>CABFVZ010001107.1:115917-145922 GCA_902151445.1 Timema monikensis
CCCCCCCCCTCCCCAAACCCCGTTCCTTCTGGTAGCTAGATACAGTCAAATTTTCATAGGAAAGGACTTTTAAAAAGCACATATATATTTCTTTTCGGTGATCAGTAATAGCATTTTAATATAATGTGAGTGTTATTTTATCGATATTGATAATAGCTATTAAAAGTCACATGACTTGACGTATGAATATGTAAAAGTAGATCTAGATAATTTTCCAGTTGTCACTGTTATGGCTCTCCCTATAACAATTGAACTGTAGAGATGAACGCTCCCCGCAGTGGCGGCTTGTGGCTTACAAGTAGGTGTGGGGCTAGTCTAGAGAAGGCGGTATCTAGAACCTAATTATGTAAACATAAATACATCATGTGTTGAGGCAGTAAAATTTCGTTACCAAATACTTCAGTCAACATTACATTTACTATAATTATCTTATTGATGATACACTTAAATTAAATACAACCAAATAATGGCAGTTGGATATTAACATTTTCCGATAAAACTTAGGAGGGTTGAACTCCGGGGGGAAGGGGACGTATTTTAATATTGAATTATTAACATATCTGTTCTACTGCAGACCCGACGTTAGTGACACATTCAACCACAAAGCGCTGTAGTCTATACATGAATTTGAGAGGAAAACTCGAATCCCTGTTATCGCTTCGTTGTAACTCTTTTGATAATTTGTCTGGTAATGAATTAAACTAACTTCTAAACTTTAAGGTTTTTGGATGTTTCGATTATATTCATTTTAACTAAATATTTGCATTTCATCTTAATAGAATTACTAATAGAATAATTTCTTAAATGGAAATCTTTCTTGTCCGAAACCTTAGCACAGTCGGTAGCGTATCTGACTACAGTAGCCCCATGGCTTCTTTGGTGCTGACTGACAGCTGACAGCTTTGAAAAGTTACCAGACCAAATTATGTATCCCTATGCTGAACCATATGATCTGCAAAAACATGTGTTTAACAGCTGTAACTTCTGACAGTCAACATTTAGGTATATATCTAAATGTTTACTGTCAGAAGTGAGCTGTGAGCTGTCAGTCAGCACCAAAGAAGCCACGGGGCTACTGTATATACCTAAGAATCCCGAGCTCGGTTCTTAAAATGGCCAAAAAATGTATTATTGGTTAAATGTAGGTTTATCCTTTCACAGTGATAAATTAACGGAAAGGGGGATAGATTTTGTGTTTGTTCTAGATTTAAACTAGTTTATAAGTCGTGTGCTGATTATAATCAGCAGACTCAGAAAGTGAACGTTAAATTCCCCAAATAAAGGATAGTTTTCTGGTAAAAAAATTAGGCTAAGGTTTTTCAACTCACTTGTCCCTAATACTAAAGGAGAATAGTTTAAACCAAGGGCTAGAAACTTTTTTTTAAAATTATTTAGCACCACGTCTTGCTATGCGTTCGGGTTGTGTACACTTAAGTACTAATTACGCTAATGAGTTAGGAATTGAGAAGGTTGGATTTACATGGAGGGAACCCACATTTGTGTGGCAGGATAGTGGAAAACCATTTAGGAAAAAACACCCTCAGTTCACCCGACCAAGATTCAAACCTCAAACTCCCCATCCTCGGCAGTCTAGTTCAACACTAAACTAACGCGTTAACTAACTACGCCACCGAGGCGTGTGCCAGCAACTTCATCGAGCGTTGTTCTTATCGAGGATAGCTTTAGTAGAGATTTTAAGGGTTAAACCCACAAATTCTTACATTTTCAGGGTTGTTTTCTTTTAGTATAATCCCAAATTTCTCCTAAACTTCCCTAACAATCCATTCTAATAGCCTCATTGTATTTTTATTGATCAACAGGAGACAATTGACGATTAATACCTGGAGCAAGGAAGGCTAAGTACGCTCAGGTATTTTCACTAGAAAGGTAGAAGATGGATTATTTCAGTCCATTAGCTACCAGTTTTGGTGAGTGACTGGTCTAACGCACTACCCTCACAGACTAGACTGCTGAAGACGGGGAGATCGAGGTTCGAATCTTGGTCGGGTGTAATGAGGGTAATTTTTTTTTTCCAAAATGTGTTTCAACTCTCCTTCCACGTAAAATGCGTGTACACTTCCTCTAAATATTACTTTACTAATTCCTAAAACTACTAGCGTAATTAGTACATAGATGTACAACACGAACGGGTAGTATGAAGTGGTTTTCAAAAAAGGAAATATTTCAAAACTTTTGTTTATAAATACAAGATTTTCCACGGAATTTTTTTCCTAACCCAAACCCTAGTAAACATCACAGCTACACATAAAATAAAACAATTATTAGGACTGAGACATCTAAATGCTATGTAAGAAAATAAATAAATTGTGATGGTAGATCATGACTCGTCCGGGACGCTTCGACTTCAGATATCGCGTGGGGGAGCGGTGGGGGGTAGTGAAATATGATGCCAGTATTTTTGTAGTTTTTATATTATTTTTTTTTGCCAAAATGTACTATAAAATATGGCCCTAATAAATACATATTTTAGTTAATTTTTCTACACAAATTAATATCAAATTAAATTGTCAATGGCATCGTGGAAATTGACTAAGGCTTTCTCTTTTTATTTAAAGAAAAGTTATCATCCAATGCTGATGACAAATATTCAAGACGTATTTGGACTTACTATTTGTAGCAAATTTGATTAAATATATCTAACGAAGCTTCTGATTATGCTTGTATGCCTAAATTGTTTTGTAAGATACCAACCTACCTCGGTGGCGTAGTTGGCTAGTCTCGTGTTAGGTAGATTTCCGAGGACGGGGAGATCGAGGTTCAAATCTCGATCGGGTGAACTGGGGTGGTTTTTCTAAATGATTTTCCACTATCCCTCCACGCAAATAAATTCAATCTTTCCAATTCCTAACCCATTAGCGTAATTAGTACTTAAGCGTATTACCCGAACGGGTAGTAAGATGCAGTGCTAAATAAATCAACCCACCAATAAACACCTTTAAATTTCTAACCAATTTATCTCCACATGGTTTGTAAAAGTTCCCAGAAGTTGATGAACTGATGAGTTTGGTTTATTGTCAAAACATTAAGTTGACGAGTGTTTTAGGAATTGGATCAATGTTTTCTTTTATCACATTCTCTTACTATATGTTCAGGTTAACACATATATGATCATTACTTTAATGGCGGGGGGATGAGGAAGGAAGATATTTAGATGTAATTTACCCACATTTGCGTAGAAGGAGACTGGCAAACCATTCAGGAAAAAACACCAACATTGGATCCGACCAGGATTCAAACTCCGATCTCCTCATCATCAGCGGGCTAGTTTAACAAAAACGCCTTAGACCATTCGACCACCGAAGAGGGTAGGATCAATATCATCTCATCCTACTCAAATTTTGACGTGTCGTGTCCGGAATGTTGTTTATTATGTATTTGAGAATAGGTTTATTTATTTTTGTTTCGATGGATACGAGATAATAGGTCTAAATGTGATTAATTTTAGTCTATAATATTTTAGTATTTGTGTTGAAATGAACCGACATTTTCGTAGTTTTTATTTTTCCCCGTTAGAGGATTCTGCTATAAGTATTTATTATTGACTAGACTTATGTTAAATTAAAATATGATTCAAAGAATACTAAAACAATCCTCTACACTTTACTCTATCCATGATCCTCTGCGGCCCTTGGACCCTAAGATGAACCATCATGGAATGCAATCTTATTATTATTTTTATAAACGTCAAGATATTTGAAACTGTGGTATTTGTGAATTTGGATAATTCTGGCATGTGAGGTTAAGTGTGCCAAATCGATCTTGGATTACGGACAAACATTTTGTCAACAATGGAAATGATTGTGTCATAAGAATTAGATCCAGACATTGGCACCATTGTCGCAAATAAAAGGTTTCAAATTTTTTGAAAAAAAAAAAAATCCTCGTTTTTATGATAGTAAGAGACTGAGTTAGTTTTTTATTTTATCACCGCGTCTTACTACCTGATCAGGCTATACGCTAATGAGCTTAGGATTCGAAAGGTCAAATTTAGATTAAGTGTAACCATATCTGTGCGGAGTGAGAGTGGGAAAATACTTTTAGGGGAAAACCACTTTAAGTATAACCGACCGGGATTCGAACCCCTATCTCCTTGTCATCAGCAGTCAAGTCTATTGTGAGAGTGACGCCTTAGACCGTGTGGCCAACTAAACAGGTTATTTTTACTTGAAATAATAACCTTACAATATTTTGTTCTCAAATTAGGCCCCCTCGCTATTTTTAATCTTCAATGTGTTCCTTCTGATGAAAGGAGTTTAACACATCTAGTCTACAACTTGTAAATGCCACGCCCGTCTGACATTATTTGAACCAAGGAATAAATATGTGAGAATTAGCCATTAGTGGTAAAAATAAAATAAAATATCAATGAAAATACGAGTATTATTGATTATACCTTATTTGATAATAACAATGATATACTTGTAATCATAAATATAAGATAAGGTTTCCAATATGTTGGCAAATTTGCTGCGTTTGTTTTAAAATGATTTTTTTTATATCGATTCACTTTTTAATTTATTATATCTATTCGTCATAAATTTCAATTTTTATAACTTAGGTGTAGGTATTTGTGATGATTTGAATTTTTGCCGAGAATGTATGTATTCTGTGTTTTTGAAAACAAAACAAAACTGAAATTAAAAAATAAACAAACAAACAAACTTAACGCGAAATGTGTTCATCGTTTTAGCAATTAATATTTTGACCATGAACAGCTAAGCTTCAACAATACGAGATTTGTTTGAGAATCGGCAAGATAAAAAAAACGCCCAATACAGTAGTGGCAACACACAAAAAAAACGTATAGGTTCGTAGAGCATGGATAATTTGGACGCCAAAAATCCGGAACATCGATAATCTGGATCGAAAAGGAAAACGACTATTTATAAAAATAACCTGTGGTATCAATATCAGAGACATGGGTGCCAAAAAATGCACCTCAACTCTTGTAAAAAAAAAAAAACTAAATAAATCAATTGGTGACTTTTCCCATTGTTAGATTGTGTCTTATTTTATTCCTTCAGAATTGGTGATATTTAGCAACAAAAACAATGTGTAGGTTCTTTTTTAAAATAAAGTGAAAATGTTTCTGCCTTAACACCGAAATTTCATAAATATCCCATCAAAGCTTATTTTTTAATTTTTGGTATAGGTACTGTATTTTCCAAAATCTGGGCTGAGTCGATCCCCAATTAGTCCAAATTATCGACAGTCTACTGTATTTCGTGTTTACGTTATCGTATTTGCTATAATACAACAAATACAAACACTTTTTATTCGTCTCAGACTTAAATGTTTGTTTTAAGTGTACGTATGTTGTTTTGTAGTTGTTGAAAAAACATAATCAGAAAAGAGTGAATGTATTTATTTATCAAACCCCATTTTCATGCCAGAAAGTTACATTTTTAATAATTGTCATTTAAATTTGTTAAATCCTCCATTCTCTTTACTATGTTTATGTATACAAAAAATAGGTGAATTGAACCAAACACTTGGATAATTTTAAAATGGACTTTCCTAACATACGTGATAAGAAAATAGCAATTTAATAAATAATACATACATTTATGGTATTCCAACAAGTATTCCATGTACGAGAATCGAACTCAGCACTTTGAACACTCGATGCTACTGAACTCCAAGAACTGCTTTAAACTTATTTCAGATATTTGTAACGGTGAAATTAATCTTGCTCGAGTGATTAAAATCCGTAGCACTAAGTAAAACAAAAAACTTTTTTTTTAAATAAGGTTCTGTAACACTCAATATTATATTTTTAAAACAAATGCATCTCTAGTCGGCCTTTACCTTTTGCTTTAAGAAGAGTGCGATGAACTCGAGTGTTTTGTTTGAGGAGCGGCGGCACAACCTCGACTAACCTGGTCGCGTCTCGAACACACGTCTGAGGACAACAATCCCGGTCAACAAAGAACTTGACTACAACTTGAATACGAGCGCGCGAACCGACCAACTCCGCTTTTTATAACCGCGTGTGACGTCATCCATGACCTGCGCAGTAAGGTGCGCGTAGCACCTTCCGAGGAGCGGCATTAAAGCGAGAAATTTACCTAAATTTCTGTATTTGCTCTTCTTTGTTTATATATTATAAATTATTATAACGGTATTTTATACTTTATTTTGTAAATAAATTTGTTTATTTTGATGAATAGGCTCTTAAAACAATTGTTTTTAAATATCTATAACTATCTATATCTCACCACTTGAAGATTAAATTTTAATATAATTACTATTCGAACTAAAGCTCTAAAATAATGGAATAACTTTGTCTGAAGCACTATATCCCAAAGAGCCCACCCAACCAGAGACAAGGAAATAAGCCTATCCCTAATATTTTATGATACGAATACTCTTGATATCTTGAAACTATTTATTTAAACATCCAATGAAACAATTGAGCCATCCCAAATAAAACTAGTCTGATGCATTTAGAGCTGTGTTTGAAAAAAATCGACAACATTTATAAATAATTTCTAGTAAAGAGAAGTCTAATTTAATCAATTACGATTAGGAGTATTTAAATTTAAAGACAGACACACA
The DNA here is from genome assembly GCA_902151445.1 of Timema monikensis. Classification (NCBI taxonomy): domain Eukaryota; kingdom Metazoa; phylum Arthropoda; class Insecta; order Phasmatodea; family Timematidae; genus Timema; species Timema monikensis. The sequence goes on from CABFVZ010001107.1 coordinate 122,497, forward strand.
TAGATTTAATTTTTGAGTGTGGTAAATTGATCCTATGTTAAATATGTAAAGGTCACCAGTTAAATATTAATAATCGCTATTAGGACTTAATTTCACCTGTGATGCTATAGTATTTATAATGGGTGGGTCCTTTGAGCGTTGTATCTCAAAAATGAGGGGTGCTGGTACTTATCATGGGAATTTTGAACATTTAAAAGTTTCTCTCGACTCAATAACTGGAACTTTAATTTACTATTGCGAGTTAGTATGTTTGAAATAGTTGTTATTTGAGTTGATTCATTGCTACAATTTTTATTAATAACGCTGTGTTTCTATTTAAATGTTGAAACATTTAATTGGTCTAATATATCAATCCCATTGCCAGCCGATTAGCTGTTAATACAGTGTTCCGAGTTTAATATAAGAACTATTTAAGTTTGAAATAATTAAATGAATTCCCTATACCAAAGTATTAAATTGATGTATTCGTGTTCTATGATTTGTTGATATGTTTTTAACATTTTTTAAAACGTAATGATTATTCGTTTCACCGCTGATATTAGTAAACTACTATTTACTCTGTGTACCCCCCTGGCGATCATTTGTTATTCCAGTGGTCAAGGTGAAGGTCAACATTGCTAATTACTCTGTGTATCAATCCTGACTATCAATTGTTATTCCAGTGGTCAAGGTGAAAGTCAACATTGCTACTTTCTCTGTGTATCAATCCTGACTATCAATTGTTATTCCAGTGGTCAAGGTGAAAGTCAACATTGCTACTTTCTCTGTGTATCAATCATGACTATCAATTGTTATTCCAGTGGTCAAGGTGAAAGTCAACATTGCTACTTTCTCTGTGTATCAATCATGACTATCAATTGTTATTAAGTCAAAGTGAAGGTCAATAATGATACTTTCTCTGTGTATCAGTAGTATCACTTGTTATTTCAGTAGTCAAAGTGAAGGTCAACATTACTACTTTCTCTGTGTATCAGTCGTATCACTTGTTATTCCAGTAGTCAAAGTGAAAGTCAAAATTGCTATTTTCTCTGTGTATCAATCCTCCCATCACGTGTTATTATAGTGGTATAGGTGAAGGTCAACATTGCTACTTTCTCTGTGTATCAATCATGACTATCAATTGTTATTTCAGTGGTAAAAGTGAAGGTCAACATAGCTACTTTCTCTGTGTATCAGTCGTATCACTTTTTATTCCAGTAGTCAAAGTGAAGGTCAACATTGCTACTTTCTCTGTGTATCGGTCGTATCACTCGTTATTCCAGTAGTCAAAGTGAAGGTCAATAATGATACTTTCTCTGTGTATCAGTAGTATCACTTGTTATTCCAGTAGTCAAAGTGAAGGTCAGCATTGCTACTTTCTCTGTGTATCGGTCGTATCACTTTTTATTCCAGTAGTCAAAGTGAAGGTCAATAATGATACTTTCTCTGTGTATCAGTCGTATCACTTGTTATTCCAGTAGTCAAAGTGAAAGTCAAAATTTATATTTTCTCTGTGTATCAATCCTCCCATCACGTGTTATCATAGTGGTATAGGTGAAGGTCAACATTGATACTTTCTGTGTGTATCAATTCTGACTATCACGTGTTATTATAGTGCTATAGATGAAAGAAAGTGTCATTTTTCTTGAAACTGCAATACGTCTTATAGCCACTTGTTTATCCAATGGTCAGAACTGTATTTGTATCAACTAGCGTTGATGTCGCCCGCCACACACTTTCGACGCTATCAAATTATCTTATCTTACTACCAGTGTCCGGAATTTGATGCCCTTAAAAACCCCAAAAATGCACTTAAAAAGTATGAATTATATCACTAAATAATTTTAAAAAATGTCCTTAAAAACAAGAAAGATGCACTCAAAAATCCTGTTCTATACCTTCAATAATACAAAAGATTCCCCTAAAACATCAAATAATATAGTTGAAATACAATTTTTATTGTTGTCTGTTTATGCAAATGGCTGGGGAATCCAGCAAAGGAAGTTGTGTGACAAATATACCTATCAAAAATAATAAAATAAGCAGAAGATTGTGTGAATGAGAGAGAATTACATATTAGCTTTACCTTTTTCCGCAGTCCAATGCACAACGAAGTTCATCATAAGATTATCAGGTGTGAATGATTGGCGATTATCGGCCCTATTGTTTGTTCTAACTGCAGAAGCTGCACTCTACATCCACGGATATGTGTGGATCATACGTGTAGTATGGTATGTCACCTGACAATAAAATTGGAGAAGCAGTGTTTGCAAAACTCCAGAATGTGTTAACGAAATATTCGGGATTCAAAATAATGTGTAAAATTTAAAACGTTATCACCGGTAAAAGTGACTCTTTAGAAAATATTCACTTTTAACGGCGATTAAGTTGTCGATTGTACAAATTGATGTGAATCCCGAATTTTTCATTATCACATTCTGAAGTTTTGCAAACACTGCTTCTCCAATTTTTCCTGAAGTTTTCCTGCAGTGTTGTGTTAAGAGCAGTAGCGTCAAACAATGACTCGCCTTTCTTTTATAAATTTGTTATGGTTAATGCAAAAAGATTACCGGTTGTGTGTTGCAATATTTTCGGCTAGGTATTTAATGATTCTAAAAATGACAGAAGATGCATGAAAAGAGTAAAAACAAGAAAAATTCCCCAAAAATGAGACAAAATGGCTTAAACCGTAAAATCCTTCAAATATGCAAAAATATGCACAATAAGAGTAATGTTTTCAATATCAGGGTGTCACAAAATATGTTTACATACAAGTTACCATTGTGATTGACTTTACAGAAAAAAGATGCAATGTCATCAACTTCTGGGCACTGCTTATTACAATAGACCTAATACCACACATTCATCTGTAGATCCTAGACGAAATAGACTAGATTGATGGTGATTGGGAGATCGAGGTTTGAGATACATTTGGTTGTACGAAGGGCTATTTATACTAAATGGTTTTCTACCTCACCCTCCAGACAAATATGACTGCATTTATTTTACTATCAATTCCTTCATCCTTATTCCAAAGTTTAGAATGGTGTAAAATATTCGTATATTCCGAACGGGGACTGAAACGTGGTACAAAAGAAAGTAGTGCCAAGATTATATTTATTATTTGGATACTAGCACTAGACCTTATGTAGCTTGTAAATATCATTGTCAGTTCCAGACTTTAGCTGCCCCCGGTGTAAGGGGGAGGGGGGTGGGGTGTTCGAAGAGGAGGGAAGGGAGGCAATTAGGACAGCAATAGCGATTATTTTATGTTTCTTAATGAGTATCTGAGCATAAATAAGGGCATAAGATTCAACATATCGCTTGAATATTATATGCAATCCTATGATTCGTGTTAACAATTTCTTGGTAAAACTTGACCAAAATATTGTAAGTCTACAATTTCTTGCACAACCTGAAGTACAAGAAATTGTATCATTTGTACCGGAAATAAGACATAATAAGTACAATTATAATATAGAGAACTGAAAATGAATTGGATCCATAACCTTAATTGTAGGACAAGGTTTACGATTTGTTATTCAAAACGAATTCCCGTCTTTGTACACATTTTAATTTTTTTTAAATTTATTTAACACCGCATCTTACTATTCGTTTAGGTTATACGCCTTAGTAATAATTACTCTAATATGTTAGAGATACCCACCTCTGTGGAGTAGTTAGCTAACGCGCTAGTTTCGTGTTGAATCAGACTGCTGATAACGGAGAGGTCAAGGTTCGAATCTCGCTCGGGTGAACTGGGGGTGGTTCTTAACTAAATGGTTTGCCATTTTACCTCCACACAAATTCGGGTTAACTCATCTAAATTCAACCTTCCCAATTCCTAACCCATTAGCGTGATAAGTACTTAAGTGTACAACCCAAACGGGTAGTAAGACACAATACTAAATAAATAAAATAGAATAAAATAAAATTTTAGAGATGAGGAAAGTTGAATTAATAAGTGTACCCACATTTGCGTGGAGGAGGTCTGGAACATCATTTAGGAAAAAAAAAACTCTCAGTAGCTAAATCTAATCGGGATTGAACTCCAATCTCCCCATCATTGGCAGTCCAGCATATTGTGAGAGTGACACCTTAGACCATGTGGCCACCAAAGTGGGTATTATACACAGTAAAATTTCCTCTAAATTTTTCCACTTTGAAAAAAAAGTTGAGAAGTACAATTATTGCTCCTTTTCTAAATAAATTTCTGGGCACGCCATTTGCTCTAACCGGGATTGAACCAGTGTTATACCTCTCTAACAACCCATCCATCGGAACGAACATCAAAACCAGGGCTTTTGCCTCACCTTGGCCTTACTTTTTCAAAACGCCAGTCCAACATGTCCAGTGTTGTGGGGGAATGTTGCTGTTGCTTGTCAATGAGAATTTTGTTCAGCAAATTGGAATATCAGAGTATTTCACCATCATTATTAATCCTATTTAATATAATATTATTAATAGTTTAATCTTCTATATTCAAGGCCGTAGCCAACCAATAATTTCAGGGGGGCCTGGTGGGCACATCCCCCAATTGCTGGAGGCTAGGAAAAATTATAAATACTAAACACTTTTAGAAGCTATTTGAAGTGATTTTTATGATAACACAGCCCACTAATTTGTACTTGTACCTTAATTTCAATATTGTTTGAACCATAAATAAAGCCATATATACTTTGTTCATAAAATTTCTGGGGGGTATGAACCCCCAAAACCCTCCCTTGACTACGACCTCGTCTATATTAATGAAATAAAGAGTTGGTTTATCTGTTTGTCATGATTAGAGCCCGGATCTTTATGTAGTATTAACCTAGAAAATATGTACATAAATATTTAAAATAAGTTAAATTATGTAGTAGAATATTTAATAATGGGAAGATATATAACAATGAATGAATAAATCTTCGGCCGAAAGAAGCATTGATAGGAATGCAATCTGTGTGTAGACGTTTATCACGTGAAATTCTTGGAAAATTCGCTTGGTCGACAGCTGATGTTATGATTTCTTGCTATACTGTTGCCGATATGGCAGGAAATCTTTAGACTAGGAAATTTTTAGGTAGTGGCTCTTTGTCAATGCCGCCCTTAGGAAGTGTGTGTGTGTGTGTCAGAACAAATCAAAACGTTTATTAAATTGATTGCATGTATTTAGTTTATTGTTAGTATGGATAAATACTACCTATTCAGGCCTTGGGAAGAGTAGCCAACATCAAAAATTCAAGATTCTCTTTTACACGAAGATAGCATTATTATTATTATTATTATTATTATTATTAGCACCGCGTCTTACTACCCATTCGGGTTATACGCACTTACGCTAATGTGTAATGGTAGGGTGATTGTGAGATGAAATGAAGGACCTACAGTTTAACGTGGAATCCGAACCACGGTGGAGGCCTGGCATTCCCCACATTCACAAGATGTCTTGTCAGAGGTGAAGGAAGGGTTTGGNCGAACCACGGTGGAGGCCTGGCATTCCCCACATTCACAAGTTGTGATTAATACACGTCTTGTCAGAGGTGAAGGAAGGGTTTGGAAATCAGATAAATCTGTGCCGAGACCGAGGATTGAACCCCGGCTGCTAGCATAGAAGTCCGACACCTTACCCCTGGACCACCAGGTCACCTCGAAGATAACAGCAGGGAGTATTTTTTATGAACAGTTTATAAATAATAACTTACTTATTTATCATTTTCTTGCTCAGCGATGTTGAAAATATTAATCTAAATATAAAATGACCCAAAATGTAAAGCTTTTTATTTGTCTTTATTTAGGAAGTCATGAAGCGTTGACATTTATCAAAATCTAAAGTTCAATTTTTTTGACGATCACAATACTTTCTCTCTCCAAGGGGTCGAGAAAGTAAAAACTCCAAAGAACTTCTAGGGCCGTCCATTTTTTTAAAAGTTAAAGACTACTCTAAATAAATTCTTAAGTCTTACGGCATTCGATTTTAAAAATATTTCAGAGGAAGGCCTTTCTAAATAACTTATAGAGGCGTGTGACTACTCTATAATTATATAATATAATTTAAAATGTTATTTATTTGTATGTGTGTTTAAACTTAACTCACATTTATGGGGGGTGCCAGAGTAAAAAAGGTGTCAAATATTCAAAGGCTTTTGACATAATATGCTAATTAATTGTCTTTCTTTTTTCCCTTTTAAGATATGATTAAAAAACACTGGTATTGATACTGTGAAGGTTTTGGTAAATAGCTAAGGTGTGAGAGGTTTAATAGAGAAGTATTAATTAATATCCTTGGACAAGAATTTTCTAGACAACATTGAAATTATTAGACCGCTGTTCGGTGTCAAAGAGATGCCGTTCTTGTGAGTGCGTGCCGATGCTTGACTAGAGTCTTTCTTGCATTCAGACTAATAATATCCTGGACTAATGTTTTCTGTTTACAATCTTTTATTTGACTTGTCGCTTTATACACGTTTTTTCTCTTGACCAAAAAACAACGGGAAAATATGCTAATCAGATCCAAGAAATTATTGTTTTTACAACTCGTCGACTTGTGTTTAAAAACTAACACGCCGCGCGCTAGAAGTTCTACTGAGACCACTATCAGGCAACACTGCATTTTCTCCTCTACACAGCACAATGAACGAAAAACGCAAAGTTACGTTACGGCAATTGTAATCCTCTCTGACGAGCCAAGGTTCCTGAATTGGAGCTTGCTCAGTGCCATCCTTGCACTGTATATATTTCTTTATAAAAGTATAGTTTGCCTGAAAATTACTGACACATAATTTATAAGTATTTTCCCCAGGAAAGACATAAAAATAATAGCACAATTAAAAAACGCAAAATATGTAATTTTAAGTAATATTTTTGAAAATATGTAGAATTCATCAACATATGTGAGAATATGTTAGATTAAAACCGGAAATATAGTCCCAAACAACCTAATTTGCCGACATTTAGCTTTTCACATTATTTTCTAACTTGCAGGATGAAAATATGTAATTACATACACATCCGGGTTCTAGTCATGAACGTTGCGTGATATACACCGTGCGCAGAGAGCTGAGATTTTAAAATTAAAAATCCTGTGCATAAAAATATGCACTTCAAAGCTGAATTTTTTAAAATTTTGATTATATTCTTTTAAATGGGTGCATCATAGTTGGGCCACGATTTCCTTTTCGGAAATTGTAAACAAGGTGTACTGGTGTGGGATACTACTCGGCCCTGGCTGTTGTGGCGCTCCATTCGAGATGGTTGTACATGTTTGCTCAAGCTGAGCGAAAAACAGCAAGTGATGGTAAGACACAACAAAATGCTAAGCCGAGCTAACTTAGCATAAAATAACCTAACATAATTTACCCTAGCCTAGGCTAACCCAACCCATACTAATCTATAGCATCTTAACCTAAACATGCTTAACCTTATATAAGGTCAAATGATTGGTGGAGATGACTGTGTGCTAACCGTACCGTGAACTTAGCCCAACTAGTCTATAACGATTATCTTCCTGATCAGTGACTTTGGCCCAACTAAGCCATCACGCTTCTGGGGATAGGGGTTCATAGCCCAACTGTAGTGCACCGTTTTAAATTTATTAAAAACTGGGTCGGAAGAAAAGAAATAAATTGAAGAGTTAATTTTTTTTCTGTTTGCCTGAAGTAATGCCGGATATATCTGCTAGTACAGCATATATGGAAAAAAACAGTTGCCCGCTTAAGTTGTCGAATGATATAAACTATAAAGCTTGATTCATATTTTAGCTGAAAACAAAGAGCGAAATCTGCTGGACGGGCTCCGCATTACTGTATATTAGTTGGTAGGCTTTGTTTATTATCTTTGTATGAATATCCATACTACCTATTTGGGGTTAGTTTTAGATATCAATCCTATTGTTTCGGTTTGGATTGCTACTTGTTTAGCAAAAACTAATCGTACTATTTTTGATTTTACTGAAGGGGAATCTGTACTGGTTTCATGTTTTAATGTAAAATATGGAAGAAGTGGTTTTGGATTTATTATTTTGGCTGAATATACTAGAATTTTATTTATATGTATTTTGATAGTTGTATTATTGGAGAAGAGTTTAGAAAATTAGGTGGACAGACAGGATGACAAATGAATAAGTCTAAGACGAGTGGGTGGGAAGAGAACCATTTTGGATGTAATTCTTCGGTGCAAAGCAAAGTGGACCGGACACATCCTTAGGAGGAATTGGCATCTCCACGACGTCAAAGAAGGAAAGGTTGAGGGAAAGAGGAGCTTAGGAAGAAGGGGGATTCAAATATTAGATGACTTGAAGGAAAGAAGATAATTCTGGGAGCTGAAGAAAGAGGAAGAGGTGGTCTAAAATCACTGACAAAAGAAATTTACCTGTCGTAAGACAGAACACCTAATAGTAATAATAATAATAATAATAATAATAATAATACTAATTTTGTTGATGTATTAAATAGCAAAGCCATTATATTTGATAGTTACGGCTATATAGCCGCAGCTAAAATATGAGTCCATCACAGACTCTGCCTTAAAATATGAGTGAAGAATGACCCTGAGTAAGGGAATACGATTGGATAGCTTAGTGACTAGAACATTGGCGTACTAAATCAAAGGTCCTGGGTTCGATTCTTTTGTCCCGATGTCGTTTTTCAATTTAAAGAATACGATAGGTATATTATTTAGTAGGTTCAGGTATTATGTCAATTTTATGTAATTTAAAGTTGTATTTATCTTTAAGGGTAACATCACGATGGAAGTTTTCAAATTATTATTATTGTGTGGTGAAACAAAACATAAACAGAACAAGAACAACACACCACGTGGTTTCCATTTAACGAGTAATTTGAAACAATTCACAACAGTAGATGCAGTTTTCTGCTAATATCTCTCTTTTTAGGCGCATGCACAGTGATCGAGACGGCTGGTTTTGAAATTTTATCGGCTCTCCCAAGCTGATGTGACGTAGTTAAAGGAAAGCTGAAAAGACAGCGTCAATGAGGCTGCTAAAATCTTGCGATTGGCTTAGAACTCGTCAAGTGACCACTTTTATGTCCGGCTCTTTTTTTCGGTGAGCGTGACTCCACAGTAAGACGTCAGTCACTCTCGCAACAGACTGGTTTATCGATGATTCGGAGATTGGGGTTCCGAGTCCCGGCCGGGTGTATTGAGGCTAGTTTTTTTTACTATACGATTTCCCCTTCAACGCAAATGCGGGTACATTCACTATAAATAATACTTTCCTTATTCCTAAGTGTAACTTAATATATTTGAATACAGCCCGAATGGGTAGTAAGACGCGGGGACAAAAAAAAAGTTCTGTTTGTATACGTCCATTTTTCTTTGTACTAGCTTGGGCTATCCGCCTTAGAATGAATGAAAGCGTTCTTAGGAAATGTATTCAAGTATTGCTACTTAATTTGCTATATTATCTCTATATGTTCATAATTCTGCGTGGTTTGCTGTGTGGGGAGGTAGGTGGAGGTAACGTAGGAAAGGAGTGAATGACCAGGATCGGTGGTCGCATGGTCTAAGGCCGGGTCAAGACTAGAATAGAACAACGAACCGAACTTTGTTCATGAACATGTCCTCGAACAGGGTGAACGGTTTCCCGAACTATTTCTCTGTATCACAATTTGTTGGTGGTTTTGTTCAGCCCCGATCCAACAGTTGTCAGTTGCATCAAAGGATGTCCTTGTCCGGGACAGGAGTAGTTTGGACGTAATTTCAAATATGTCGATGATCTTAAGCCCGTTCCTTTTTTGGTATAATCTTGTAATCCAACATCAGTAATGTCTTGGCCTTTTTTTGCTTGGGCAGTAATGATTACTGCTACTTGCACTCATCGTCCCACTGATATCGGGAAGACGGAAACAACATAAAATAAGAGGCAGGCTACCCACCAACCATGAGAACATGTTTCTAACATGCTTGCGAACAAGTTCTGTTCAAGTTCGGGATATTCCGGCCACGGCTAACAGAACAATATACACGTTATTTGTAAATGTTCGCGAATATGTTCTGTTCGGTGTTCTGTTCTAGTCTGGGCCTGACCTAACGCGTCTCTCGTGTTGGAATAGATTTCTGGTAACAGAAATATCAGGGTTAGGGTTATAGTCGGGTGTACTGAGGGGGGTCTTTCCTAAATTGTTTCCTACCCTCTCTCTACGCAAATTCGGGTAAATATCTTATAAATTCTACCTACCTCATTCTTACTCCACTATCGTAATTAATATAAGCGTATACTCCAGTCGGGTACTAACTATGGTTTGAAGCTTTCGCCTTAAACAAGAAAATAACGGAATTGTGGTCACGTGACGAGCTCTAAGCCAATCACAGGAAATCAGCGCGAACTGAGAAGGTCGTTCTGCAATAGTAGAAACATTTTTGAAACACATATTAAAGTTTAGTAAGGATAGATAATATTAATTTATGAATCAATCAATGTACTAAGAAATTATAAAATTATAATAGTTTACAAATTGATGATACGTTGTAGGAATTCCTTTTCTCCTTGTGATGTTCCCGCGTGAGCAGCTACCAATTGACTAATTATTCCGATGTAGTTCTACATCATCTTCAGGTCTTTAATAAAGAAACACGGACAAAATGGGGTTAAAACACAACACAATTGATAGAATACCAGTGGAGTGTTAAACTTTTATAATTTCATAGTACATTGATTGATTCATAAATTAATAGTAGAAACAGCCTAAGCTTTGCTTACGCTTCTCCATAAACTCGGTGTGGAGGAACCAATCAAATGTCAAAACCATTCAACTCAATCTGTGCTCATAAGCCATCCTACTCAGTACATGCATTCATTTATAAAACGAGATACCAGCAGACAGCGGCGTCCACTCTTGCGAAATGGTTTAAAATAACTCGTTAAACAGAAAATGTGTTATTCTCATTTTGTGTTTATTGATTTACCTACACAACACAATAGTTTGAAAACATCCATCGTGATAGTATATTTTTATCCAGTAGAAAATTAAATATAGTATTTTTAAACACCTGTTTGAAGCTTGCGTTGCAAAGCATTATGGACCAATATACTGTAATAATTTAAACGCTAGCCTGATAAGAAATGTCTTTACGCCATCGTAAGGGTGATATTATTTTAATAATTAATTATATTATTTTATAAATTAAAAGTTCTGGTGTCTTTTTTTTTATAGTCTTTTATTTTAATTTTAAATGAATTAACTGTTTACTTTCAGCTAGATATTACACGCATTTTATATTTTGATAAAAGCCCGACTATTGCGTTAAATGAATCTTAGCTATACGTGTTCTTGTCGAGAAGGAAGGATCACCAGCAGTGAGGAGATGTGCGCATTTGAAGGGGTATATCAAGCGACATTTCCTTCTCGAAGCTTCCTAGAAGAAAAGGGGTGAGGTCATCCAGGTGCGTCTCTTTCCACGGAAAGTGCGTTGTCTTTTTAAATAGAGACGTAGAAGGATTTCACCACACCTTACAACTCGACAGTTCTACACAAATAAATCTTACTACCCGCTCGAATATTAAATATTGTAATTTTGAATATAGATTTGAATAATAACATATTGATATGTATAATTTCATATCATTACAATACTTCTCTACCATCGTGTGAATTTGCTACGACACTCAAGAAGTATATGCTCTCAATTTTCGGAGAACGTGTAAATCAAGCTAAAGACGTGGTGAAAAAAAAATCAGTGAATTCTATGCACCGCTTTGGGCCCGCGTGCCGTAGGTTAATCATCCCTGGTCTAGGCGAAGTCCAGTGTCGCCTCGCTCTGAAGATGACCCCGTTAAAACCTAGGCAACTTTTTATATTTTCCAGGTCAGTGGGACCTGTGGGTCGTATTGATGAGGCTGGACTGCCAACACCTCACGAAGAAAGTCGCTAGTTTTCACTCGTTTGGCACTTGGCTGTGTCGAATATCTTTGTCTGGTTCAGAAGAACGGATATAACCTGATACATTGTTCGACTCCCAGTGAGGGTATTCTCTTGTACTGTACGTATACAGTCAGTGGCGCACCCAAGGACAATGCCCCCTCTCCCACAGTCCAAATAGTTATAGTAAAATAATATAAAGTAGGACTAAAATACAGAGCACAGAAGACATGTTGAATAGATAAGCTACATTCTAAAGACCAGGCTCATTAATTTACATCAAAAGATAGACCATTATACACATTAAAATTTCCAATGTAAAACGTAAACAAACACATTTTTAAAATTTTATTGCTTGTCTGGGTTACATAATTGGTAGCCCAGTATTTGAAAGATGAGCCAGTGCTATTGTACCGTTACCAAGGGGACGACTGAAATGTACTGGTCGTACATCCTTTCCGTGGAGGCTCTTTCCATGTCCCGATGAGAAGAGGTGATGGGGAGAGTGAGTACGAGGGTGTGGAACCAGGGGAAACACTTAAACCTAACTTAAGTCTAATTAAACAAACCCTGGTGACCATCAGGGTAATTCCCCTTTCAGGAAAAATACCAAAGATACCAGTCAAGAAACGAACCCGAGACCCTTAGTATCGTAGTCAGGAGCACTGACCACTACACCACAGGGTCGGTTGTAAGTTATTTATATAAAGGAAAATTCAATCACAAGAAACCCATTATTTTAGGTTCTTGTGAATAAATAAAGTAATCAAAACATATCATTGGCGTGCCAAACACAACCAAATATCCGGCTTATCTAGTTTTGTTTGTTGGTGGTGAGGAGGTCGGGTTTGAATCCTGTTTGGGTGCACTTGCCGTTTTTTTAAAGATTTATTTCCCATCTCCATCCATGCCAATGCACGTGTATTTCCTCTTAATTTGGTCTTCAGTAGCCCTACTTAATTAGTGTAATTAATACAAACCAATAAACCCTTGAGAAACTTTCGAACATTCAACCTCCCCTCCCCCCCCAAAAAAAGATTTAGTCTTTTGTTGGGTTGTTGAAATTAAATACTCAGCGAAGTGTATACACAAAATAGCAAAGAGGGTTTATTTTCAGTAATTGATACACAAATATTGTTAGATTTTTCTTTTAAATTAAACTTTAAACAATCAATGTGCTTTAACGTAAACTGAGTATGCTATGTCAGAAGTCGGTAAGAAATCCTATCCACTGATACCTTATTCATCGCTTTAGGCCTTGTATTAGTTGAGAAAAAGGGATGTTGACCACAGAAATAGCATATAGGATCCACATATCCGGGCTATTCGCATTTATTGACACTAATGGGATAGGTACATGGAAGGTAGAGTTTGGAAAAATGTACTAGAATCAGTGGTAATGGAGAGTATGAAACCATTTAGGAAAAACCACTGCAATATACTCCTCGTCCGGGATTCGCACCCCGAACTTGCCGTCAGTGGCAAGCCGGACGAGATGAGCCGGACATTCAATCCTCACGTACACTCATGCGGGCTATTTTTAATCAGCAGTACGTTGAATACACAGGCTATTAGCGACAAGATCAAAGTGATGGCCAGCAGAAAGGTATTTATAGTAAATGCATCATCATTAGCGTGGAGGCAAGATGGGAAAACTACATCGAAGGTTGGATGAGGGAAGCCAGTTCAAACCAAACCGGAGGGGGGGGGGGATTTGTTACCTTGAGTTACAATTTAATGGTGAACAAAGCCGTACCGGTGTTCACGTGGATCATGGCGTAAATATTGTCTAGTTTGGTTCTCCATTGGCAAGGAAGTTGAGATAAAATCCCGGCCGGGTGCACTGTGATGTTTTTTGACAAAAATAAATTCATTCACTGTTCCTTCACGTAAATGTGAGTACATTTTCTTAAAATTCTATCGTCTTCATTTCTAGCTCATAGCGAAAATATGTGGATACACCAGATGGGTAGTACGATTCAGTTTGTACAAAAAAAAAAAAAACGCACACAAAATATGGGGTGAGCAAGACCAATGCGAATATAATGTCTTAGACTGCTTGGCCACCGTTACCTATGTTATAGAATAAATTATATTGTTACTGACAGGATTGATCATATGATTTGTGTCTCTGGCTCTGACTTAAGGAGGCTGGGATTCGATCCTGACCAACTGAACTGAAGGGGAATTTCGTCTACATCGTGGTTTCCTCTCTACAAACGAATGCTTATAAGTTTCCTCAAAATTCGCTCTTTTCGAACCTGTTCCATCCGAGGTCAGCTAGAAATTTGCCGATTATCAATATTGTCACAAGAGAATGAAGGTACAAAAGTAGATACAAATTAAATCCACGTCTGGTTAAAGAATGTGCAAATAGGCTGTCCGAAGAACGGCCTCTAAGAATGCGGCTGACGGTAGCGCAAGTATTTTAACAGTTTTTATATAATTGACATTTTTTGGCCAAAATAAATAAAATATTTCTCCAGTAGCAACATAGAGTTTAGTTTTCTGCACATGCTAATATCAACATATCTTGAATATATGTCAAAAGTTTCCTGGAATTTTGTCGAAACTTTTTCTCATTATTTAAATTTTTTTGACAAAATTCCAGGATAACCTTGACATATGTCAAATATCTGTTGATATTAGCATGTGCAGAAAACTAAACTCTATGTTGCTACTGGGGAAATATTTGATTTATTTTGGCTAAAAAAATTTAATACTAAAACTGTAAAATTACTCGAGCTCCATTCTGCCGCACCTTAGGAGGCCATTCAATGTTTACGTGCTCTATGTAATGTAATTGATTTGCCCCTAAAAGGTATGTGAAAGCATTGACAATAATATCGTCCTAATTTTATAACATATCTTATTTCATTTAAATTATATAGTATATTAAATGGCGCTTGAAGCACTTCTTCTTCTAAGAAGGCAAAAGCCACTGAACAGTGACGTCACGCACGTGACACCAGCCAAGTCAGGTTGACAATATATATATTTTTCAAAAAAATACTTCCTTTTCTAGAAGGTTCGAAGAGAGATTTTAAAATGTAACTTGAGTCATTTTCCGGCCCTCGAAGCTTCTAGTAAGACCGAGATGTTTTTGTCTTGTATTTTGTTTTTCTAAACTAAACCTTCTCGAAGCTTCCATGAACAAGGAATATATACAAAGTATGGTGCAACGTAATGTCAGTAGTCAGTAGGAGTTGGGAGTTGGCAGTTGGTGTCCAATACTGATAGAACTCACTTGGCGTCTAGCAACACCTGTCCGCGCTAGCCCGCGTATATATTTCGACATGATCTATTTTCGCATTAATTTAACTGATTCAGCAATAAAAAACATGTCAAAATGAAAAGTGTATTAATTCTTCAATAGGCGCCCATCGCGGTAACGTAAATTCCAGAACGTTACATCTATTTAACCTACTTTTGGAAAAATTAATTGTGTCTTGACCATTTAATGCAAGTAAAATCAGATCTCACAATTTTTTTTAAATAGTTAAACCTTTAATTGTTTTGTTTGTTTCTAGTTAAACCTTTAGTTGCATAGTTAGTTTCTAGACCTGGGGTCCCCAAACTATTACCTGTGGGGTCACATCCGGCCCGCCACAAGATTATATCTGGCCCGTCCCAAGATTTTATTATAAAACAAAGTAATTGTTTATCTTTGTTATTTCTTAACCACGCAATATATTTTTGTCCAGTTCTTGTCCACACGTGTGCTTCCCCCCATGACACCAAGCCCTAGTGCGGTTGCAAACCCTCCTTCACAGTCACAGACGTCGTTCATAATACCTACAATGACGAGTCTAAATTTGCATGTTGAAACAAATCTGATTTATGATCTATTTGTGCATGTCAAGACATTCGGGGCATTAATAATGCTACTTGAAGAACAATTGAACGTTACATTGGACCGCGAAAATGTGTAAAATATATATTATGACCAGCGTAGCAAACAGTTTGGAGGACCCTGTGCTAGACCAATCTGTAGGCCGAGTTAAGCGGTTTGTTTATAGTTAATGCTTTAGTTAAGTTGCTAGTTTCTAGATGAGCCTTTAGTTATATTGTTAGTTTCTAGATCAACATGAAGTTGTGTTATTAGTTTCTAACCAAGCCCTTAGTAGTTTTGTTGGTTTAAAGTTAATCCCTTAGTTGTGTTGATAGCTTCTAGTTAAGCCTATAATTGAGTAGTTAGCTTATAGCTATACATTTAGTTGTGTTGTTAGTTTATAGTTGATACGTTAGTAATATTGTTAGTTTCTGGACCAACCAACCTGTAATTGTGTTGTTAGTTTATAGTTGAGCGTTTAGTTGTATTGTCAGTTTCTAGACCAGCCGGTGGTTAAGTTTATTACTATCTAGACCAGCTTGTAGTTGATTTTTAGTTACTAAACTCACTTATTGATTAATAAGCTAGTTCTAAATCAGTCAGTCGTTGAGATTAGAGTTTATATTTCAGTCTATACTTGTGTATTTATAATTTACTGTGGGATATGTCGTGGTGTTGATGCTTTATTGTAATGTATTATATTTGTGTAATTAGTTTATGGTGATGTATGTAAGCTAATAGTGCTGTGTGATGTGTGTGGTTGAGATTTTAGTTTACTTAGGTCGGTAATATTTTCGTTGGTTTATAGAAATGCATGTAACTTAATGGGTTTATTGATTGACGTGATCTCTTTAGTTGTATTTTCCTTAAAATGAGGTTTGTTTCGTGTTTTTAACTTATAGTGAGGTATGAAGTTGTGTTTTACTTTTTAGCTTATAGTGAGGTATGAAGTTGTGTTTTTACTTTTTAGCTTATAGTGAGGTATGAAGTTGTGTTTTTACTTTTTAGCTTATAGTGAGGTATGTAGTTGTGTTTTTACTTTTTAGCTTATAGTGAGGTATGAAGTTGTGTTTTTACTTTTTAGCTTATAGTGAGTGAGGTATGTAGTTGTGCTGCTTGTTTTGAGTCCCCCTTCAGTTGTGCCATGACCTTGGTTGAGGACGTGAGGGCCGGTAGCACCAATTCTTGCTCCATGTGGGTCAGACGTGTATGTATCTTCACATCCTGACACAGTGGCGGACATCCTAGACACACATTCACGTACTCTGGCACAGTGGTGCTATCCACAGACAGTGGGTGCTCTTGAAGCACCCTCACACCAGTATTTCATCGGCATAAATACATTTTTAGATTAATTTCTCTATCACTTGAAGTGGTGGGCACGTATTATCTCGTCTACAGATGACGTGGGGTCGGAGGGGTGAGGGAAGTTCCTAAAACTCTCCAGATAAACTGAAGTGTTTTTCCCAAATTGATTTTCAGCTCTACTTTTACGCAAATAAGAACACTCTGGGCTGGCTATTATTTAGTTCCAGTGATCAGACATTGAATTACAAAAGCCCCTATTGCTGGAAGCTAGAAAAAATTATAAATGATAGTGTTTTTTTGTTGGAGCTCTGTGAAGTGTTTTTTATGGTAAAATAACCCCCAAAATGCCGAAGGCTAGGAAGATTTCTATATATTTAACACCTCTAGAAGCTCTCTGGAGTGCTTTTCATGGTAACAAAGCTCCCTAAATTGTATTTTTATCTTAATTTTGATATTGTTTGCACCATAAATAAAGCCATATATATTTTGTTCATAAAATTTCGCAGGGTGTTTGAACCCCCAAGGGCCCCCCCCACCTTTCGGCTACGGTCTTGAAAGCGCTATTATCTTAAATTATTATTATTATTTAGCACCGCGTCTTACTACCCGTTCGGTTTATACGCTTTAAGTACTAATTACGCTAATTGATTGGGAATTGGGAAGGTTGAATTAGAGGAAGTGAACCCGCATTTACGTGGAGGGAGAGTGGAAAACCATTTAGGAAAAACCACCCCCAGTTCACCCGACCGAGATTCGAACCTCGATCTCCCCGTCCTCGGCGGTCGAGCTCAACACGACTAACGCGTTAGCCAACTACGCCACCGAGGCGGGTTATTTTCTTAACATATTAGCACGCGCGCATTTCAAATACTGTAAAACACATCGACTATAATAATTATTTTCTAATGATTCTAAAAACATTTAAAGTTGGTTGGTAATGATAAGTATAAATATTCTCTTTATATTATAAATTATCTTTATACAATTATATTTAAATCGTAGATATATTATTATAAATAAAATATATTAGAGCAATAGTTTCCAACCTTTCGCATTGTTTGAACCCAATTTTTGTCCCCGGGACCATCACAGCATCTTGATCGCCCACAAACGTTCACATTTATTTTCAGTTGTTAGGTAGGTAAACCTTATGCCGGGATCACGGTCAACGTAACGTTAACTTAAAGTTAACTTAACGTAACTTAACGTAAAGGAACTCCTCGTGTGTTTAAATGGAGGCGATCAAGATGCAGTTAACTTAACGTTGACTTGCAGTTAACTTGACGTAAGAGATGTCCTAGGAGGTCTTTTACTTTAAATGAACGATACTTTAAGGGTATCACGTGAGCTAGCCAGCCAATCTATATGCAAATGACGTCAACAGGGCTATTTAGTAATTCATTTGTTGGTATTATGACCAATGTTTACTCTTTAGCGTAAGTTATAGTGATCAGACATTGAAACAAAATAATTAAACTAAAATAGGAAAGCTAAATTTATCAAAAAAGTTTAAAATAGATATATATTATATCGATTGAAAACTGTAAACATTCACAGATCATCACTGTAATGAACATGTTTGGCTCGAGTGGTTACGTTAAGTTACGTGAATCGTGATCCCACATACGTTAAGTTAACTTTAAGTGAACGTTACGTTAAGTTGATCGTGATACCGGCATTAGAGGAAATGTACCTTTATTTGCTTGGAGGGAGAAGAGAATTTTTTTTTTAGGAAATTTCAGCTCCTGTAAACCTGTCAAAAATTTGGATTCCTGACAAACCATACGACAGTAACGCTAAACCTGTGTGCCCACCAATACTTGTTTTAATGACTATTCGAATATGGAAAAGATATCGCTAAAGGGAATCATCCAACCAATCGGGTATATCAGCACCCCACGTACAGATAGTGTTATGCCACAATCAGATAAGTTGAAGTTGTGTAACCTAACGGAACAAAAGCATTTTTTATTATTGGAGGGCATAAAGGCACAAATCTCTGAGGGAATTCTATAGGGCCAGGGGCACCCGCAGGGGTGGGGGTCTAGTAGGGGCGATTGCCCCTTCTGAGGTTGTATAAATATAGAGGTTTGACATTTTGTTTTATGTTGTATCTTATTTTCAGGAGACAAAGATTGCCTTAAAAAGCGCCTTTAGATGCTTCAATTTAATACAATTTTCTCCCCACCTTTCATACCCCTGAGACCCCTCGGTTTGCCCTGCGGGTGCCGTTGTATAAGGTGGAATTTTGAATAATTTCTCTGTATATTAAGACCAGTAAAGGTTATATTAAGGACATTTAAAAATGAGGAATACATTTTTTTAACAAGGAATAAAACTGAAAATAAAGCATTGCCAGCATTAACATTTACCCAATTCAACGTCTTCATGGTCTAAGGAGTAACCTTCATTTTAGACTGGCCTGCTAAAAACGGCTAGATTGGGGTTCAAATCCCGGTTGGTTCTTTTTTTCTAAAACGGTTTACCACTCTCCTTACACGCAAATTAGTATAGATTAAGTCTTATAAAATGCTTTCTTCCTCAACCATACCTCATTTGAGTAATTATCATAAATGCGTTTAATCCGAACAGGTAGTAAGACGCGGCGATATATATATATTTTTACAATTGTTGTCAAAGACTAAATGCTTGAGTAAACCCCCTTCACCCTCCCCCCACCCCCTCCACACACAATGTACCGGGCTAAATTTGATTAAAAATACATATTATATTGCATAACCAGGAATATTTTAATACCTAGAAATTCATGAGTAAACAATTAATATAGTTGATATGTATTTTATTAATAAGTTTATTTTTAGGTTATCTTAATTATTTTATTTACTCCCCATATTACCAAAAACATAAAATGAAAACGTAAAGTAGTTCAAACTTCTTTACAATATTTAAATTGCGCACGTACTAATATGCAGAGATACTAGCGCTTTTTGACTCCTATGTTTGATCATTGGAACTATAACGTTTACACGTTGTGAGTGAGGAGTGTAATAGGGCGGGAGCAGGAAAAGTGATAGACAACAAACTGCTCGACAAGCTATAAAAGATTATTTGGAAGGCTGGGTGGGTCACAGCCTAGCAACCGACACGAGAGGATCAATTTCTCGACAAACATAGAGATAATTCCAGTTAAGAATGGCTCAAGTGACAGACAAGTTATTTCAAAACGAATAAAGTTATAAACATGGTAGTAGTGGTTGAAATGATTGTTCTGGAGCATTTTCTCCCATAAGGTTAACATTGATCCACCACATTGAATAGGGGTGGATCACTTTCTCCTCTAACCTAACATAACCTAAACAGGCTATTAATTACACAAGAGTACCTTATGTCCCTTATTTGACCTTCTGCCCCTTGCAGCACCCCTCCTCCATTGAGTCTAGATTTCAGCCTCCATCACGCACTCTCCTCCCAGCCTTCATCCCCTTCTCTTACCATGCCCACCAATCGCTCTTCTACCCTTATCCCAATCTCCTACCCCCAGCCTTGATCTGCACAACTTCCAGTCCTAATCCTGTACTCTTACCTCCTTTAAGCCATACACTTCCTGTATCCATCCTGAGCAAGAGGTAGTCTGGCTCGATCATGACTGTGTTAATCCTATCCCACTCCAATCCATCTTCTTACCACCCAACCCGCTTACCAGCCTGTTCTTAAGCCTTGACAGCTTAAATCTTGTACCTTAAACGATGTATACATCATATTACCACCCACTCTTTGATACCTGACGGCTTAGACCTTGTACCTTAAATGGTATGAGTAGCCCGATTGGCATTTCGCTCCACTAAGTCACACCGGAGATAGTATTGTGATTTCCTTGATTTACCGTTATTCCACCCCCCTCCCCCCTCTTCCCCTCCCTTATAGCCCCCCTCACCTACAAACCCCGAACATATTGGTTCTTGATGATTAATTAATTATTGTTAATAGATTATTGTTAATTCATTAATTGGTAGGATAAAGGTGTTGGAGTTTTTATTCATTGATTAGGGCGCTGTTGTTTATTTGTTGAAGCATTTAGGCATCCGCGGCTCCCGCTCCACTATTTATATGGGGGAACATGCAACTCGCACCGACGATGTTCTCGCCACGGATGTCTTCTTTTGACTGATGTGTACCTTCTGCACTGGCTAGTGAGTTGTATCCACGGCACATCGCTGGTGCGCATTCTCCCTCAACCCCTAACTTCCACCCCTCCCAGGCGGGATGGCTCTGCCTGATACTAAACGCCCCAAGGCTTCAAACCGTTACCCCGAGTTCACTACCCTAGAGTTCATGCTCGTTTGCTGACCCCCGTGCAGCTAACTTTGTCTTTTTCTGAGTCTCAGAAAGTTCTGTTATTTGGAAGTTGTGTTTTAAACCTCGAGGAAGCAGGCACCCGTTTGTCTAGCTAGCTATCAGCCCCACACCTTAGCGTCATGAGCACCTCTACTGCCGCGGGGGTATTTGCTAAACCAAAGTGTAAAGCTGCAGGAATGTATCTCAATGGTGGGGATCAAACGTAATTACCTACTGATCTGGCACACACAAACCAAAGTGTAAAGCTAAGGGAATGTATCACACACACACACACACACACACACACACGAACTCTACACATTTTAGTAGATCAGGAATAGGGAAGTGGTCTAGCGATCAATCTCCTCCTAGCTCTGTATACCCACAGACCGCCCGAGCGAGATTTGACTTGGCTTGTACCAGCTGGTTGAACTCGTGCATATGCAGACAAAATGATCGACAGCCAACTGGTTAACTAAAAAAAATCAACTTAGAAAATTGATGCCTTACTAACGATGATTATAATCCACAAAATTAGCGTATAGCCCGAACGGGTAGTAATACGCGGTGCTAAATTGGATTTTTTTGCTTAGCTTCTCTTTCCCCCGTTTGAGCTAAACACAGAATACCAAAATTAGAGGAAGTGTACCCACATTTTCACGGAGGGAAAATTTTGATGAAATAATATAAAACTTTTATAAAAATTCATAAGTATCATTTAATGCTCGAAACTATATAAATTAGCCACTTAAACCTCAAGACAAGATTAGAGGAAGTGTACCCACATTTGCACTGAGGGAGAATGGAAAGTTTATTAGAAAACCTTCCTGGAATCCCAGTCAGGGGGTGGAAATATACATGTCTCAATACTGCCATAGCTCAGAGTAGTAAACATTGAGCTTTAGCAAACAAATAATTAATTGGGCTGTAGGAGGAACCAGTATACTTTTAATATTATCATTTCCAGCAGATTCACTGATTAAATGTATTTTAAGATCAGGAGTCAAATTCATTAACATTTTAAATTAATCTCTGTGTACCCGCATTTGCAAGATTTGACTGGCCAAAAATAATTAGCAACAAGATTTGAACCCAATTTATCGTTTGTCGATTTATCAGCCCACCTCCTAGCTCTGTGTACCCGCATTTGCGCGTCCGCTTGTGCACGTGCGTGTACCCACAATTGCGTAGAGGGAGAGTGGAAAACACGCATAGTTTGTGTAAACTCAAACGATCTGGCATACACAAACTCTACGCATTTTAGCAACACGTACACGCTTAAGTACTAATTACGCTAATAGATCAGGAATTGGGAAGTGAGCCCACATTTTAATAGAGGGAGAGTGGAAAATACCGCTAGTTTACCTAGCTGAGAGTCCTAGAAAGGCCGTACGAGCACCGCTAATGTCGCGAGGGTATTTGCTAAACAAAGTGTACCCGCGGTTGCACGTAGCGTGGCGTTGAGCCAGCATATCTGTTCGCGTCGGTAGGTAGGAGCGGTCTAACGAATAACGGGATCTGCAAAGGGTATTATGGACAGATGTGTGTTGCGCAACCATAGCAGATACAAGCTTCGTGCCCATTGAGAAGAGTATAAATAGATGTCAACATTCCTTTAAGGGCTACCTTGATTTGTATTTTCACGAGGATAAGCAAAACCATTTTGATGTCATAACATCCTTGACAGCCGCATTTAAGTGTTCATACTTTTGCCACGAGTGCCACGTGCTATTCAGTAATAAGAATGCGCACAAGTGCGAGTCTGCGTGCAAAAAGTGCCACTCTAAAGCGGTTTGTAGCGGAGGCCGATCTGTGGTCTGTAAAGACTGTGGGCGCTGGTTCACAAACCAGACGTGCTTTGATAACCTAAACGTCCCGGTTTTTGCAGAGGTCACAGGTCGGTCTGTGATGTCAAAAAGGTTTGCGAGGTATGCGGGCAATTTTTCAGTTTGGAAAAAGCAGAATATTCACATAGGTGTTATGAGACTTTTTGTAGAGTATGCAAGACCCATTGCCCTTTTGGTTATTTCTGTTATACGAACAGGCCCTATCAAAGCTGTTAATGGAAAAGAACAATTTCATGTTTGTATTCTATGATTTTGAATGCCAGCAAGAAACTCTTCTTCAAGGTGTGGGTGGCACGTACTCGCACG
>CABFVZ010001107.1:148299-181153 GCA_902151445.1 Timema monikensis
GGTGGCGTGCTACACGACTGCTATGGCTAGGTTGCACTTATACAGCATCCTTGAACAATTGGGGGACCACGTTTTGTATCATGATACAGATAGCGTTCTATTCACCGAACGCCCCGGCGATTGGAGTCCACTGACCGGAGACTTTTTAGGTGACCTCACTGATGAACCTCAGGATTACGGTCCGGGAAGCTACATTAGCGCCTTTGTATGTGGCGGTCCCAAGAATTACGCGTACTGAGTTTGTGTTGGTGGCGATCCTGCCAAAACAAAAACGGCGTGCAAGGTTCACGGGATCACCATAAACTATGGCAACAGGAACGATGTTAATTTTGACGTTTTGAAAGCAATGGTCACCGAACAGGCTGCGGAAAGATACATACAGATACCGCAAAAAATTGTAAGAAAAGTCTTGCGACTGTATGTACCGTTTCGCAGACTAAAGTCTACCTGCCCGTTTACACCAAACGTCGGATAACCGATGATTTTTAAACGTTGCCGTTTGGGTATCAGAGTCCTTGTAAACGCACTCGCCACGACTAAAAGGTGATTATTTAGACGGGCTGAATAATCAACTTTTTTTCTTTCACTTTAGACAGTTCCACTGACATACCATTTTTCAAAGATTTGAGATTTTTTTCATATTCTTTTCTGCATAAAAACAATCATATTTTTTAAAATTTATTTTATGCACCTGGGTTACTTTTTTATATTTTTTAATTTGACAGTACAATCCTCCGCCTACCTGATTTTTTTAGTCAATTAGTTGTTTTTATATACTTTAAATCTAGTCAAATATAATAAACTGTTTGTATATATATATTTTAAATCTATTTAAATATATATATAATTAACTGTTTGTATACATATTTTTTTTTTTTAATTGAAAACCGTCTCTATAATATATCATATTTATTACCGAGGCCACTATTCCCCCTATATTGTAAATATTCACAGTATACTTTTCACTGTGTGTAAATAAATATTGTAAATATTCACAGTATGCTTATCACTGTGTGTAAATAAATATTGTAAATATTCACAGTATACTTTTCAATTCACAGTATACTTTTAACTGTGTGTAAAAAAAGTTATGTTTATGCTAATAGATATATATTGTAAATATTCACAGTATACTTTACACCGTGTGTATACTTTTTCACGATTTAAATAAATATTGTAAGAACTGTTATGTTTGTGTTTTAACGTCTACACCCGCACCTCCCTCCTATCCTATAAATACAAGCTTATATAGCTTATAAGCGCAGTCTGCACATCCTGATCACTCACCAACTACAAAAATGACGAAACATACGCCATCAGGATTTGCATATGTAATAGTCGATTCCGAAGGTAAATGTGCGAAACCTTTTGTTGTCTATAGGGGTGAAAATGTTGTGGATACCTTTCTTCATAAACTCGTTGAAGAAGAAACCATGATCATCGAGTGGAAAACCATTTAGGAAAAACCACGCCCAGTTCACCCGACCGAGATTCGAACCTCAATCTCCCCGTCCTCAGCAGTCAAGCTCAATACGCCAAGCGCGTTAGCCAACTACGCCACCGAGGAGGGTTTTTTATATGTTAAATATATTATATCAAAATATTTTTTTGCGAACATTAAATTTCTTTGTTGTTTAAGCGGATAATTTGTTCAGTGTAAATTTTATATATTATGTCAGCGTATATAGTTTCATATTTAAAACGTAACAACATATTAATTTAAAATAATTTCAAGATCCTCATAAGTGTATTACTTGTATGTGTGATATTTTTTTTGGTAAATTTAAATATATTATTATATCATAATATTTTTGCGAACGTTAAATTTCTTGTTGCTGTTTAAGTAACTAATTTTTTTGTGTAAATGTTATATATTATGTCAGCGTATATAGTTTCATATTTAAAACGTAACAACATATTATTACTTATGATTTTTTTGTAAAAGTAAATATATTATTATATCAAAATATTTTTTTGCAGTCATTAAATTTATTTTTTTGTTTAAGTGTTGTGGGAATAAATATTATAAAACTGTTATGTTTGCGTTCTAACGTCTACACCCTCTCGTTCTACTATCATAGAAGCTCCGTCTCAAACATTATGGACAAAATACTTTCTCTCTGGGTAGCAACCTAAGTCACTACAACAATGTTGCCATCTCCTTCATATCTTTGATTCTCCAACCAACTTATTTAAGAGTTTAAATATAATAATATTTTATTGGCAATCAGCAATTGTTTAATTTAAAACATCCATAACAACAACAAGCAGCAATATTATTTAAGTCTTTTGACCAATACATATAAAATACATCTACCATCTAGAAAATGAGTTGGATCCACCTCCAAAAGGGCACGCTGAGAGGGGCTAGAACGTATATTGACAATGTCTCCACAGTTTTTTACCTGGCAATCTTACTCTTCCAACAAACTCGAGCACAATAACATTCGGTTATCTACCACTAGCACAATGTTATAACTTTTGTTATTCACAAGTTCGTTTAAGCACTTGACACGGTTGTATTCCTCAGGTATAACGCACTGTACAATACCTCCTCGTCCCAACAGGCATCCTTGTGAGCAGCATTTGGAGGTGTTTTATGTTTTTGCCGAATAAGATTGGAGAGCTTTGCGTAGGATCCGCGTCATTTAAACGGCATAATATCAATTGGAGATGAAGAAAAATAAACACTCTCGCTCTACTCACAAACTGCGTTCTCTCCTCTCACTTTTTTCTAAATGTCACTGGTAGCTCCGATGACTCCGGCAGAGTGCTACAAACACCTGAGCACGTCTAGTTTATTAATTCAATTTTAAACATCACACTTTGTCCTCCGAGATATATCATACAGCGTGCTTTAGATTTAAACCGCTTACAATCCAAATAATAGATTGAATTTGGAAGGAAAACGTTACCGAAACGGCCAAGACCAAGTATGTAGCTGTTGGGCGTTTCGCCTATAATTTTAAAATATGAATAATTTTTTGTACATTGTTAAATATCCTCGAGGTTTACGGGTTCTTCGGACTTTACCTCCTCCGATGGTGGTGGCAGGCACGCAGGTGACTGGTAAGTAGACGACTCTGGTGGCGGGTACTCGGGCGACTCTGTGGGCGGCGGCAGCGGTGTTGTGAAGGACGAAGGCGGGTGGTGCAAGGGTGGTGGTGGAGGGCGTGGCAACACAGCCACAACATCCCCCTTGCGGAAATTGTAAACGGCGCACGTTATATCAGACATGTATGTCTCTTCTATTATCTCGTAGGGTAGTACTTCCATCGCTCTTATCGTGTGACAGGTAGAGTCGCAAAACTCGATATAGCCTCGCTCCTCTATTTTGTAAATATACATGTCTATCACTCACCGCCACACTGTGAACATTCTCCCCAGTCATATAGGCACTGCCCTCAATCGTATGACCCACAAACATTAAATTAATATAGCCTGTTCTAAGCATGGTGAGCGTATCTGAGAGATAAACTTTCTGTATTAACCGCTCCGCTGCCCGATATTGTCGTTGTTAACTGCACCGTCTCTTAAACGCGTTCAAAGTTCACAATGGTAGGTGAACCGGGTTTTACTCCGGCGCAGGTAAATACAAAATTTTTCTTTATTTAACTCACACACGTCTTCATTTGTAAGAGTACCAAAGCGACAGGGTAGAAATACACAAAACTCGCCGTATAGATAGGCTATTAGGCATCTCCCGAACTTTGTATTGACAGCTTTTAATTTATCCACCGAGTACTTTTGATCTACGATTAGATCACAAAATTTTACGGTCTGCACAGCGTCGACAATATTTACCAACTGCTGTAATTTGTCCATCTTGAACCACTCTACAAACGCTTATAAATAGACAACCAAGTGGGCATCCCTCTTTATAGCCACCCCTTCCCTCCCTCATTTGACGCCACACGGTACGAGAAGAAGAACAGGGTCACGATCTATTCTTGTCTCGACTTGTCTTGTCTGCCCGCCAACCTGGTCCCAGGAAAAAACCGTTGCCCGGATCAATGACCTCAATATCTATTCTTGTCTCAACTCATCTTTTCGAGCCGTCATACTGGCACCTGGGAAAACCCAACGGGTTTGTGACACACTGACCTAGTTCCCGATCTATTCTTGTCTCGTGAGCCACCAGGGAAAATCCGTTGCCGGGTCAATGACCTCCATATCTATTCTTATCTCAACTTGTCTTGTTGGGCCCGACATACTGGCGCCAGGGAAAACCCAGGTTGCCGAGGTCACGATCTATTCTTGTCCTTACTGGTCGACCCTCCATACTGGCACCAGGGTTGCGTCAGGAGGGGGGAAGTGAAAGGCAGGGGAACCATTTATCACACTCTACCCCCGACAGCCATAGCGTGAGGTTCTAATAAACTACAGCGCCCTAATAAATGAATAAAAGCTCCAACACCTCTACCCTACCAATTAATTAATTAACAATAATCAATTAACAATAATTAATAATTAATCATCAAGAACCAACATGTTCGGGGTTTGTAGGCGAGGGGGGCTGTAAGGGAGGGGGAAGAGGTGGCAGGAGGAGGAAGGGGAGGATGAGGAGGAGGACGGGCACAAGGAGGGGTGGTGGAGCAGGGGTGGAGGAGCAGGTGTGGAGGGGGGAGAAGGAGGGGTGGAATAACGGTAAATCAAGGAACATCATAATACTATCTCACGGTGTGACGTAGTAGAGCGAAACGCCAATCGGGCTACTGGTATGTCCTTCCTGCTTACCACACATCCCTAAAAATATTCTGAAACGGTTTGAAACAGTACGAAATAATTATGCATCACTCTCCACCCGACACCTTAAACGTTGAGACCATTCATCGGGGTTCGATCACAGTTGGGTGGATTTTCATAAATGGTTTTCCACTCTCACTCCATGAAAAATTGGGTGCAGTTCCTCTAAATTCAACCTTACTCATCCCTAAACACATTAGCGTAGTTAGTATATAGACGTATATCCCTAACGTGTAGTAATTCTCTTGTAGCTATAACGCGGTGCTAAAAATAAAAAATATATAGCACTAAATATACAGGCTAAATATTAAAATTATCTCTTTGAAAAACAATAAAAAAACTTTTTACTGTCGCTTATTGCCGGTTACTAATTTTAAATACTATTTTAAAACTGTTGTCAAATTTCAAGTTTGAATAAAGGCCACTAAGGAATTTTTACTCAATAGTTTTCAAATATTTCTTAGTGAAAAAGCGGGTATATTTTCTCTAAATTATACCCTCCTCACCTCGAATATATTAATGTAAAAATATGATAATTCATACGTGTGGATCAGCATTAACTGTTCTTTAATGTTGCAACCAGCGTTGGAAAATTAATTGAGACTGTTCGATTCGTGATATTCTTTTATAAGTTCATCAGTAGTTCGAGTTATTCTCACCTACATTTTTTACTTTAGCAAAACCTACAAAAATATGTCGTGAGATTAAGCTGACGGCTTGGAGGAAAAAATTATTTGAATGTAAACAAGGACCATTGTGTATTCAATTAACCCGCCTCGGTGGCGTAGTTGGCTAAGGAAGTCGTGTTGAGCTCGACTGCTGAGGACGGGGAGATCGAGGTTCGAATCTCGGTCGGGTGAACTGGCGGTGGTTTTTCCTAAATTATTTTCCACTCTCCCTCCACGCAAACGCGGGTTCACTTACTCTAATTCAACCTTCCCAATTCCTAATCCATTAGCGTAATTAGTACTTAAAGCGTATAACCCGAACGGGTAGTAAGACGTGGTGCTAAATAATGTATTAAATTAACTGTTCTGTCACTTAGCCCGCTCTTAACTGGATGATATCAAAGTTTGTCGACCAGTTGGTCTTCTCGTGTCAACCGCTTGGTTGTCTATCACTTTGTACTCCTATACATGAGCTTGTCTAGCAGTTGGTCCAAGTCGTGTCGGCGACTTAACCCACCCAGCCTTCCAAATAATGGTTTTCATTTTGTCTACCGGTTGGCTGTTTATCACTTGATACACGTCATTTCTTCGTGTCTAGCAGTTTGCTGTCTACCACTTTGTCCTCTCGTGTCGGCCACTTTGTTGTCTATCACTTTACCTGCTCCCAGACCAAGTTATCGACTACTCTATCTACTTTGCAGAGTGGATGGTGCTTTTAACAGTAGCGAGGCGTCAGGGTAGAAAGAATAAGCTCAGCTATCCCAAAAGGTTTCGAATAAGTAGATAAATCATCCCTTTACATATAAAAAATGCGAAATTGAAGTTTTAATCAGTGGCGACTCGTAGCTAAAATAAATGGGGGTTCTGCTCCAGAAATTTTTTAGCCTTTGTTTTAAAATTGTGTAAAAGGAAAAAACATGTATAAATAGAAAATTTATTCAGGAACTTGATAATATCTTAACATAAAAAACCAAACTTTGTTACTTACTTTATCTTATACTTGATCTATTCATTTAAACATGAAATCAATTCTTCTTGCTTTAATTTGCGCAAAAAGTTCAATAATTTTCTCCTTGATCTCTGGATGACAATTGAGGAAATTTTTCTCCATTGAAAGTACTGCAAGCGCATTTAGTCTTTCTGTTAAATAAAAGAACCGAAAAAATGAGTCAAATATAATAGCTGGAAGCAGAATAATAATCTAATTCTACACTCTTCTACACTTTATCACATTCAAGAATATGGTACAAGGTTTTTAAGCAAAACATACGCTGAGTAAAAAAAACCCACTTCCTTCCACCATCATGCCAGAGCCGGCACTGCGAGAGCAACAGTTCTTTCTCTACCTGACAGTCCCACCTTCCTCCCCACCCCGCTCCTATGTGTGCATGCGCACAACAGTGAAACAAACACCACGTCAATGTGAAGCGCACAGTTCCATACAAATATTTTTGTATCTTTTTCATAAACTGAGGCCAGGCTACTGAAGTACTCACATTAAGCTTAAGGAATATATATTGTACTACCAAAATAAATAAAGAATTATAGAAAAAAGGACTAATTATATTAAATGCTATCGATAATATCAAGTGGAAATAGGGGGTGCTCAAGTTCCTCAGTGCCTATACACGGCCCGCCACTGGTTTTAATGGTCATTTTTTAAAGTTTATGGTAGTGAAATTTTAGCAAGTGCATAAAGTGAATGTGTCAGTTTCTTTTGGCAGGAGAAGCTCAGGAATAGCTGATACCTTTCCACTTAACGCATCCGGAGAGTAAGGCTTGCGGGGATCTATATAGGGTAATGGCGCGAGACTATACATTTCAGCCTTTGAAGTATATATATAGTATGTTTCAAAAGCTTATTTGAGTCTAGATTAGTTCAATTTTGTGATTGTGACTTGAATTTTATTATTTTATTGAGTTGGTTTAAATTTCGTATTATAACATATAAGAGTGATTTAGGATTTAGTGTATGTACCATTGAACAAAAATTGGAGAAGCTGTAATCATCAACAAGGACTCTTTCGGTTCAGTTGACTTTTAGTTAAATAATTCTATGGAGGCTTTGTCTTTTAAATGAAAAGTGCATTTAAAAGTAAAAATAGCAAGAGCAAAATTAGATATTTCGTGGAAGGTATAGCAAAAAATAAAAAATAAAAAACTATTTTATCATTACTATTAGATGTTGTTGTTGTAGTAGTAGACTGCCAGTACTGTATTATATAAGTTCTTTCCCCTGAGATATCTTCCTTTTTTATATTCAGGCGTGGATTTTTTGTTGCAAGCTTTATTCCAAGATTGTCAGCACATATGACGTACAGTTCAATGCATTTACCTGATGTTATCTGACAAAGTTTCAATACTTCCAGTTCTACCCAAGAACCACTGTTAAAATGATACACAGCACCAAAACACTAAATTTCCTTGTTGTCAAACAAACAAAACTTCTCTCTAGGAATTATTTTTCCAAATTGTACCGTTGCACCGAATGAGTTTTGGGTCATCCCGTGGAAGCACTTTTCAAGCATTTCTGGGTCTACAAGACGCTTATATACAAGTTTAAAAAAATGAAAACGTCTAAAAGTAGGCCGGCTTGGTGTTAGGCTTCTAAAGCACCCACTGACTTAGATTTTTGGTAAGTTATTATTATTAGCACCGCGTCTTACTACCCGTTCGGGTTATACGCAACTTACGCTAATGTATAATGTTAGGGTGATTGGGAGATGAAATTTAGGACCTACTGTTTAACGTGGAATCCTAATAATGGTGGAGGCCTGGCATTCCCCACATTCACAAGTTGTGTTTGATACACTTTTTGGTAAGAACACCAAGTTTCACTGCCTTCAGGACACTGACCAGCAGACAAATGGTAAAGAGTAGTTTAAATTGCTTTAATCATTGTCTGTATATGGCACATTAAGATAAACCAAAATATTTATGTAACTTTTCGATCATGGAATGTGTCAATTTTCCTTTACCACCAAGCTTTTCTTCTTTCGCACTCGTTTTAGTTTAATTTTACAATTATTATTCAAGGTATTCGGGGGCCGAATGAAAAACAAATTGCAAACATAAGATAGGGAAAATATTAAATTAGGCCTATTAAATGAACCACACTTTGATTAATATTTTTAACAAACAAAAATAAATCATTGTCAGAGATATAAATAATACTATGTCCCAAGAAACTGGAAATACATTTGACAAAATTAAGATTATTGCTTGCCAACCAACCCGAGAAGAACTTTAGTTTGTAATAGACCTGCTTTAGAGAAAAGAAGGGACTTGTAAGAGTAAAGGCCCTCAGATGATCAATATATATTGTTAATTTTGTCAATGAATATTGACAAACTGCAATTGCCTCATACGCTAAATATTTATTGGCAATATTTTCAGTATTGGGTTGGCATTCCACGATATCTAGTTGTAAGAAAGATGGTGTAGCTATTATTGTAGCAGTGTCAATAAGAAAATCCAAGGAAAAAAAAGTATAGTCTAGGGAGTGTTTTTTTTAGTAGAAACACGATTTCTCACTTAAATTTGTCAAATAAAGTTCGTGTATTCACACCAAAAGATTTTCAAAATTATTTTCGCATGACTAGCTCTTGTTATTAGAAACTGTTAAATTTAGTAATACCTGCTATTGTGAGACCAGATAAAGTTAAGAGAAAGGATATTTTTGTTGAAGAGAGATTGTCACCTAACCTTCCTGCTTTTAGCAACTGGAAGATCATTTGAATACTTAACATTTTCTGCCATTGTAGCTCCCATCACTGTGATGGAAATTGTAATGGAAACATGACATGCAATCATTTCTATTTTAAAGGAATATATTCAGGTAAGGGGAAAAAAAACGATATTATAAGTAAAATATGTATTTGAATATAATTTTAGAAACATCAGAGGTTAAATTTATAGTCCAGTATTACTTGAGAAATATGTTTGAAGGATGCTGTCATTTGGTTCCAAATTCACTCCACTCCTACCGGTAGTTTTGGGAGGTTACAGCGAGGTTGTTGCTGGAAAAGACTGATTAATACACACAAAAAGTCGATGCAATGTACCAAGTTCTCCTTCTGCTAAAATATCATTTATGAATTTTTCTGCTCAAAAGCTTCGATCCGGGTTCATTCTTGCCAACTTAAATGCCCAATTCTAAGTACTTGCTTCTTCTTCCCTATCACCTTTCTTCAAATATTCACAAGCCATATTATACAATTAATTTGGTATTTTCGTCTGATTGTTTTCCAAACGTTTTGGCTTTCTAAAAGAACTAGAAGATTTGCTAATGGATGATTGAACAATAACCTCAGCTTCTCCAAATTCATGAGTCTCATTGTCTTCGACTTCCCTAACCTTGAAAAAAAAAATCTTAAATGACTTGTAATATTACTGCAATTAATTTTAATATACTTTTGTATGTTGGCTGATTCCACGATCGGAAGTGGAATGGAAAGAAGTGCCGTCACCTGTGGATACTTTTGGGTCATTTGATATGTTGTTTTTTTTATAAATATACTAGAATGCTATCTAGCAATGCTGCACTGAACCTCTAAAGTGTTAACATTGATAAAAGAAAGCAGCACCCACACTTTGAACACCTTTTTTAAACAGATACTTCCCCTATTTTTGTTGCATCTTTGGTGTTCTAAATAAAACAAATTGGGAATGGAATACTTTTTATTTCAGGGGATACTTTGTGCCATATAAATATATATATATATATACTAGAATGCTATCTAACAACGCTGCAACGAACTTCTAAAGCTTTTACATTGATAACAGATAGCAGCACCACCACTTTGCACACCTTTTTAAGAAGAAACTTCCTCTATTTTTGATGAATCTTTGGTGTTCTAAATGAAAGTGACGAAGGGAAAAATTTATACGAGACTGAACTATTCCACATCCACAGTACCGTTTGATCCGGTTATTTTGGGAAATTGCGCAGACTTGCAACATAATGATTGAATAACTAAGTTAGTTTATTAGTTCAGAGAATGATCAAAAGTATACGCTATAAATTAATTTGTTTAAATAGTTCAAAGAATAATACAAAGAATGCTCTGTTAACTAAATTGTTAGATTGGTGGGTATTATAGATAAAAGTATCCATTCTCGTCCTTGTTTTCGAGGCCTTAAATTCCAGAATTTTTGTCACGGCCACAAATGGTGGATTTTATACAGAAAAAATTTCTCTTTCACCCCAAATAATTAAAATTATCCCTTATGATTAAGGCGCTCCAGCGTCTATTCCAGAATTTTTTGTTATTTCCATCTCTTGTCTTAGCTTATAACGTGCGCTTTGTTTATTAAAGATTGAAGTGCTTTCTTAACGCATATTTCTAAACTAATGGTTATATCTGGTGTCTAAAGTTTGATGTTGTCATTTTGTGGATTACTTGTTTAACGTTAGAATAAATTTTTATGCAGTTGTGAAAAAGTCCAGTAAGCTTGACTACTTCATGGTTTCTGAATATGCTAAATATTTATGTACATAGTTATATGTTAGTGCTACATACATATTCAGGCTCTATTCGTTACATTAAAAGTGTAGGGCCGCCAGATTTTTGCAAAGGCAAACGGGTACAGAAATAAAATAAAAGTATTACAATTTTATTTCAATATTTACAACACATAAAATAAATGCCTTTTACAGATTACAAAAAAAACAAAACAATAGCATTCATAATTTAATAAAAAAAAGACAAGAAAAAGTTAACTCTTATTTGCGATTATGTTTTAGACCTCCTTTAGCAAATTTTTATTTTTTAAGATGGTTTTTAAATACATTTCACATCAATTTGAATCAAATTTGCTTATCGTTCCCATTTTAACTAGGAATTTCAAATAAATATTGTCAAAAATATCCAAATATGGTTCCTGGATTTCTTTTTACCATTTTTGAGAAAATTAAGTTCCATTTCTCTTGAGGGCAACTTATTATTCAAATCAGTTCCTTAATTGTTTCTCTGTCTATTAGGGTTGAAACTTTACTTATTTGGTTGAAAAGAAATATGATTTTAATCTAAATCTCTTTTTTCTTTAAGCTAATATATTGTTTCTTCCACTTTTTACCATGCTGTCATAACTTTCCAGTTCATCCATGAAAATATTGAATATCTTTTAAAATGCAGTCAACAAAAACTTAATAAAATTCAGCCTAATAGTTTAATCTTTATATACATATAACGTATCAACTTTTTTATTTAATCCAGAGTCCTCATGTTTTCTTAAAATTAGCTTTACACTTAATAGTAAAAATCTCACATTAAAATGTTATCATATGAACAAGTTGCTAATTCTTTGAGAGTTGAATATATTTAATGGCTTGTTAAGATGTTAATGGCTTGTTAAGATGTTGGGGATACATTTTTTAGATTAAATTTTGGCAAATGAATATTTATTCAACAACAATTAACTTATCTTCATCATTACTGTCACGTTTAACAAAAGTTAAAAAAAAAAAATGTGTGATTCACATTTACTTGACAAGGCAACATTAGATTTATGTTTTTGACTACTAACATGCTCTTTAATGGCAGAGATACTGCCATGAGCAACACTAAAATTTGAATTGCTCTGCTTGCAAAGTGCCTCTTTATTGAATCTTTCTTTTTTATATAAAAGGAAATTCATCACTATATTTTTTTTAACTTGCACTGTCCATACGGCATGCTTAGACTTTAACACTATACATTAAATTTAATATATAAACAAATTTCAGAACTACGAAACAAACATGTTCTTGCATTTAAACTTACACTCTCACATTGATGCAATGACGTACACATTCAAAGAGAATGTAATCAGTAAACTTATGGAATAAAAGGTAACTTCTCAAATTGTGTTATACTTTTTCATACCAACCTGACAAAACTAAAGTTAATAGGGCCTACATCACTGTTTGGGAGTAAAAAAAACACAAAAAATCAAAAAAATTGGACATTCGTGTGGCCCTTTGAAGTGGTCTTCAGAACACCGAAAAATTGTAACACTCAGAAAATCAGGACATTTGGCAATCCTACACAAATATCATGCAACACATAAATTGCTTGGAATCTTGTTTTTGATTTAAAATACTATTTGGAATTTATTTTTTATTTTTTACAAATTTGATTTTGGAGAATTAATATTATAATGACATAATTATTCATATTGTGATTGAAGGTGCATGATGTTTATAAGTTTAATAGCTCATTATTTATTTTTTGAAAATAAAGTTTCTCATTTTGTTTGTGCCAAAAAATATTTATTTATAATGTATTCCCAAAATTTAAATATCTTTAATAGCATCATTTTCACCTAAACTTTTGGTGATAGTTTCATCTTCTTTGACCATTTTCTTACTGTTTCTTTCATTATAATTTGTTCACACTAGGGGCTAGTTGTCTTTGTATATTTTTTGACAGTTATTACATATTTAAGTTTGGAAATTTCCCTACGTATAGCTTATACAGTTTTGTATTGCAAAACATGACCACACAATTGAAAATAATAGAAGATATGATTTGTTTAGAGCCGTTTGATAATATTATGTAGGGGAGCCTATGGATTGGGTTACATAGGCCTAATATTTAATTATTTAAAAATTTTCAGATCGTCTAGATTTTGTGTTTGAGTTCTGAAATTTTATTTTCTCAATCCTGGCCTCTCAATAGGACTATGTTTTAAAATACCTGTGCCATCTGTCATCTTGAATACTAAAATATGTCGGAAACAACATATGATGTGAAGATTGAATTTGAGGAGGACTTTGAATATGCTCTTTATCAGGAAGTTAATTTGGAAAATGAGGTAAGGCACTACATTTTACACAATTTATAATTACACTTTTATCAAGTTACATGTTAATAATTTGTTCTAGGGAACAAAAAGTTACAAGATGCTATTTAAATATTTTGTCAGGTTTTATTGAACTAAACATCCTTTTAACTACAGGCCCCCTACTCTATTTATCATAATAACCACCTTTGTGGGCTAGTCATCAGAATTCCCGGCTAAAGAGCTATAGGCCCTTAGTTCGATCCCCGGATTTTTCTTTGAAGCAGTTGGTCTGGAATAGTGTAATTTCAGCTTCATGAGAACATATGAGGAGTTACTTGAGTTAAAAAGAGCGGCTCGAGGCTAGAAATATGAGATTAATAGCTGGAGAGCTAGTTGTGTTGAAAACACAACACCCACTATCTGCAAATAGTTGGCTCTATCATCATATCTAGTGGTGGCTGCTCGGTCAATATAGCTTGATTTCAAGATGAAGCCATAGAGTTTTTTCCTACAAGTCATAATTACGTCTTAAATCTATGTTTACTTAAATTTTATAAAATATATGTATTTTAAATGTGCATAAAATAGTCAAAATATTTTATTATAATATGTACTTATTTTTTTACAAACCTATAGAAATAAACACAAACCAACTTAAAACCACTTAAAAAAGCACTAAATATCACCATTACAATGGTGGCCAACAAGCTACATCTTAAGGGTTTCCAATTAAAAATATTGTCGGTTATCCACAAAAATTTTTAAAATCAGGAAAACTACTTTTCACATCACATTAGGTTATAGAAACATTGTAAGGGGGGCCAAGCTTCCTTGTGATGACCAGGATGGGAAGGCCTGACATGTAACCACGATGTATAAAACCCCACATTTGACACCAACATGTAACGGTTAAGCCAAGATTATTCCACAATCCTACACAAAAAATAAGAGACTGATGGTGATTATTCTGTAATGTGTAGTGTGGATCTAAATAAACACCACTAATGGTTAATTAGATTAAATACGCACTCCTACACTGCTGTTGTAATGACGAGCTTTACATTCACCCATCCCTGGTCACCATTATGTTACTGTGTCATAGCTTAAGATCTCTTACTACACTTGGCAACTGCCTGGTCAAAACTCTCACCACTGTCTTAACCATTGTCTAACCAATGTCTAACCACTGTCGTGCACTCATGGTGTATAAGGCTATCGCTAAAAGGACTCATCTCAATACACACTTTGACAATTGTCTAAGACCCAGTGGCGGCTTGTGACCAAAAATATAGGTGGTGCACAATTCAAATATTCTAAAATATGGTGTATACACTTTTAATATATCATACCTATCTACATTTACATATCGTTTTACTTAGGCTAATATTTCACAGCAGTACGGGGGAGTGTGAAGCTTCGAAACAAATATAGGATTCGACTTTTAAAAGAAAAATCCATATTATACAATTACGAAGTTTTGACGGTAAAAATATTGACAGCTAAAAATATACCAAATTTTTAGTAAATTACTGACATTCTGAGCTGTTATTTACAGTACATTACAAACCAACATTAATTTGAAAAAAATAATTGAACACACCTACATTATTACAATCTTTTACTTTGCTAGCACAATCATAAATAATTAAACACCTTAGAATAAAACACTCACATAATAAATGAAAACATTATTTACAGAACACCCAACAATTTAATCTTAAAACGCCTCAAGCTATTTTAAATAAAAACTCCATTCTTCTTTCTTTAGATTTTGCGAATTTCTCAATGACTCTAAAGTTAAATTCTGAAATGTTCATAATAAAGTTTATCTCTACAGACAGCATGGCAAGAGCTGACAACCTTTCCTGGTGTATAGTATTTCTTAAAAATGTTTTGACACGTTTTAGTGTAGAAAAACATCTTTCTGCTTCTGCCGTTGTCATAGGGATTGTTATAAGAATATTTAAAAGTTTTAGGCATTCTTCAAAAATTTCACTTAAATTGTTTTCATTTATAAATGAGAACAGAGTCAAAGCGCCAGTCATATTTCGAAATTCATCCCTGACATAAATGATACTTAGCTCTGTGCGTAGTTTTTTTGCATCTAAAAATGGGTACGAATTTGTTGTGAGTTCTAAATAGTTATCAGGAAACAACTTACAATAATCAGAAAACTTTTCTGGCAAAAACAAATTTGCAGCAACAAGATGACCAGTAAAGCTGAATCTGTCTTTTGCTTGACAGATGATGACGTCACAAACCTCTTTAGCCTCTCTATTACGAGTGTGGCTCTCATTTCGTCTCCGCTTTATTTTATTTTCATCAAGATCATCAGTTATATTATTTTCATTTCTTATTTTGGAAATTTCCTCTATGAAACAATCTATTTTGTTTTTTACAAACGCTGGATCAGTTTCCCTTTTTTGCAACTGGTTATACAATATATCTACATGAGGCATTATTTTATGAAAAAAAGTTAGCCAAAATATAAAAACATCATCCTCTAATGTTCTCTTCAGACCAGACGCTTGTTCAATTGTAGCTATATGTTTAATGTCATCTCTCGTTTCTATTGTGTCCATGCACTTGATAAGTTCTTCTCTGTATTCGCAAACTGTGTTTACTGTTCGAGAATGAAAGTTCCATCTTGTAGGTGCTGATCGTGGTAAACGTTTACCCACAACTTCATCTAAAATCGCTGTTCTCTGAGGGGAATTAGAAAAAAATGTACAAAATCCTCCTAAACTGGCGAAAAATATACGGACATTACGATTAATTGAAGCTGCATTTGACATTATTAAATTTAGTTGATGTGCATGACAGTGAACATAAGCAGCGTTAGGATAGCTCTGCTTTATTTTAGCCTGAACACCATTGAGAGATCCACTCATAACTGAAGCACCATCATATGCTTGTGCTATTAACTTATGAGGCTCTTTCTCTACATGTTGATCTAGTTCCTCTTTGAGACAATTTGACAAAGATGCAGCGTCATGAAATGGGGGATTTACATAGTTCCAAAATCTTTCCACTGGCTTTCCGTTTACTATATATCGGTAAATTATAACCATTTGAAAAGTAGCTGAGACATCAGTTGTTTCGTCAGCTATAACAGCCAAATAACTGGCATTATTAATTTCTTTTGAAATTTCTTCATGACAAATATCCAGCATGCATTGAAGTATTTCATTCTGAATTGAACTAGAGGTGCCTTTAAAAACTGTAGACTTTTCTAAATGCCCTTTCAAAGCATCATCCAACTCCGCACTGAAATTGACAAGTCCACGAAATATTCCAGGGTTAGAAGATGAATCAGTTTCGTCATTACCTCTAAGGGCCAGTTTGAAAGCGCCACAGAATCGAATACAGTTTATGGGTATATTTAAAACATACCTGTTATTAGTCACTTTTTTATTGTGAAGCTCGATAGCTCTTCTGTAGCCAGAATATAACTGTGATCGTATGCATGTTGGTCTTGCCAAATACAGCCAAATCTAAAGAATTGTTCTTGTGTAACAATGATATTTCATGCTTATTAATTCGCTCACTTAAATGGTTCAAATCAGTCATACCTAAATTCGTCCAAGAAAAGTCACCACCAAAGAGTAAACACGGAACGCAGAACAATGAATTTTTACATTACAACCAAATAGCCATGGATGCTTTTTGTAAGTTTCTACGTTGAATTTTCTAGTAAACTCTCGATTTTTAGTTTTTGTTAGTTTTTTCAGAACAATATTTGGTGTCGCTCTACCATATTTTTTTATTTTTCTTCTTGAGTATACAAATAACTTTTTTTTTGCAAAATGTTTTGCACAGAATTTATTTTGATATTTAAAAAAACACTAACTCAGACTTGTTAACAACAACTATTTACATAAACCAAGTTTTTTTTTATAATTAATGTTTTGTGCAGAATTCATTTTGATATTCAAGATAAGCACTAAAACAGTAAATTATTATGAACTAATTAATTACTATTTACATAATTATTGTACTTAATTAATTGTGTACAGACTGAAAAAGAAAAACCACTCTTTAAAAAACATTATAACTGGTAGTAATGCTTTAGTTGATCAAAACAAATCGCCAAGTTCGCTATCAAGCTGTGCACCAGGCCATGTGTTAAAGGTCCACTTTAAAACTAACTTGCAAGGTAAACAACCTCTCTTCTTCTCGATGCGCATGCTCAGATGGTTGCACGCCCCTGGAGTTTAGTAGAAGTACTAAGACAGCGCTAGCAGTCAGGAAAACAGGTGACATAGTAAATATAATGAAACAAACAATAGCATAGCTAATTTTAAGAAATATATTATAAAAAATATCGATTCATTAAATAAAATAATGTTAAATACTATTTTATGTGAAATTATAAGTGGTGCACTTGCACCTGCGCACTTAAGGAGGAGTCGCCACTGCTAAGACCAACAGCTTGTACCAACTGCCCAGAGCTCTGCTCTAGGATACACACACTAGTTAGAAACTGCCAACTAGGAGATTTCAATGATGGTATTAAGCACTAATTAATGACCTAGATCCACGTCACCCAATACTACGTGATGCTTGAACATTGCTTTCAACAGATTCAATGCTCTCCCACTGGAATCAACATTTATGGGCCTATGTGTGAATTGCACAGCTAATATTTCACATTTCAGATACTTGACTCTATACACTTACAAACTGACTGATGATAGATAAACTTACAATAGATTTCAAACTCTTTGATAATAAATTACTAACAACATATTTACAATTATCAATATCTAACAATGAAACTTTTTTGTTGGACATTAACTGTCAGTTGCTATTCAAAATTTCACCAAACTGTTTTAATCTACTGTAGCCAGGATTTTTTACTAAAGACCAAGTTTAATTTATGATGTCAAAGTTTCTGTAAACTGTTAACACCATGCGCCAAACATTTTAAATAGAACACAATTGTGTACCGTATTTCTTAATCTATTTCCTGCCTTTATC
This sequence comes from Timema monikensis, assembly GCA_902151445.1. Lineage (NCBI taxonomy): Eukaryota > Metazoa > Arthropoda > Insecta > Phasmatodea > Timematidae > Timema > Timema monikensis. Next base: position 166,461 of record CABFVZ010001107.1, read on the forward strand.
ATGTAGGGTGCTGCAATAGAAAGAATTAGATGAACATGGTCAAATTGTATTCCATCTGGCCAAACTATCATAATTGAATCGTTGAATGTTTTTGTAATTGTTCAGTTGTTAGATTCTTCCAGACACTCATTAGTGGCAAAAAATAAAGATGATGGCTCAAACTTCAGGGGATCATCATTATCATCTGTTTCCAGCTTGCGGCCGGGTCATTGTAGTAAGATGCCTCTATTTTACTTCATCCTTTCACTATTCTTCCTCCTTTAATTTATTCCATTCTTCTCCTCTCACTTGAACATTTTGTGTTATCTACTCTTCCCATCTCTTCCTTGACCTTCCTTGCAATCTTTTTCCTGTATACTTAATTTACAAAATTTTCTTTGGCATCCTCTCATTTTCCATCATTGAATGCCCATACAATCTCAATTTTGATTAAGAATAGAAAAGCTATGCCAACTTAAATTATTGTTCTTTCTTTGAGTAAAAATAATTCCATGTTTCCTCTAAGAACAGGATAGACAGTACACACATAATCTTTTCCTGGAATACATGTTGTTGGTTGCCAAAAGGTTAAACCAAGTATCCATTTTGTACTTAAATTTACAAAATAAGGATTTATAAGCCATGATAAAGAATATATATTTATTAATTAAAAATACAAAAACATTTGAAATTATTTATATAATAAATTAGTTTAAAGTGTTAATAATCACACATTTCATGAAGTTATATTGATGAGTATACTCTTAAAAACACATTAGATTATACATAAATCCAAGCCCTAGTTATAATCCATAGACCTAAGGTAGCCCTAAAATATAAGAAAAAAGAATTAAATAATATAGTTTACATTTAAGTTAAACAATTTACTTTTTTTTACACACTAGATAGTTTCAAAAATCATTTATCTCATTGTGAAAGCTTCTAAAAAAAATTAACCTTGCAATGTAAACACTATTTCCCCATAAGATATATAATTAATCATTATCATATTAACAATTTGATAATTATTGTAACTAAAATAGAGTTACTACACACAAGGAGTTTTTTGTTTTAGAAATTCGGTGCATTTAAATGCAAGCTTTAAGTTCTTTATTTAGAAGAAAGAGCAATATGAATAACTCTTAACACTTTGATTCAATCCAATTAATAATAAATATAAAATTATAACCAAGGCTAGGCCTGGGAAACAGACCTCTTCTGTATCCTTGGCCATGTTGATTAAGAGGAACCAAGAAACAACTTCTCCCTTCAATGGAGCAAGGATGAATTGGGGAGAAGTGAGAGGATTTCCTGATTAGCTTTTTGACACAGACTGAAAGATAAATTGTACCATTTCTTATGGAATCAACCAATCTCAAATCAAAGTACCACTCAACATATCAAACTTTTTCAAAACTTGAATTCATTTAAATATAAATACATATAAAAACCTGTTGGTGGAAAGATTAGCCAGTACTAATATACAGTTGCCCAGAGGACACACATTCTTATCTAAGACAAAGACGTCAGAGAGTGAAAAACATATATCGAGTAAAATTAAGAACATTAGTAAGATAGACACATAGAAAGTGAGGCAAAGAGAATGAGACACAGGAAGACATTGAAAGTGAGACAGACAGAGATTTACACTTTCATTTTAGTTAAAACACTAATAAAAACAAACAACACCTTGACTAATTTTCATTTAATGGGTACAGCTGAAGCTGGTTTTTAAAATGTATTATATATATATATATATATATATATATATATATATATATATATATATATATATTAGTTTCTATCATTCTTCTATATACATTCATTCATATATACACTTTGGTTTTCATATGTATATCCTAAATGTTCTAGTGACCATATAAAAGTTATCTTAGAATAACATGATATTAATCTCGAGATATATGATTGTGTTGTGTAACTTGTCTGGTATAATGCCAAAGATTATGGTCATTGTAGGTGAATAGCTTTAAATTATAATAACACATACTTTTATAACACTTTTAGCAAATATCTTAATAAAATGATATTAAACTATCACATTTTTATAATTTACTTGGTCCCTTTCTTTTAACACATGTTTTTTCTGTCAGATTGAATTTGACCGTCCAGTTAAGTCTGAGATCTTCAAAGAAGAGGAGCAATGCTACCACTACCAAGAAATTGTACCAGTACCAGAGGAGCAATGCTACCACTACCAAGAAATTGTACCAGTACCAGAGGAGCAATGCTACCACTACCAAGAAATTGGACCAGTACCGCTGATCTTCCCTCCAATTAAAGAGGAAGTTGTAAGTAAATTTGTGGTCATTAAAGTTGGATTAAATATTTTAGAAATTAATAAATGTAGGGAAGGTTTAACTTCCTGGAGAAATAGTTTTTAACCCAATGACTAGTGCACCATGACATCAACTATGTGGCTGTAGGACTGATGTAAAGGTGCTATTTTTTTCCCCTCCACCTATTCTTCCAGTTGAGTGCCTACTTTTGTGTGGCTACTGTTGAGGTTACATTTATTTTTGCTCTACATTGCTATCTTCCCAAAGTGATACTCCATAAATATAAACAGTATGGACACACTCAATGTGTTGTGTACCCGGCCATGTAAGTAAAATTTCTTTGTCTTTTTATTCTTTTTTTTATTTCGATTATAACATTCTATATTTCTTCAAACAAACATTTATTCTTTTTCAGTCTGTTTCAAACTATTTTGTAATGGAATATTTGGTAGTATTTCCAATAAATAATTGTTTCTCTTGCCAGTTGTTAGGATTTGTTGTAACTGGTCCTAAGTCTTAACTTCCAAACACCTTTCTTTCAGGTAGAAGTTTTTTGAGAACATGGCCTGATTTTCAATTTATGTGATGAAGATGATAATAAAATAGAGCAACACGACCCTAATGAAAGTGAAAGTGAACAAAAAATACAAATTTCAGGCTACAAATGTCATTATATTAAAGAAGTTTTCATTTATTGATGGACAAAGTTATTTGTAAAACCAAATTGTATTGCTTTTCTTGTAAAATTGTGTCATCCAAATTTGATCCAACACTTCACTAATAATTCTAGATATTAACATTTTAATATAGAGCCTATCAGTGATTTGTTCGAGCCTTAAAAACAACAAAATAAATATCCAGATTTGTATCGTTAGTCTCTATAGGATGACAAGATTAACATAATATTTTAAATCACATTTCAGTGATGTTTAATTGTTACTTGAGTTATTGTTTATAGATTTCTCTGGAATTATTAAACAATGATAGCAAACAAACCAAAATATCCAAACTTTACTATAGAACAAACCATCTATAACAAACAATATAAATATAAAAATAATAGTATTGGCAAATTTTCACATAGGATATAGTTTTTTAAAATCTACTAATATTTGAAATAAATTTATTTAATTAGCCATACAGTGAAATCTCTTAATTGCAGCCACCTTCTGAATCAAATAAATGGCGGTTATAGAAGTGGCCGTTATTTTGATTTTTTTTTTTCAATTTGAACATAGTATAATCTATATGAACCCATAACCTGTGGATATTAACTAAAGCAATGTAACTATAGTATAATTTGAGTATTGTATGCAAGATGATTATGACAAGTTAATAAGTATTGTACATAGCTTACAGTACATTTTGCATTATACTCAGAACCATAAGCAAATAAAATGAAATGTGGACAGTAGTAGGCCTTGTGCACTGGGGCCTAATGTGTACTCAAGCACAGCCTAAACTGATGGAACACCTTCGCTGATCGCTCGAAAGAGGTGGAAGGTACAAACTTGAAGTTGATGGTCATTACTACATCTAGGCTATTGGAGCGACACTTAGCACAAGACTGGGGAATTCCTTAAATTCCTATAGTAAAATAATTTACATGGACTGGTGTTTTCAATTAAAAAAAATCTGTTGTTTAGAGTTTATCATACATAATTATGCATCTTGAGAAGTGTCCATGTTCGTTTTGAGAAAGTTTGTGATTGGGAAGTTGTTTCACCATAAGAGCCAATTTTATCAACACAGATAAATTTAGAGTACTCTTTATAAAGGAAAATCCTCTATTCAGAGGTGTCTGTAAAAGGAGATTTCACAGTATTGCACAATAAATTTATTTCTAATGGTTAAAAATATTTATTTTTTTTGTTTGATGACATAATCTAAACAGCTAACTTTTTTGTAATGTGTATATTTACAATTTGCAAATTGTATATTCAAACAACTTTTTTTAAAAATAATTTCTGATTGAACAGATGGATGAGAAGCCCTCGATAGAAACCTTGGAAGGAATCTATGATGATATACAATTCTATAGGCCACCACCATTTGAACCAACTATGCAAGATTTTAAGGTTAGTTGCTTTTATATATTGTGGTTTGGTACAACAAATAAAAACATTAAGGAAAATATTAAAAATGTTATACATATCAAAATATCAATTATAGTAGGTTAAAAAGATTGGATTTTATATTCATTTTTGCTTTTTATACATATTCTTTATCTTTAATGACCTGGCTCTGGTAACAAAATGGCCATTATAATAGCCAGTTATAGCACATATTTTACCTATATTCTTTGATTAAGGGAATACATTTCCTAGACTATGGAAACATTTTTGCTATCGTTAATTCACATTTAAATCATTAATATTGTCCATAATTCACATTCATTAGGGTAGTCAGGTTCATGAGGATATTTTATTCAGTTTTTTTTAAGTGAATGTACAGTACTATAAATCCTAAAACAATAATTTAAATAACTTAAATAATAGCTAACACTACGGTTATAGCTCTGTGCATAACTTAAAATAATCCAAAATCAATATTCGATATAATAATCAATTAAACATAGATAAACTATACTCATACACACTTTTGGGGTAAGAAATAATTGCCTACCAAATCTAATCTTCCTACTAGGCCTTATGTTTTTCGAGATATTTTTGGCTGGACAAAGAATCTCAACTGACAATAATTATTATTATTATAATGATTCCTAAAATAGACGACATATTGATCTATTTTTAATATTACTCTTTTATTACATATATATTTTTAACCAACTGTAACAAAGATTATGGAATGTAAAATACAGCGCTGCAGAACATAATTGTTAGACTCAAATAGGCAAAGCTATTATTTATGCTTTTAGTGAGGATTACTCCATCTATATATCATATTCTGAAAATTGAAAATTTCTTAAAATGCAATCCCTTACAATTATAATAATTGTACAAGTGGCAGCAATGAGCCAACTCCTGAGTCAAAGGTGGTTGCTTTATCTGATAGCTCAAGTTCTTAATAACAATAATTTAAAAAAATCACATATTTGTAGCCGACGATTTCCGCACATCCATCATAGACTCTGCCTTAAAGTATGAGTGAAGAATGACCCTGGGCACAGGATGATTCCTGGATAGCTCAGTGGTTAGAGCATTGGCATATTAAGTAAAGTGTCCAGGTGTCATTTATCAATTTTCAGATTATGATAATTGTTAGATGCTTACTCTGCAAATCAACACTGTGAAATCTAAATTGCAAAAGGAGCAAAGATCTCTTCATCATCCACTGATAAAGAAAGGCAACAAATTTTGTAAAATAGGAAAAAAGCGTTGCAAGTAATCAAGACAATTATTCTTTGTGGACGCCAAGAAATTTTTCTGTGTGGTCACTCTGATTCTGGGCCAGTAACAGCAGAATACTCTGCCTACGTAGGGAAAAATTAAGGAAATTTTAGAGCCCTTTTACGATTTATAATTGAAAGTGGTGACAAAACTCTAAAGAACCATTTAGAAAATAGAGGGAATAACTCATCTTATACAAGTCCACATATTCAAAATGAAATAATTGTAGCATGTGATGACATAATTTCATCAAGTATTGTAAATAAAATCAAAGTTAGGTTATGATGGTGCTGCAGCGATGAGCGGACAATTCATAAGAAATGCTGCCATCATACGTAATACCTTACCTTAAGTAATTTAGGTCTACTGCTCCAGTCATGTACTTAACCATGTCTTTTGTCACTCATACTCAGTTCCAACTATAAGGAACTGTTTAGCGACCTTGAAAGATATAATTTCATGCCTTAGACTTTAACTAAACGTGCCACAGTTTTGAAAAATATTTTCAAAGAAAACTTTGGTTATTGAGAACATGTCTCCTCACAATTTCTGTGAAACTCATTGGGTTGAACACCTGGATTCCATTCTTCTCTTTAAGGAACTTTGTCTTACAATTTTGGAATCTTTGAGTGAAATCTTTGTTAGAAATTCAAAATTTCATTGATGCAGAACCATCTTCTAAATCATTTGTGCTAATTTTATCTTTGGATAGTAGCCAGTTTTGGATGTTACTATGTGTTGTAATCAAATATTTGGTTTGGCGCATGACTTCTGCAGCTTCCGTCAATAAAAGCAGTAGATCATGCTTCTGCTATAAATCATGTTGAATTGTTGAAGGAAAAAAGTCAACAAACAAGAGAAAGTGCCAAAACCTCATTTAAGGCCACTAACCCTAAGGTCCAGCAAATTTCTGATATTTTAGGACCTACAATTCATATAACTCGACTTTGTGGTAGGCCAACTTATAGGTCCGGTTGCACTTCAAACATGAATAATCCTGAAGAGTATTAAGGGCTTTTCCTTTATATAACGTTTCTTGACTCTTTTATTCAAGAAATGAATGACAAAAGAAGATGGATAAAATGACCTTACTATCCCTGTGACTTCATAAGTGCCCTCAATCAATGTGTTAAAAATATCCTTCCAACTGTACACAACTTTATTAAATTAGTGGCGACATTACCAATAGACATATGAAAATGTTACTTTGATTTATTTAATATAGATTAAGGGAAAACTGAGGGTTTACAAATCAAAACGTTTGTTTTGCTTTTATATATATTACAGGCATGAAGCTTATAAGATAAGGCCATGAATAGTGTAATCAAGATAATAAAGCTACCTTTCAAGGTGGTAGTGGACACAGTGGACAGATTCAAGAATCATTCATTCATGTAAATTTAATAAAAATGTATCTCTTCTTTTACAGGTCCCATCACACAAATCAGAAACTCAAATATTAAAAATAAGAGATATATATGGAGAAATCAAGTTTAGATGTACTAGCAAAGAAAATGTTTATACAGAACAAGCCCTACCAATAACATGTTCTATTAAGCATGGATGGACTCTCACTAAATGCAAAGAGGAAGGTTGTACTAAAACGGGTACTAGGAACGGCATATGTCTAAAGCACCGAGGACTAAATACGTCACTTATAAGCAAAGTAGAAGGTTGTATTAAAAAATCTAGAGGAGCTTGTGTATGTATAAAGCATGGAGGTACACAGTATAAATATACATGCAAAGAAACTAGTTGTACTAAATGGCCTCGAAAAGGAGGTTTCTGTATGACTCATGGTGGAATAAAGCCTAAATGTAAAGAGGAAGGATGTACGAAACAGGCTACTAGGAATGGCTTATGCATAAAGCATGGAGGAATAAATAGGACACCATTATGTAGAGTAGAAGGTTGTAGTAAAAAGTCTAAAGGAGGTGGTTTATGTGTAAAGCATGGAGGTACTCAGTGTAAATATAATAATATATGTAAAGAAACTAGTTGTACTAAATTTGCAATAGGAGAAGGTTTTTGTATGAGGCATGGAGGAACAAAGCCTAAGTGTAAAGAGGAAGGTTGTACTAAACAGCGTACTAGTAATGGCATATGCATAATGCATGGAGGAATAAATAAGAAACCTTTATGTAGAGAAGAAGGTTGTAGTAAGAAATCTAACAGTGGTGGTTTATGTGTAAAGCATGGAGGAGCTCAGGGTAAATATAAATGCAAAGACACAAGTTGTACAAAATATGCTTTAAAAGGAGGTTTTTGTATGAAGCATGGAGGAACAAAGCCTAAATGTAAAGAGGAAGGTTGTACTAAACGAGGTTTTGGTAATGGTTTATGCATAAAGCATGGAGGAATAAATAGGAGACCTTTATGTAAAGAAGAAGGTTGTGGTAAGAAATCTCACAGGGGTGGTTTATGTGTAAAGCATACAGGAACTCCGTATAAATATACATGCAAAGAAACAAGCTGTACAAAATATGCTTTAAAAGGGGGTTTTTGTATGAAGCATGGAGGAACAAAGCCTAAATGTAAAGAGGAAGGTTGTACTAAACGAGGTTTTGGTAACGGTTTATGCACAAAGCATGGGGGAATAAATAGGAGACCTTTATGTAAAGAAGAAGGTTGTGGTAAGAAATCTCACAGTGGTGGTTTATGTGTAAAGCATACAGGAACTCCATATAAATATACATGCAAAGAAACAAGTTGTACAAAATATGCTTTAAAAGGAGGTTTTTGTATGAAGCATGGAGGAACAAAGCCTAAATGTAAAGAGGAAGGTTGTACTAAAACGAGGTTTTGGTAACGGTTTATGCATAAAGCATGGAGGAATAAATAGGAGACCTTTATGTAAAGAAGAAGGTTGTGGTACGAAATCTCACAAGGGTGGTTTATGTGTAAAACATACAGGAACTCCGTATAAATATACATGCAAAGAAACTAGTTGTACTAAATGGCCTCTAAAAGGAGGTTTCTGTATTAACCATGGTGGAATAAATCCTAAATGTAAAGTGGAAGGTTGTACTAAGCGACGTAGGGTTAGTGGTTTATGTATAAAGCATGGAGGAATAAATAAGAAACTTTTATGCAGAGAAGAGGGTTGTGGTAAGAAATCAAACAGAGAATGTTAATGTGTAAAGCATGGGATAATGCAGCGTAAAAATAAATGCAAAGAAACTAGTTGTACCAAATATGCTTTAAAAGGAAGTTTTTGTATGAAGCATGGAGGAACAAAGCCTAAATGTAAAGAGGAAGGTTGTACTAAACAAAGTACTAAGAATGGCTTATGTACAATGCATGGAGGAATAAATGAACTTTTATGTAGAGAAGAGAGCTGTGGTAAGAAATCTAACAGTGGTGGTTTATGTGTAAAGCATGGAGGAACTCAGCAAAAAAATAAATGCAAAGAGACTAGTATCAAATATGCTTTAAAAGGAGGTTTTTGTATTAAGCATGGAGGCTCAAAGACTAAATGTAACGAGGAAGGTTGTACTAAACGAGGCTTTGGTAATGGTCTATGCATAAAGCATGGAGGAATAAATAAGAGACCTTTATGTAAAGAAGAAGGTTGTGGTAAGAAATCTCACAGGGGTGGTTTATGTGTAAAGCATACAGGAACTCCGTATAAATATACATGCACAAAACTAGTACGAAATATGCTTTAAAAGGGGTTTTTTGTATGAAGCATGGAGGAACAAAAACTAAATGTAAAGAGGAGGGTTGTACTAAACAGGGTACTAAGAATGGCTTATGCATAAAGCATGGAGGAATAAATATGACACCATTATGTAAAGTAGAAGGTTGTAGTAAAAAGTCTAAAGTAGGTGGTGTATGTATAAACCATGGAGGTACTCAGTGTAAATATATATGTAAAGTAACTAGTTGTATTAAATTGGCAATAAGAGGTTTTTTTTGTAAGAAGCATGGAGGAACAAAACCTAAATGTAAAGAGGAAGATTGTACTAAACTAGCTAGGGGTAGCAGTTTATGCATTAACCATGGAGGAATAAATAAGAAACTTTTATGTAGCGAAGAAGGTCTTAGTAATAAATCTAACAGTGGTGGTCTATGTGTAAACCATGGAGGAACTCTGTAAAAATTAATGCAAAGAAATTAGTTTTACTAAATAATGATTTAAGAGGAGGTTTTTGTTTGAAGCATGGAGGAGCTCAGGGTGATTATAGATGTAAAAAATCTGGTTGAACTAAATGGGCAACATGAGGTTTCTGTTGGAAGCATGGAGGATCAAAGGCTATATGTAAAGAGGAAGTATGTACTAAACTAGGGACTGGTAAAGGCTTATGCATAAAGCATGGAGGAAAAATAAGAAACCTTTATGTAGAGAAGAAGGTTGTAGTAAGAAATCTAACTGGAGTGGCTTATGTTTAAAGCATGTAGTAACTCGGCATAAAAAATAATGCAAATAAACTAGTTTTACTAAATATTATTTAAAAGGAAGTTTTTGTATGAAGCATGAAAGAACAATTCATAAATTTAAAGAGGAAGTTGTATTAAACAGGATACTAAAAATTTCTTATGCATAAAACATGGAGGAATAAATATGATACCATTATGTAAATTAGAAGATTGTAGTAAAAAGTCCAAAGGTGGTGGTGTATGTATAAAGCATGAAGATAAGTGGCACCAATCTGACCGGTCACAGGAAAAGGGACCTTATCTTCACCTAGGTCAATATTAAATTATTGGTATCCCTTGAAACTACAAAAAATCTGAAAACTAGCACAAGAAAATTGAAATTTGAAAATGAAAGTTAAGAAGGTGTCTTTTGAGAAATTAAGGGTTAAGGTTTTACATTTTACAAAAACAAGCATAAAAACTATACCTATATGTTGTAATGATATGAAATTATACATATCAATATGTTATTATTCAAAATTACTATATTTAATATTCGAGCGGGTAGTAAGATTTATTTGTGTAGAACTGTCGAGTTGTAAGGTGTGGTGAAATCCTTCTAAGTCTCTATTTAAAAAGACAACGTACTTTCCGTGGAAAGAGACGCACCTGGCTGACCTCACCCCTTTTCTTTTAGGAAGCTTCGAGAAGGAAATGTCGCTTGATATACCCCTTGAAATGCGCACATCTCCTCACTGCTGGTGATCCTTCCTTCTCGACAAGAACACGTATAGCTAAGATTCATTTAACGCAATAGTCGGGCTTTTATCAAAATATAAAATGCGTGTGATATCTAGCTAAAAGTAAACAGTTTATTCATTTAAAATTAAAATAAAAGACTATAAAAAAAAAACACCAGAACTTTTAATTTATAAAATAATATAATTAATTATTAAAATAATATCACCCTTACGATGGCGTATAGACATTTCTTATCAGGCTAGCGTTTTAATTATTACAATAATGGCTTCCCAACGTGGAGGGCCTGATAAGCTGAGTTAAAAAATATATATATACATAAATTCAGTTCACAACCCGAGAAAGTGAAAGTGAGTGCTCAGAGAACAGTGAAAGTGCCACAAACAGCTTAAGTACTTTAAAAACAAAAAACAACAACAACAAACCAGGTGACTTAAGAAGAAGAAGTTCCAAAGCAGGCGACGTCGGAAGAAGAAGTTCCAAACCAGGTGACTTCAAAGGGAGAACTTCCAAATCAGGTAGCTTCACAAGAAGGTCAGAGCTTCTAGACTACAGGTGAGGTACGCAGGGAGAATCTTACGTAAGTCATCAACAAAAAAAAAAATTGCATTAAATATGGAAGAGACAGACAGTAGTAGCAGTGAAGATAACCTTCCCCTAGCACAATATTCCCAACCAATAGTAAAAGAACATTCTTGTTTAGAACTATCTGATCAGGAACAAAGTGAACAACAAATTAAGAAGGTAGTTGAACCAATAGCTCATAAAGAAGAAGACTTAAGGGGGGTGGAGAATGTTTCAAAGGTAGAAGGTATAGCTCAACAAACCACCTCAGCAAATGACCTCAATGTAATATTAATGCAGTTAGTGCAGCAAATGAGAGAGAGTAGTGAAAAGAGTGAAATGTTAAATCAGCAAATGAAAGAGAGTAGTGAAAAGTTGAGTCAGAAAATAGATGAAAATAGTCAGAAAATAGATGAAAGGTTCGACAAAACTAGTCAGGAGCTACAAAAAACTAGCCAGGAGCTACAAGAAATAAAAATAAAGGTTAATGAAAGCAATGAAAATAATCAGAAACTAAACATTAAGTTTGATGAAAAATTTAAGAATGTAAATGAACAATTCAACAGGTTAGAACAAGAATTACAGAGTAAATTTCAAGAAGTACAAAACGACTTTGACACAAAATTACAGAAAGTACAACAACAGACTAAAAGTGACCAAATGCAGGTAAGGGACGAACTACAGACGCTTAGGGAAGACTGTAGTAAGTCAGAAAAGCAGACGAATGAGCAGATAAAAGAACTCAAAGATGCAAAGGAAAACTTGAAGTTTAGACAGGATTCTTTAAATTCTAAGGTAAAAACTACTCAGGAAAGTTGCGAAAAAAATAAAAATGAAATTCTAGAACGGGTACAAAATTTAACAGAACGGTTTGCGACTGTTGAAAAAGAGCAACAAATATATAGTGATAACCTTAAATTCCAAAATGACCTCTTTGATGGACACACTGTACCAGATGTGTACATAAAGGAAATAGTTGACCACCAATTGGACAAATTTAAGGACAACTTGACAGAGACTGTGGACAAGACGTCACAAACAGTCAAACAAATGCGACAACAATTAGAACAGGCTAAGTCAAAATATGACGAGGTAGTAGAAAAAGGGACGCTAATTACCACTGGTGCCTTAGTATTACCCAGTACAGGCATACAGAATCAATTAATGGAATCTGTACCCACCTTCAGTGGAAATAATGATAGGGTGCATGCTGTACAATTTTTGAAAAAGATGGATAGACTTTTTGAAAATAGTAAACTCACTGAAGCACAAAAAATAGCATTTTTTAATTCAAAGTTAGTAGGTGACGCTGAAGCGTGGCTGAATAATCACGAGGCTGAATATACATCATATGAAGCAATAAAGATACCTTTTCGTAAAAGATTTTGGTCCGTGTATAAGCAGGACAAATTAGTAAATGATATTTTTACAGGCCGGTATGATCCACATCGAGGGCCTATGTGTGACTATTACAATAGATATGCCATGCAGGCAGGGAATTTGGACATCCCTATTGACGAGGAAAGATTAGTAAATCAGTTATTGCATCACTTCCCACGTGAAATACAAGATGCTCTTATAGCTGCTAGAGTAAAAACTAGCGTTGAAATGAGAGAAATTCTAGAAATATTTGATGAGCGCTCTAGGAGAGAAAGGTCGAAACCACACATGCAAGATAGCTCATTTCAAAATGGAGGAAACCATTTAAATAGGGAGAGTAGACATAACCAGGCACGACCTATCCAGAGATCGAACCAGGAGTCGAGAAATCGAACTTGGGAAAATTCCAATAATCAGGGAAACAATTTTAATCCTAATTACACTAATCCTAATCAAAAGGGAAATTATTCTAATCCTAATTACAAGGGAGATTTTTCTAGACCACCAGGGGATAGAATAAACTTAATCCAAAGAAAAGAACACAAGGGTAACGTTAGTCTACAAAGAAATCAGCTGAAGGACACAGACCTTGAAAAAATAGAACCACACCCACAAAAAACCCATGTCATTGTTCATGAAGAACCGGGACAAAACTTTCAAAAAAATGGTCAGAAAAGTCATTGAGTTGCCCGACAATGACAGCCACTCAAGTTAGAGAAAGGGACACTACTTTAGAAAACTGTCAAAAAAATATCTGTGGAAAAAAAAGATGGGGGTGTTAGGCTATGTTTAGACGCTAGATGAGCAAATCAATATTAATATATATTAATGTTGTCCAATGATTCCACAATCGCCTGGCAAATTTCATTGTTATGTCAAAATAAAGAGAGTTTCATATCATATTATTTTAATATGTAATAGGTGTTCAGAATCGAACCCAAGGTCTGTACACAAAAAAGAAATGCATTTACCTTGTAACTAAATACCACGCAGGTTAGTAGTTACTAAAATATACGACGAATATTTTCTAAGAAAATATATTGTTAAAAAAAAAAGATGGAGAATAACCCTTGTCCATCATATTCAATTATCAGAGAAAAGGATTTCTTTGACAAAGAAATGTTTAAAGTAAACATCCTCCCATGAATTTTGTTTATAAATAATAGATCCCGGTTTTTAAGTCGCCGTCCTTATCTAGGTCAGTTGGCGGTATAATGAGTGACCATTGAAACAAACGTCCCAATATATATCCATAATTGTAGTCACAGAGATAAGGGAAGGAGGGGGTAGGTGGAAAGAACAAACAATAAGAAAAAGAAGGAACTGGCAACATGTAGATGGATCTAGACGGCTCTAGTGCCGGAACTTGCAACTTGGCGCAGCCACGCGGAACCTCATTCTTTTGTTTCCGGCTGGAAGTGGATTGATTCCCGAGCAGTCAGTCGAACGAAAGCTCCACTTAGTTGAGTATAGTGTGTCAGAGAGCGGAGGTCGATGCGCATGATCTAGTGCTGGAGTTCATCAAAGGGGTTTGGTGAATGTTGCCTCATTTGAAATAGCTTGGACTTGTAACTTGTTACAATACAAGTGTGCCAAATTTTAATATCTACTTTCCAAATAGACTAACAAAAAGAAGGGTACCCGTCATTTGGCCTAAAGTGTAGGCCAAATGCCTTTAGGCCAAACGACTTTACGCCAAATGACTTTTTGTAAAGTTAATTTTTAGACCATTTATTAAAATATGTTTTGCCGTTTCTGGAAACATTCGTTGTGATTTGTAGTGATACTAATAGATGGCGAGGTATGTAATGTTTATTTAAAAATAGTATATACTACCGTTTCAAAATATATAAGTATTTTCTCAATTTACTACTTCCCAAGGTATAGCAGCACGTCCATTAACCTGTAGTACCACTTTTGTATTTTGAACTTTTTACATTGCCAAGGTTTTGTACTAGATTTCGTACCGTTTTGTACCCGTACCGTTTTTTATTAATTAGCACAT
>CABFVZ010001107.1:182362-237891 GCA_902151445.1 Timema monikensis
TCGACACGAGAGGACCAACTGCTCGACAAACTTTGATATCATCCAGTTAAGAGTGGGCTAAGTGAGAGAATAGTTAATTCAATACACGCTTGTCCTTGTTTACACTCAAATAATTGTTTCCCCTCAACCCGTCAGATTAACCTCACACTACTTGACATATTTTTGTGAGGTTTGCTAAAGTAAGAATGTAGGTGAAAATAACGTGAAATAATGATAACCTTATAAAAGAATATCACGAATTGAACAGTCTCAATTAATTCCGCAACGCTGGATGCAACATTAAAGGATAGTGAGCGCCGTAAACTTGTTTACAGATAATCATTGCGACTCGTAGTTTGTGCCAGGGCTAGCAAAGCTTGAAACTTGACAAGGATATTAGTAACAAACCAGAGCCCCTAACAAAAATATGTTAGGCAAAGCTCCTCCCAGTTTATGCCAGAGAGACCGAGTATATAATAATTACGCTACTAAGGTAGGGATGAGGAAAGAAGCATTTTTGAGATAATCCACCCGCATTTGCCTTCAAGCTGAGTGGGACAACACATAGGGACAAGAAAGCTTCAGTAGACCCGACTGGGATTCGAACCCCAATCTCCACGTCATCATAAGGCCCGTTTAACACGAGAGTGACGCCTTAAATAATTTGTTTATTAAAGCGGGTGAGACCGATAATTGCGTGCTAACTTTGACAGTTTTTTAATCACGCCTGAAGATGATAAAAATAGTTTTATATATATATATTTTATGAAATTTTATTATTTCTCGCTACAAAATTGTGGGCTAAAATAAGATCAAAACTCAAAAATATTTGTATCTTATTGGTATTCAAAACTTGGCCAGTTTCCATTAAATTAGTTTCTTACACGTCAAAACTTCTAAACGAGTTTTGACCGAAATGTCAGTTCTGGCCACTTCACACTTTGCATTACTAGCACTACCCATGAGGATTAATAAAATGACATAAATATTCCATTTTTTAAGAAGTAGTTCAAAAGATAAAAGGAGATAAAACAAGCACAGGTGTCATTAAATAATTAATTTGGTTTCTATTTTATAGGCGAATATCTAAAAATTCAATATTTTTATGCACAATCATGTAGCATTTGTGTTTTTTCTCATACTGAAAGCATTGGGCATCTTGACAGGGAACTCACATTTTGAATTCAAGTGGCTGAAGAAAACTGAATTCTAATATTGTGTATTTTTCTCATCTACTAACAATAGCTAGCGTGGATGATTGGTTTGTATTTTAAATTTGTTCCCCGTGGAATGTAAAGCTGCTAATGACCAACCAGATTTATAATTAATAGTGAATCACATAAAATTCGTTCCTTTAAGTTAAAGCTACGGTTGACACATTTATTTAAAAAGTTGGTTGTACAGAGTATTTAATAAAGCTTTGATTTGTTTTTACTTCCAGGGCTACCACTATTTTTTTAACCAGAAAATTCTTTATTTTTTCCAGATTTTGTAAAGGGAATTCTCATTTTATCGGACACTTAATGAGAGTATATAGAAATGAAACCTTTTTCTTTATAAAATGTATTAGTGAGGTAATGAAATTGGTGTTTAGAACAGAGTGATTTGATTTTGATGTAGAAATATATGCAGTCACTCACAATCACTATTTATTAGGAATAAAAGCGGTATAGAAGGGAAAGGGCGTGAAAGGAGAAAAATACGAGTTATTCAGTTAGCTTTTTATATTACACAAAAGCTCAATATATAAATATATCAATTAAATGTTACTAACATGCCAATATTTTTAAGTTGTTCCTGAATTTCTTTCTTTTCCTGGCTCTTCAGGAGTGTGTAAATTGCTTTGTACTTTTATACATTTATTGTATACTTTAGTTTATCCATTATTTATTCTTATTTTAGCACGACGTCTTACTATTGCCTTTTCAGGTTATACGCTTATTTCCTGTTGAAACAGTTGATAGCTTTCATATTCACGTAATCCAAGATTTTATAAAGACATATACCCTGGCCTAAACTTCAAATTTAGAATCCCGATATAGTATTTGTTAACTATTTTGAATTAAGCCAATATATGTTTTAAGATGACATTCTAATGGAGCGATTGTGTAAAGATATAAAAATGACACACGAACGGGAATTTGAGCCCTGGTCATTCAGTTATACTTGCCACTGTTGTACCTATTGGATTATCAGGGATCTATTTGTCAGTTCCATCACCTACATAAACCTCCAAGCTTACTAGTGTAGATAAATACCAACAATAAGTATTGTTATAAGGTAGCTCTTATTCAATAAATAATCGTATATTTCCTTTGTGTAATTTATTTTGATTGCTTTAGCATTTAAATAATATTACCAATTTATAGTAATTGTTGCTTCTAATCGTATGTCGGGAGTAATATTTAAGCAATAACAATTTTTTTTTAAATATTTGTGTTGTTATTATTATTTATCCAATAAAATGTTGTTTTAAAATAAATCACCATTTAACTATTATTTCATGTTTTTAATGTAATAATGTATAGATACAAATACAATTGTATTTATTATTCAATTAATTTTGTAATTTAATGTGTATTCTCAGTTCTGGCATGGTACAGTTTCTACTTTCTGGGAGACTTTTGTTTATCACTTATATTATTATTGTTACTATTGTATTGTGTACAGCTACTTGTCTGATATATTCCCATTTAAATGCATTAATAGGGTAGGGAATAGTAAAGTAAATTTTAGAAAAATGTAACCACAGTTGTGTGAAGATTGAGTGGAAAACCTTATAAAACACTCTTTGTGGGCATACACCCAGCCGATATTTGAAGCCCAACCTCCCCATCATTGGCAAACCAGAATATACCCCAATTTTATTACGAATTGACATATTATGGAGGAGCCTGAAAACTTCAAATTTGTTTATGCTATGGCCAGGATGAATTTCAATGAAAGCCCAAGCCAGTTGACAAATGCAATGCCTTTATATTTGGGACAATCTTAGAGTATTGCCCCTCACAGCCCTAGGGATTGCTTTGTACAAGTTTTGGCCTCTCCTTTCAATACGAAGGTGATTGCTACCTGAGATAAAGGTTTGCAGAGGATTAGAGCTTTGTTTGCCAACTCGGCCCACTCTTTGGAATGGTGAGGGTTAGAGGTGCGCTCCAAAGTGCCGATAGCTCTGGAAACACTGTAGATTTGACTGAGCCACCGAGACAAAGTAAAACTCAATTGCTTTCTTCTGCTACCATTAATTGGGGGCTGGCACTGACGCGACTCTTCACTTCCAACGACCATTGACCGGACCCTTAATAAATAGGTTTAGGCCCCACATCATTGCAACGTGAGTTGACAATCCACCTTATTCCTCTCACCAAGTTCTGATGGACGCTTGATCCATCTACTACTTCACTTTACTTGTTTTATGTATTTTATTTTGCTTGCGTATTGTTACCTGTGAGTCTGACTTCTTATCTCAGTTGGTAACGTGTCAGACCACTGAGCTAAGAGTCCGGGTTCAATTCCCACCATGGCCCAAACAAAATTGGTAAAATATTGGGTTTTACCTTTCACAGTGATGAATTAACGGCAGGGGGGCTGGTTTTGTGTGTTTTATACATTGTTCTGGTGTACATTTATAAAGTTAGAATATGTATTAGGCTGTAAAGTTGGATATTAAAACAAAGATATGGATAAGCCGAAAGAGAGGGGTATTTTTGGAGTGGGAGGGTGCGAAATTTCCCGAGATAGCACACGAGTACAGGGAAATCATGAATGTTTGAGAACCATCGTGCTAGACTAGAAGCATCCATGCTCAAATATTTCCAGTAGAAGAATTCCTTGACCTTCTTGACCGACGGTAGTTAAGGGGCTTCGTGCCCTGAGTTCCCTCTGCAGTTTTTAGAGTAATTACACCTATCAGTTTTCTCAGAATATGTCGCTGATATTTTTTAGTATTTAATGTGTAGGCGACTTTCTGAACCGACTAAGTGTATATGCATACGTCTTACAAACTAGCTTAATCTTATAACAGACACAAAACCCAGTGCCTTGAGCACTAATTAATCACTATGAAAGAGAAAGCCTAAATTTTACAAATGAAAAATATTCAAACCATACGGGGATTTGAGCCCGGGACCTTCTAGTTCAGTGGGAAGATGCGCTACTGACTGAGCTAAAGTGTAATGCCCATTGCCGTCGTGATGGGGGAGGGGGTAAGAAGTTTGAAAGTTGGGATTTTTATCCTGGATCTAGCTCTTGAGTTGGTGAATTATAGAAATTACTCTGTACTGTACTTGGATAAATAAATTTTAATTTTCCAACTGTCAATCCCTACTCTTCAAAAAGTTCTCAACTACATAACTCATCAAACACATTGAAAGGAGACGCCTTCTGTTCTAGACTGTATAGAAAGCGTAGTTAATCAAGTTGGATAGTATCGCCGTTGTCAATGCCTACTAGTTTTAAGACTACTAAACACTAGGTAATATTTTTAAGTTGATCACTTGATAAAGCCTGGACGAGCCGAAACTTGTTAGTTTTCCTACACACGTTACACGATGATGAATGTCAACTAAATAACACTTGTAACTTTAAAAACCCATCATTAACAAATAACTTAAGAAATACATTTGCTTAAAATCTTGATTCAAGACCCAATTATCACCTTAAATTTTACAATTTTCCCGGGGGAGAACCCTTTGCCCCTCTATAAACTAGAGGATATTCCACACCCCAGATCTCCTAGTGTTCTCAAAGTCGCCCTTGTCACGTGGTAATTTTTCTAATTTCAGAACGCCTAGAATTGGTAAATTTGCTGTATTTCTACTCCCCTCCCCCCAAATATATTTCGTTCGACGCCCTTGATAATACAAATATTAAATAAATGCATGCCTTCACAACACGACATTAATAATTTGTTATAATTGCCTGTCAGTTTTTTTTCTCTTAAGTCGTATGTTAGATAATCCCATTCAGTCCATCTGCCAAGTATAGAAATCACACCCGCGACGACCTCCCCGTGATTTGTTAGTACAGTACGAAATGTGCAGGCCCATCAACAATTTATGGGCATCCCACGGGTTCCTAAAGTCGGCGTAAACGGGTGAGTGCTTACGACCACCAGTGATTGCATTGTGCCGACAAATGTATTCTAGTCTTGTCGCCTTCAAATGATTTAAAACCTGCTTAGATTTCCGGTCTACGAACTCGCACATTCATGTGAATAATACTAGGAAGCAGGAGTGCTCAAACTGCCGCTTGGGCAAGGCCGTGACTTGTAAAACTGGCCTATGGGTAGGTAAAGCTTTCATTATGGTCCCACAACAATTAATTCTCTCATACATTTGGTGAGCAGCGTGCAGAGCAGTGGATCCCAAGCTGAGGGGCATAGCCCCCTGGGAAGATGTGAAGCATTTCCTGGTGGGCTGGAAAAATTTGGAAATAACGTTAAAAATCTGCTAAGAATATTAAAGAAATTTTTATTCCAATTAATTTTTCGTGTGGTATTGGCAACACCTTTGGTACCTTAAACTAGCGCCTAACAGCTCTGTATTAAGTTAATATAGTTTAAAGGCCATCAATCTGAATAAACGGCAGAAGCAGATTCCACGACTATGCAGGGTATCTTTTTACACCTATAACTATAATTCCCACCAAGTGTGATCATTCCGCAGATTCAAATATATAAACTGTGGCGCCTTAAACATGGCGGTACTGTAGAGGAGTAATATCTAACTTTAAATACATATAATTCGATAATAATGGCAGACCCGGGTTCCACACTTATGCAGGGTCATTATAGACATTATACAGCTATGATCCCCACAATTTTTCTCATTCCCCAGATTCAAATATAGAAACTGTGTCACCTTAAACGGGCGGTCGCCCAGTGCTAATTTCGAGTCCAATATTGGTTTGAAGGCATATATCGAAATATAACGGCAGAACCAGGATCCACACTTATGTAGGGTCGTTGTACACATGTTGAACTATTATTCCCCCCATGGGTCCTAGTTACGTAGATTCAAATATAGAAACTATGTTACCTTAAACTAGCGTCCTATAGCTCTGTATTAGGTTAATTTTGTTTAAAGGCAAGCTTTTCATAATATTCTTTTGATCCTAGTTCATTCTATGAACTATTTTTAAACTAATATTTGAGTATGGTGATCTCTATGCCATTTTTTAAAAACTAATTATCTACTCTATAGCCATCTATTAGAATTTTTGGAACTAAATTATTGCTTGGTTCCATTTATTTTTCTTTCGTTGGTTAAAATAAAAACGTTTAGTTTATTGTGGATGTGGCAGACTTCTGGAAGATCTCAAAGCCGCGCTTTTATTTATACCACTTTTTTACTTTGTAATTTAAATTATATTTGATAACTTGATAAATATGTCAATATTTAAACAACAGTTAGACACTGAAAGTGAGCAAGTATTGTCTTTAGTTCTGATTAGAAACGTAATGAACATGAAAGAGGTGAAAAATAAGGTTATGGATGGCTCTCTAGATTGTTGTGTTATGAAGCCTTCTTTGATCATTCATCCTTTTCAAGTAGTGGTCGCAGCCAATAAAGCTGTGTCAAGTCAGAAACAAGGGAGGCTTACGACAAAAACTATGTTCACTGAATTATTGTATAACCTTTCTACTTCCAGAAACATTTCACAATCTTTGGTCAAGTTTGGAGCTGATGAAAACGAGAAAAATGTATTAGTGGGAGTTTTTGAGAAACATGATTCAAACATAGACCTGTTAGAAAATGTGTTGAGACACTTTCAAGGCGAACAATACCCTATAGAAAAATTAAATGAATTTTCTAATGTGAACCTCATAAAGAAAACTTATAACATTAAAGAGTTGGAGAGTCAAGTTTCATCTTTGATAGATTCTATTGTTAGTAGGATTGCTTCAAAAGACTGTGCACTGTTTTAAAAAGAAATTTGTCTAATTTTACACAAAAATTGAAACTACTACATCCGGCTGCAAAATAATTCACCAATGTTATAACTTATTCTCACAAACTTAATATTTTAATTTCAATATATTTGGAAAATAACATCTAGACACCACAATAAAACTTGTTTTCAAGTGTCATTTTTCAAATTTATTTAACCCATTGTCTGGTGTGTGCTTAGCACGTTTTAACCGTTCCATTTTAAGCCATTTCTTCCTTAAAATATCAAGTTATCAGCCATACATTATTCCAAACATTAAAACATGTAGAATGGATATGAACAGAAAAAAAGAAGCAAAAAAAAAGGTTTAAATCAAATAAGTTACACTCACTCAAGTGACGGATCTTTTGGCCGTTCTAGAACTATTTGGACACATTAAACTTAGCCCAATTTTTATCGTCTTTATGAAGGCGTAAAAACCTTCTATGACGGACACTATTAACTTTACTTCATAGTAAATTTAACTTTGAACGTTTTAACTAGCTGTAGGTGATCACAAGTATTCAAAACATCCAAATTATAGACGAAGTAAGACATAATATTAATGACATCATTGAAATAACACAATTTTATATTAATTATAATGACATCCAACCTAGCTTAACCCAACCTTTCACTATTATGACACTTTATCAACTCAGATTAACCTAGCTTTTATGTGTAGACTTAAATAAATTAAATTTATAATAAATAGATCAAGTAAATCATTCAATGTAATAAATGTGTATGAGCTACATATCATAAATCATAGTCATTTTAGTGCACACTGCGCAAGATTACAAGTTTAACGCAAAGTATCATGGAATTACATCTTCCATCCAGTGCGCGGAATCAAAGGAAAGTCATACGTCATCGTCACTATTCACATTTCGAATGTTATTTAAGCCATGTGTTGTCAAGTTTTATTTAAATAATTATAGGGTTTAGTAAAATTGTTTGAAAAAAATTAAATCTTGATATTCGATTCAATGTACTATAGTGTGCATAGTAAAGTGGATAAAATATCAACACATGATACCATTTCAGTGAAATTTAGCCAAGTGTGGGACGGTTAAGGCATACTAGACTTGCCATTTTTCTGCTGATATGCTACACATTTTTTTCTCTTTGATTTTCTCATTTATTGATGGTCATAGAATAGCATTTTGGTAGCCTCACCTATTAGCTTCAATATGAAGTACCTATTCAGACAGGCTAAAAGTACAGTGGTTCATCGACAGATGGCAATACAACAACTTATTTCAATGAAATGATTTGTGCCTGCGCCAGGGAAATTTGGACAAACAAAGGTGTTCAGTGTCTATGCCAGGGAATGGGTTAAATAAATTTATGTAAATGGCAGCAGAGCATATTTAACCATTTGGATACTAATTGATATTTCGGAGGATTGTTAATATAGCGAAACAGTCCATACTACTACCAATTTTGGAAAAAGCGCTATATTGACAACAAAGGGCCTATCAATTTTGTCGATGAAGGTATTTTCACAAACCTTCCAGAGTTATTTTACATGTAACAATAAAGCTGTTACCTGCCTCGGTGGCGTAGTTGGCTAACGCGCTTGTCGTGTTGAGCTCGACTGCTGAGGACGGGGAGATCGAGGTTCGAATCTCGGTCGGGTGAATTGGGGAGGGGGGTTTTCTTAAATGGTTTTCCACTCTCCCTCCACGCATTCATTTTTTAAATAAACGTTTCTTCTACAGTAATAACACCTCTTCGCTCACGTACCACCTTTTCTTTCTTCTTTTTTTGACATTTGAAGAATTTGGGATTGACGATCAGCTGTTTCACCTGTGTTATGTCCAAAGGCCAGTGATGCTGCATCCTTCTCGGCTGCCTCCAAAGATGTTGAAATCAGTACTGCCTTTTAGTAGTCTAGGTGTCTCTCCGCTAGAAGTCGTTGCTTAATAGAGCTGCTTCTCAATCCAATAACAAGCTGATCCTGTAGATAATCAGATAATGATTATTTAAATTCGCAATGCTTTGACATTTGTTTTAAGCTTGCGATATAATCTGAGACACTTTCATGTTCATGCTGTGATCTTAAACTAAATTTATACCTTTCAGCAATAAACGATGGTTTAGGATAATATGTGTTCTTGGATGATTTTAATTAGATCCACATTGTTTGTTGTTGACGGCTTGTCAGGTGTACATAAATCTCATAAAAGATTAAAAATGTTTGTGCCTACTACTGTCAGTAACATACTTACTTTCTTCTCATTAGTTAAACTATTACATTCGACAACTAAAATCGCTCCAAATATGATGACCCGGTTTCTTCATTACTGTCAAAACTACTCATGTTTCCTATGACCGCCATTATGTGTTTATGGATGATTGTCCTTAGACCACGCCCTAAGTTATTAAAATTTCCAAATGTTCTCGGATTTGCCTCAATTTTGTCATGTATTTGTTTCCAATTGAAGAACTTTTTTACCACTTCATCCAAATAAATTAATTCAAAAGACTTTTAAAGCTGGACTTCTAAATAGCCAGGAACACGTTACACGATAGTTGGTTTTTCCTGGTCGCCAATATGTTACGTTTGTAACACGATAAGGACGGCTGGAATAAGAACACAATTTACTCAGGAATACCAGGCTATCGATAAGCTTATTTATAGTCATTTAGGATGGAGAGTGATGGGAAGCAGACAATTTATTATGTCACAACACATGATAGCCAACCTACATAGAAATACATCACAATATGCACAGATTTTAAAATAAAATTCATAAATAAAACTATCATAAACTCAACCATAAGAAAAGTGGAGTCAATATGACTAAAATTAACTATCTTTAAATAATGGTAGGACCAATGTTAAAGCGAATTAAATTTAAAATGTGGTAGGACCAATGATAAAGTGAATTAAATTTAAATCAGGCCCAGTTTTCATTTAAACTTGTTTAAGAAAACCAACTAAACTGAAAAAAATAAAAATGATCCACTGAACATTAATTTTGTTTTTTATTATTAGTAGTAATACGATCTTTATAATATTTAAAGATGAATATACATAATGATTGACATTAGTGATCGACGCAGCCCTGATTTTAATGTAAATCTGTTATTTAAAAGAAAATTTATGAATTGGTTTTAAATAAGAGTTGAAGGAATAAACAAGAATGTTCTTAAAACACTAGCAATAAACAATAAATAACTATTTTGGGAACATTTTAAACATTTGTGAGTAATATCAAGATTAATGTTAACAGCAATAAAAACATATTCTAATCATACATATTATACATGGAAACAAAGAATATAGTATTACAATGTAATTAGGGTCCTTTCAATTACACTTTTAATTTATCACATTAGACTAAAAATCTTTAATAATGACTGAATGCCGCCGAAAAAAAAATCCATGAAAGTAAAATAATATTGTAAACATTTATTACTTTTTGAGTTCTTATATTTTTTTTATGTTCCTGCTTTTCCATTTTTGTCCTCTCTATGGCTTGCATACAAATAAATAAATGCAGGTGCATATTTACACTTTATTTATGTAATCTTCAGAATATTACCAAATGAAGTTTGAAATATAAAAATCCCGCTTCAAAAGGTAAGAAATTGTTTACATATACATGTCTTTATAAACTCACAGCTTGTATTAAAAAAATATAATTCAATAAAATATATATGTCTACATTATTTTTAAATAAAGCTGATTACTAAAGTAACTAAATAATTAAATTGTACATCTTCACCAATGGTGTGGTTAATGCATTGTACAGTGTTGCATTTATCATAACAATAAAATGTTACATTAATTTACAATAACAAATTCAACAATATTTGTATCTTAAGGATAGGTATGATGATATAAAACAATTGTTTGAATACAATCATGGATAAAGTGTTAAAAGAATAACTTTATGGAAATAGGCTTCTATCACATACACTTTTACAGCTCGTTTACGAGTAAGAATACATAAAAAATAAAAGATATTAATTATTTCATAATAATTATAGTTCACATATTTAAGGATGAACAAAGCTTTAACATATGAAGAAAAAAAAACATTCTTGCTTTGACAACTAAGAAACTTTGTCATACAATATTGCCAGCAAAATAACACACTAAATTTTTTTATTACTGTGTGTTGTTAGGTATATTTCAATAATTAACATCACTTAAAAAAATCTGTAAAACATGCATGCAAATAGTCATTTTGTAAATTATTTATAGTGTCTAAATTAAGATACTCTTTCTTCAGAAAAAAAAATTTAGTTTAACTTAAAACTAAAAGAGTGGACTTCAAAGACCTCTCAAAATTTTAAATTTGGATTTTTTTTCTTATTTCTGACAATTCTTGATTACATTCTTTATTCTATCACCAATAATTGATTACTTAATGTGAAGCAAGAAAGAATGCAATGCAAGTTTTTTTTAACTTATTAATTTTTGCTATTTATATTCAAAACTCTTTTAACCTAGACAAAATGTTCTTCTAAAATAAGTAAAAATAAACTAATGGGCAAAAAAAAGTCTAGGAAGCTTAGTAAAGGGGTCTGAGGATCATGAGTCTAATATAAAGATGTGAAATAAAGTACAAGCAGTTTATTTTCAGCTTTCCTTTAGTTTTCTCTGCATTTCAACACCTAGTTTATCCTTACACATTTTTCTAAATAATAGTAGGCATCAAAACATAGGCCTTCATGTTGAAAAAAAAAAGTTTATGGAACACCTCTATTCACTTTTTGAAGCACCCTGAAAGATAAGATCACCTTGCTTGTTTCCACCATGGTGCATGCAGCTTATATGATAAAGTGTATATAATATACAATAAAAAAAGGGATGATTTTTAATATTAAAAGTTCACACTCCCACACTACTGCTAGTGCTGTTAACATTATTAATGTGTAAAGTGTAAACAGTGTTCTTGTTACTTTAAAAGCCATATTGTGTTTTTCTTTTTTGCTTTCGTTTACCCTCTTACACAAAGGTAATCAGATTTCCAAAACAAACAAAAAAATTGTACATTTCGACTCCCCTGCCTCCCCTACCCTCTTAACTTAAAAAATGGGACATATGTAGTTAGGTTTATATAAAAATTCAATAGTACACGATTAATATATTATAGAGTTTCAGCATTATCTTTAATATACGAATAGTATTTCATGAGCTAAAGATTTCACTGTTAGAAATAAACCAGCATACCATAAAATAAATTTAAGTCTCGGATTTAACAAACTATACCAACACCATGTTGCAGCATTCATCAGGCAGTCAAATTTTGACTTATCAGAGAGTGCATTCACAATAGTTAACAATCATCACATTATGCACATATTTGACCTCAGAATATAATTATGATATTTATTTCACACATCATTAGCAGAGCCTTTCGCGCATTTGACATTAAAAACGTTCAAAGCTTCTAGAACTAATGCGGTTATGCCACAATTCCAAAAAAGAGACAAAACGGGACTGGAATTAATAAAAAGAGACAATTTAGCATCCCGTTCAAGTTTCATGGGGATAACAGAACCATAGTAAAAAGAGGGAGGGGGTGGGGGTGGAATCCCATTAAAAACGGACGTCTGGTCTAGTAGTTAAAACAATATTTGATAGATTAAAATATATTATTTAACAATAATAGTGTGTGAAGGCCACTTTTTAAATGTGTCGCATAGTTGAAGCAAGGTTTCAAACATGTGAAACAAAGTAAAAAATATGGGTTTTGTTGTTGTCACAAAACAGTCAATTATAATTTTAAAACTATCCATTCATTAAATGCATCTGAGTGAAAAGAAAGGCTTAGAAAAAAAATGAAATTACTAAACTTTGCTCTTTTATGCTGACACCTGAACTTGGTTATGTTATATATGCCATTTAATCATTAGTCTGTGTTAAAATAGTGTTTAGTAGCAATCATAAAAATGAATACTTGCTTAAATTTCTCATATCTAGTGGAATATTACAAATTTGTTCGTAAAGTTTTATCTTTTGTTATTTCAAAATATTTCAGAGATACAGTTTAAAGGTTAAGAAGTTATGGGGGGTATCAAAGTGAAGGAGATTTGCATTCTAACTTTGGTATTTTTAAGCTTTGCTCACCCCTACTCAATAAATAGTATACATTTTGTTATACACTTTTAACATAATGAAATGGTGACCTGGAGGTCTAGGGGTGAAGTGTCAGACTTTTGTGCTGGGGGTCCAGGTTCAATCCTCGGTCCCGGCACAGATTTATTTGATTGCAAACCCTTCCTTCACCTATGACAAGATGTGGATCCCATAGCCCCTGAAATTTTTATTTAAAAGAGACCAGAGAAAATTTTCATATTTTAACTTTTTTTTTATGTTAATACTCAGTCCTAATCATAATCGAGTATTCAACAAAATGTGTTGTTATACAAGAACAGGTAGTAAGACAAGGTGCAAAAAAAAAAAAAATTGTTGTTAATGTACAACGATTTTCCACCAAAATAGTTCAATGTAGTTGAAGTTTTTGAATATGTTTTTGGTCAAGTCCTGCTAAGTATATTTAAACACAAGGCTTGCACAGCCAACATTAAGGCTGGGTGAAGCCAATTAAATAAACTGCAATTAGTATTTGACAAATGTAAAGAAGAACACAGTTCACACTTTACACTGCTGCCAATGAACAAAGAGGTAATGACTGCCTCTTGAAGAAAATTGATCGTAATCGCCCTATCTCCTGACATAGGTTTCACTCATCAGTGAGGAGTGTGAAACGCACAACGCAACTTCCTAAAAGATGAAACCAAAAGAACACAAAAGGGAGAAAATAGAAAATTGTAAAGAATAATAGGACACATAGATAGAAACATCTAAAAGGGATGAACACGATTGGCTTTTACAATGAAAAGAAGAACACAGTTCACACTTG
The DNA here is from genome assembly GCA_902151445.1 of Timema monikensis. Lineage (NCBI taxonomy): Eukaryota > Metazoa > Arthropoda > Insecta > Phasmatodea > Timematidae > Timema > Timema monikensis. Next base: position 196,159 of record CABFVZ010001107.1, read on the forward strand.
TCCTTTTCCTGTGTTTGTCTTTTATGTTATACCTTTTAGATGTTTCTATCTATGTGTCCTATTATGCGTTACAATTTTCTATTTTCTCCCTTTTGTGTTATTTTTGTTTCCTCTTTTAGGAAGTTGTGTTGTTCGTTTCACACTCCTCCCTGATGAGTTCCGGTAGAATGAAACCTAGGTCAGGGTATTGGGTGGTGACGATCAATTTTCTTTAAGAGGCAACCATTACCTCATTGTCCAGTGGCAGCAGTGTGAAGTGTGTTCTTTTTTTCATTGTAAAAGCAATATATTGTATTTGTTTCTTTTATATGTTTTTATTCACCATTCCTGTACCTTCTTCCAAATAAAATGCAATTGCCTCATAAAGCAAAGTGTGTTTTTCCTTATTGAGATATTTGACACATGAGTATTTCTAGACTAAGCAGGAATAGGTTCACTGCTATCGGTGTACTAAGAACACTTTTTTCCAATTTGAAACAAAGCTTAATTTAATTTATTAAATATAGCCAAACTGAAATTTGAGTGTTTTATGTTAAAAAAAACACTATTATTTTATACTTCATAATAATATTACTTTAGACACTAAAAATTATATAAAAGGCTTGTATGCCAAAGTATACATATTTTATTCAAAACTGTTAAACCAAGTTACTATTAGATGTCATGTTATTCAATAACAACCCCTTTTGGGCTTGATTATAATTAAAGAAAATTTTAAAATAATCAAACACAAATGTGTACTTGGCTGTCAATATTTTTATTAGAGAAGCTTCATATTTTTGAAGCAGAGTTAGAATTTACAAATTTTCAAAGTTAAATAACAATGTTTTCATAGCTTCACACTACTCACCTCTTTTATAGAACAATGTTATGAAAAAACTTAGCAAATGTATTTTGGATTTGTAAAAAGGTTTTAGAGAAAAACAAGTTGTGAAGCACATGAATCATTGTGCTATATCTATATATATAGGCTATCTATGACTTCTTTGGTGCTAACTGACAAATAGCAGAAACTATCAGTATTGCCAACATTGTATGAAAGTCACTGTTGTCAACATATTTAGAAATAATTATTATTTTATAAGTATTAATAATATTATCACTAAAATATTATCAATCACTTTTAACAATGTTTCCCTAAGGATTACAGTAGAATTGTATTTTCCATAATCAAATTAAAGTAAAAGTAGACTAATAAATGATAAATCCATTCTATTTTTTCTTTTAACTTTTGTGGCAACTACAGGTTAAATAGAGCGTGAAATTATATATTTAACGGTATTATATTCAGTTATATTTTTATAACTGGCCTCTCATATCTTTAACATAAATAAACGGTTTGTAATAATAAAGAAAAAAAGACATAAAATGTTTGTGAAATAATATTAAGTTTAAATTTTGTAAACACGAGTATTAATACCAATCAGCATTCACTCACCAAAAAGATCGTCTACGTCATAAACCGTCAGTATCATTTCATTTTAGTGCACCAAATTTATTTTTGAAAGGAAGGCCGCTTTTAACGAGCAAACAGCAAATGCTACTTTTAAAAGAAAACAACCAACTATTATTCTTACAACAAAGAGCAAACAATTTTAAATATACATTATAACAGTGAATTATCATATAAAACACAATTAATAAAATCATTTGCGTTTGTCAACAAGTTGAAACAAACAAAATACTTTCTTGGTTAAGTATTTTTGTGTATCTAAGTTACTGTTTTATTACAAGTTTTAATAACATAGTGTCTTTTTTTAATGTTTATTGGGCTACCTCATAATCTGTGTGTTCTTTTGTTTCTATTAGTTTGGTTATGTGAACATGTTATACTTGTAAAATAGATGGTTTTTAGTGATCTTTAAATAATTATTACTCAATATAATATTGAAGTGTGTGATATAAAAAATAGCGAGTGTTTCTCAGTGATCAATATACATTATTATAAAATTAAAAGTCTTTGTATGAGACATAAAATATATCTTTAAACCACATGATTGTGTTGTGTTGACCACGAGAATAAATCTCAAGTTTTAGGATTTTTATAGTATTTGAAAAAAAACTCTGTGAAGTGCAGTTATTTTAACAAGAAAATGGATTAAGTTGAAACTCCTGGCAAGATTAGAAAAAACTACCGATACTTGGAGTATCTGTAGAAGCTCTTGATTTTACAAGAGATTCTGTTTGTCAGCTCATCTAAAGAATGTATCATGAAGGCCAGTGCAAATGTTTGGGTCAATTTATATTGTTTTTCTCCTTTTGGTTCTTGAATGGTTAGGTATTGATAGTTTGCAATAGTTTATACTAAAAAAGATAACTACTTTATAACCTACATATAAATGAAGCTGACTTTTCATGCATGAATAAATTAACCAAACAAACAATATGATGGAGCAAAGGTAAAAACACATGTTCGTCAATATTTCCCTTCTTTTTTAAATTGTGTAAATTAAAAAAAAGCTTCAAATTATGTCGGTAAGTAATAAGTTATGATTTTACGTTTCCTTGTGAGTAGAACGACAATGTAAAACTATTTATTGTTTTATCTAGAGAAAATCTCTTATATGTACAAGTTTTGGCAACCCCTGGTTGTTGATAGGCTACTTTCTAATCCAATCCTTATTCAAGGGTTAGGCTACAATAAATTACTTCACCCTAGACATTTTAACATTATTTGATGTCTATTTATTTGTGATGGGTTAATATTAATTATTTAAAAAAATTAATAATCAATACTAGACCTAACATCAACATATAAAGGTCAACAATAAATAAAAACTAAATAAAACTGTAATATATGTTTCTTGTATAGACCTAAGTTATGACTTTCAAAAGTGACAACTGCTAAACATTTGTTTTTGCAGATCATATGGTTTGGCTTGGGGATACATAATTTGTCTAGTAACTTTTCAAAGCTGTCAGGCAAACCAGAGAAGTGGTATTTATACTGTAGCAACAATTATTTGCTAGATTCAGTAAGCTAGAGAGCATGGAATATTTAAAGGGGGTGGGGGGAGTAATAAAGATTGCCAAGGTAAACTATTTTGAGTGATCAGCATGCCTGTGGTTAAAGAACCAAACAACAGTAGAGATTACAAGTGTATTAAACTAAAGAACCTTTAAGGGGTGTCAAATCTAGAGAACATTTAAAGAGTTTAAACAGAGTGAAGTTTCAAGGGGTAACAAAGCTTGAGAACATTTAAGGGCCTGGGCGGATTTACGCATAGACCTAGGAGGCACGTGTCTACGGCGGCAGATTTTAAATGATAGGGAGAATATATATAAAATTATTTTATGGCTCCAGTATTTGTGTAATTGTTGTAATTTACTGATTTATTTTGTGTAATTAAGTTAATGGTGAAAATGACAGATATGCTAGAGGGAATAGAAGTGATGACATGGTCATATTTCTCTAGCTACTCGCCTTCACCTCCATCACTGTCTCAAGGCTAGCCACAGCCATTAGCAACAGGGTGGTGTGGCAGAACAATACAGGAGGAGACAGAAGTGCGGACTGAGGAGTGTACAAGTAAACTTGCTTCTTCATTAGAACTTAAAAACTAAAGTGTTACTGTTGTGTTATAAGTGTGCATATATGTGTTTTAGAGTAGTTTTGTTTATTTATTACTTTGAGTGACAGTAGAAAAAGAATGAGAGGCAGTCAATATTTTAAACTTAAGAAAGAGAAGAAAAGAAACATTTCAAATATTATAAATAAAGCTAAGAAAATTAAGGCATTTCTGAAACCGGCCACTTAGACCAGTGAAGCTTGTTCGCAAGCATTTCAAAGTTGATATGTGTTCACTGAACCTATTGTTGAACATCTAGATGAAAGTGTTCAGTGTGAGTATTCAGCGACGGCACCTGCGCAGGAAATTGTAAAAGGAGAATCTATTTGTCACAGCACTGATCCTGAAAATACTGCTGATACCGATAATATTATAACAGACCAGACAGTGACATATATGTTTTAGTTTTGACAGTAACACTGTTAAATGGAAAATTGATGAAAGTACACCTGATTTTGCGGCCAGGTATGACTTTCAACAAAATAAAAATATGACTTATCTTCTTCAAAGAGAGAGTAGTGATGGAAAAGCTAGATATAATGGGAAGAAACTATCCAGAGCCTGGTTAGTATATTCTGAGAGCACAGGATGTGCTTTCTGTGGTGTCAGTCTCCTCTATTTAAGTGAATCGGCGCTAGGAATAAAGTTCTCGCGTAAAGGATTGAATAGCCGGAAAATGCTTTTTCCAAGCTCAAAGAGCATGAAAATTCCATCATTCATAAAAATTGTGTAACTGCATTTAAAGGAAGGGGATGCTTCATATCGAATATACAATAAATTGACTGAGCACATAGAAGAAGAAATACATTATTGGATAAGAGTTCTTCAGAGTGTTGTGGTAGTAGTTAAAACACTGGTCTTAAAAGGATTGCCGTTCCGTGCTCACAAAGAGAATTTTGGGAGTAGTGACACTGGTAACTACTCCTATATGATGCTACTTGAAGTGATAGCAGAATTTGATACATTCCTAGCTGGCCATATAGCAAAATAAGGAAACGATTGCTGAAGAGTTTCTTCTTATCCTGGCTAAATCTGTTGGAAAAGGAAATAGTTGGCGAGATAAAAACAATCTAAGTATTTCTCACTAATAGTAGATTCAACACCTGACCTATCACATCCCTGATCAACTCACTAAAGTTGTCAGGTATGTTAAAGATAGTGGTTCGCCTGTTTAAAGGGTTTTAAAATCGATCCCTAATGCTGGCCACAAGGGAGAAGAAATGTTTGATGCTGTATGTAACCTTATATATTGTCACTTTACTTCGTTGTAGCTCGTATTTGTAAGACACAGATAATCCATTTCGCATTGGCCGGTTGAATGGTAGTATTGCATTTCCTGAGATCACCTATTTATTATCTAATTGGGAGATTCGTAATTGTCGGGGTCAATCCTATGACAACACAAATAACACATCTGGGGCATACTCAGGTCTGCAGGCCAGAATTAAAGCATTAAATGGTCTCGCTGAATTCATTCCTTGTTCCGCCCATTCACTTAACCTGATAGGAACAAACACAGCAGAATGTTGCAGTGAAGGCTGTAATTCTTTTCGTATCCTCCAGGAGCTCTACAACATTTTCTCTTCACTAACCTCCGAGATGGGCAATTCTTCAGAGGTCACAACCAGACGCAGGAGCCCAACTAAGACCAACTACAATGAAAGGTTTCTCCAGGACACGGTGGTCAGCTCAGGCTGATGCGTGCCTAGCACTGAAGAACAGCTGGCAGAAAGGTCTTCTCACACTGAGTTTCATAGATAAGGATTAAACACAGAAGTTAATTACTCGTGCTGAAGACATGTTCTTTGCAGTAAGTTAGGCCGACTGTAAATCGTGTTTATGGCAGTATTTTGAGGATTTCTACTGGAACGACTAAATGCTAAAAACAAATAAGAATTTTATCGAGAATTGTTTCATTATTTTGAAGAAAAAGCAAGCTATATCATGGAGTCTTCCAATGGTAATGTTGGATTAAGAAGTAATGACAGGTTTAGAATAAATACCTTCCTTGCCATCACAGATAACTTACAATCAGAGCTGAAAAGAAGAGAGGCTTATGTCCAAATAAACAAAAAGTTTAGGGCTGTGACTCAAATTGAGAAATTGGCACTTTATCAGCTAAGGAGACTTTGTGCATGCACAATTTCCTGAGGATCTTGAGGATAAACTAGTTGAAGAGTTAGTGCACTTAAAAGGTTCATCTTCAAACAAACCCTAAGTTCGAGACTAAACTAAGTCCTCTTGAGTTGTATCAGTTTATCTGAAAAGAAGAACTACAGGTAATATACCCAAATGTTGAATTGTCTCAATTGAAGGTCACTTTTTGGAGAAAATCGATTTGTCTGGTATCGACCAGTTCACTCATCAGAAACCAAGGCGAAAAATACTATAGACTATTTTCTTATTGTGTACATGATAATGTTTTATTTGTAGTTACATGTTCTACAGCCTACTAATGCAAACTTTATAGTTTCTTTATACATAATATTTAAAATTGTGTGTTGTGATAGTGTTGAAGTATTTAATTTAGTTTTTAAGTCTTTTCTTGGCTTAATATTACTTCTAAATCTTTGCTATAATAAATAATCAAATAATATAAGCACTTTTTATTTGTTATTCCACAGAAAGCACAAATGTATATGGTATATTTGTGTCGGTGCACGAGGGGCAGAAACTGGGATTTAGAAGGGAGTAAATTAAGGTAGGAAAGATGGTCGGCAAATTATATAGTGCCTATGTGCAGCAGAGTCGTAAATCCACCTCTGTTTAAGGTGGTTGAAACCCAGATAACATTTAAGGGACATCAAACATAGATAAAATTTAAGGGGTTTCTTACCTAGATAACCTTTGAAGAGGTTTAGACCAAATAATATTTAGGGTGTTTAAAACCTAGAGAGCCTTTAAGGGGCATCAAACATAAAGAAAATTTAAGAAGGTAAAAAATAATGTTTTTTTAATATATTGTTTTCTTCCAATAGTTACATAACAGCATTTTAAAAATAAATTAGCTAATAAAAATATTTTCCATCAAAAATCAACTATTCGATTTGTGTTATTCAATAAATAAAAATGTTGTTACCATCCATCACTATTGAAAATTTCTTTACAAAAATTACTATTTACTTAAAGTCTATGAAGATTGAAATAAACTCAAGGTTTTCTAGAAATGGCACTGAAGGTGATGATAATTTATCATGTACCTTCTTCCAAATATAACAAAACATGTCTCAAACAGTGAAAAGAGGTTTTCCTTATGGAAATATATTAAAATCTGATATTTATTATGATACTATTAATGGTAGAATTCGCAAACTTTCATAGTATTTTACAAAATTCACTGACTTTTCTTTACTTCCAAGGTCTATAAACTTCATAACAGTGATTTGATTCATTTAACATAAATAAAGTTTATTTTCCAAATATATATGTATTTAATTTAACTAGGAAGCATTTTAACAAAGCTAAAATGTAATCTAGATATTATTTAAGCCTAGTAGTCTTCTGCAACAAACATATGTACATCCTAGGTTTATATTTTATCTATAGATTTAAAAATAAGATTTGAACCAAAATTACCTTCCAAAACACTTTATTTGTAGATCTGATCTTTAGAAATTTAAAACAAGAAAATAAACAATTTTGTTTTACTTAAGGAGTTATACTCTAAACAATAATTTAAACCAGACCCCTAACTTTGAAACCTGTGAAAAAACTCACATGTGAGCAAATTCATACGTCAGGATCTTGCAAGCCGCAGGATGAATCTAAACAATGATAATTTTGAAATGTTTCTATTTTCGTTTGAGTTGGTGTGATATGGCGTTGCTGAAACTGTGTTTTCAATCTGACAACACTGAAAAACCAATTATGTTTCAAAGGATCACTGATGGTATACAAATGCGCCATTGTATAAGATATGTAATAAAAAGTAAACATTATAATGAAATTGAATGCACCATGTAAAACAATTAGTTTGAATTTATTTTTTCATTGTTTGTTTGAAACTATGTTTACTGTCTCAAAATGTGTGCAAATTATAGAAGTATCAACAACGTAATTTCCACTTATGAGTTCCATTTATTAATTATTTTTTTAATTACCTACACACCAAATTTCAAAGCAAATTTACTGATTTCAGTTTACCTTGTCTAGCTATTTTTAAATAATAATAATAATAATAATAATAATAATAATAATGAGGTAAGCTCAACTATGATGTATATTTTTATAAACATATTTAAAAATAAAATAGGTGTTTAATAATACAATATATGGATTGAAAAGTTAATTTTTAGCCAATTCAATTAAAATAAAAAGTATTGGTCCAGATTTGAAGACAGAAACTAGAAATCACGAGGAAAATACGCTGCCAGTTCAGTAAGACGAACTATTGATTTGGTAGGAGTAAACTAGGTAACCTTGTTTTCCTTTCATAAAAAACAACCTTTTTGATAAAGTCTTGCATGAAGCATCCAAACTTCTGCTAAAATATTTTGTGTAATGGTTCATCTGTTTCAAAGAGGTGCGGCTATCTTGTTTCATGTTCCTTTATTCGTTAGACAAACAAAATCTCGCACGGTGTATATCTGGCGCGCTACTAGTGTGCTGTTAGTTTTAGCAGTTCAGGCGTTTCCAAGATTGTGTGCGAGATATCCGCTAGCAACTCACAGCCTGTGTTAGGAGTCCTGGTCACATTTATATTATTTTTGTTTTTAATTGAGTCAATTTCACTTAAAACATAAAGAAAAAACATGTGTGTGACTTTTAAAAACTATAATGTTTCCTGAAGCTAAAGGTTAAGTTTATATTTATCTGATAGGCCAGTCAGAGCTGTAACCAGATTTTTGATGGACGAACAATAGCTTCAATAAAACCTAATAAAGTTGAGTAGGAGAGTGACTTTAAGTACCATTTTGATAACTTAACTTCCCTAATCAGACTATACTATTTTAAAAATGTAATTGTAATACGCACACAAATTCTGGCAAAATGCCAGTCGATTAAAATGAGCATTTTATTTAAGAATGTAAAGAATTATTCTCTATTACATCTAATTTAAGTAAAATTTTAAGGAATAATTAAACAAAAGTACTGCAATAAAAAAGCTCTAATTGATATCATGCCATAAGTTTTTTTTATTATATTATAGTTTTAAAGATTTAAATGAGTGTAAATAATTTCAATTTTTAACTTTGGAAAAATTCAAAAACTATGTCTTAGTAATCTGAGAAAGCAATGCTTATTCTGAAACTACTTCCAGAGAGTTCTGATCATCTCTTACTTTCATTCTGAATGTTTAGAATAATTTAGTTCTTAGTTTGAATCAAAGTAATTATGGTTGAAGATGACAATTTGTTTATCCCTGAAGAAATTAAATATCCCCTCAACTACTTTGATAATTCATTCATGGATGGCATTCTTCCCACGTGTAATAATATTTGTATATTTAACAAGTTTTACTATCCGTCTGAATATTTGTATTAATGGAGCAAGAATGAGGAAGTTATAATTTAAAGGGAATGTACCCACGTTAGTGTGGAGAGAGTGAGAAACCATTTAGGAAAAACCACACTCTGTACGTTCGAAAGGGATTTGAACCCTGACAATCCAGTCTATTGCAGGAATGACGTCTTTGACCATGCGATCAGTGAACACCAATGCAGATTTCAACAATTATGTGAAAGTGTTCTAATAAAGTGATTTTTATTCAGAATTTTCTGTTAATTTGTTTATAAGAAATACAGGATTCTTGTCTCTAGATGCTCGTTTTGAATCAAGTGGCTGCTATGACTAGTACTAAATAGCCACATCTACTATTCAGCTTTCAAGCATGTGTTGCAGACTGCTTAGATCAATGAAACTTAGTTTCGGAATGCAGTTTATTTTAGCTTTCAATCTGGAGCATTCAACACATTATCATTACTATTTTGTCAGTTATTTTTAAAGTAAATCACAAGTTGTAATAAACTTTAAGGGCACCACCTTCTTGAAGGGTAATATTATCATACTGTTGACTGTGGTATTTATTGTAGAAATGGCAGCGATGAAGATTCAAATCACTGAAACAACCTTCAATCATTTTGGAATTTTCTGTTGCCACTTTGTTAAAAAAATACTTTATCTGTTTGAGGAAAGTTAGCTCTATGTTTCTCACCATTTACTTTAATTTTTGATCTGCAACATTTTGTGTGAAACATTGTTGAAAATTATCTTATTTCATGTTTTTATTATTATTATAAACTGATAAAACATAAAATGTGAAGTTTTTAATTTTATAGAGATGTGTTGATACCTCTCGTCTACAATTTGATAGTTTTTAAATAATGTGGGATTTGTGGATGGCTGTAACATGCCTCGGTGCACCAGTGAGTGGTCCCCTTAAAACAAATCCTTTTCTAAATCATCATGCACATGATTAGACTAATCTCTCCTAGAGAAAGGTTCAATAGCTTTTTGAATACTAACTGTCGAACTCTAGCCAGCAAGTCCTCCAGCAAACCAAATTGATGTGGCGTGACACAATGCGTGCAAAACAATGGCAATAGGCTACAAGTAAAAAGCGACGAGGGGTCATCTCTTGGGGTCGACCGAGTAGATGCTGATAGAATTATCCATGCTGCCAGCAGCCAGACACACACGGTGAGGGTGGAACTGCAAACAGCTTACAGGGCCGATCCGAGGCCCCATGAAGCCCTCGTGGTACTTGATGGTGTTAAGGGACACGCCTGCCATATTGTACACACTGATGTATTGATTTACCGAGCCACTGTGATTACATAACAAAAACACAAATTATTAGTTATATACTATGTAACAGCTTAAATAGTGAATCAAAAGTAAAACTTAATTTATACGGGATTTTTCAAAGCACTTTACCCAATAATGTTACTAAGAGTTGGGGTAGGCTCAGATATTTTCTTCTTCATTAAATATATATCAATAACAATTATAAATATATATATTTATTTATAATTATTATAGAAATATTCTTAATGATAGTAGTAATTTTTAATCTTAAAATCACTGATATCTTTCTGGATTCAAGGAAATTTTTGATACATTTTCAGTTATGGCCTACACACTATGCCCCAGCTATAAATCGAGCAAAAGGATCAGATATTGTATATAGAAATACAAGTGTGTAAATCACTTCTTAATAGAAACTGTAAACATTGTGGTAAGGGTGAGCGAAGTCCACTTTTTAAATTCAAAACAAACCCAAATCAAAGTTTGAATATACAGTAAACCCTCTGATAACCAAAATAAAGGAGCTAAGCCCGTTTCGTTAAAGCAAATTTTTGAATATGAAATAAATATACCCCTCTAAAAAGTTTAAAAGTAAAAAAAAAAATTATAAATTACAAAGCATAAATAGTTACAGAAAATTATTTTGTATGTGCATCATCATCATCATCATCATCATCATCATCATCATCATCAACAACAACAACAACAACTGTTTCCAGCCTGTGGCCGGGTCAGTTTAGTTCCTCTATCCTTCCACCACTCTTCCTCCTTTAATTTATTCTGTTCCTCTCCTCTCACTTGAACACTTTTTGTTATCTGCCACTCCCATCTCTTTCTTGGCCTCTCTTACCGTCTTTACATACAGTACTTAAATAAATGGTCATTTAATATAACAAAGTTAAATACACAACAAAACTAAATTTATGATTTCTTCTTAAAAGAGTATGAGATTTTCTTTTGACTCTTTTTTTTCAATTGTATATCTTAACAAATAAAGGTTTTTACTGATGTAAATCCGTTATTTGGCAGTTAAGCCACTGAAAAAAAAATATATAAAACAAAAATGTGGTTTGCTATTTTGGATATGCCAGGTTTAGGATATTAGATATCCGGAACATGGGAAGTTTTACTGTTTTGTCAATTTTAGTATGCTTGAGAAACTATTATATTGTGCATATTCATATAAATTTGTTACACCCTGTGTGAACCAAACTATTAATAAAGATAGCATGCTCTTGTAAGCACCATCCCACGCGGCCGGTCGGAGTCCACTAGAGAAAGGGTGAGTATGCATATAGCCATCCCCTCCACAGAAAATTGCACACATCACAACCTCCTTTTGACCACTGCTGGAAGGCAAATAAAACCAGGTGACCCACATCTTAGGTCATCAGTTATCTAGCGACTCTGGCTGCATGTGCACCAACATTAAACTGGCCACAGTTACAACACTTCTCAGTCACTCTCATTTTCTCTCTTTCCTACTCTTCCACCTCACCACTCCCAGTGTGTCGAGATTGTCTCCCCATTCACCCTCAGTAGACCTTATTCTCCCTCATTTGACAGTTCAATTCCAACCTTCACTAAACTAGATCGTCACCTCTGCTCCCCAATTCAGTGAGGACCAAAGGGACGGCAACAACTTTATGGGCTAAAATCCCTTAGAAAATGTTTTAATGCACTAAATAATGTAAGTAAATTTAATTTTAATCTGATAAGTAAAGATATCACAAAATGCAATTCAAGCACTTATGTACATAACAGTTAAGTGGAAGAGAAAGCTAACGCCTTAACTTCGCCAAATAACGAATGGCCATGGTTATTATTATTATTAATTATTCAGAATATAAGTATTTGATGGTTGATTAATTTAGCTATCAATTTTTTTTATTGGTGAAGCTTTGTAATCTCCAAAGCAGGAATATTTTTTAAAAGCGAGGTTTAAGTTGATTTCTTTTCCAAAGCCAAGTCAAAGTTTTGAGGCTTCATACACATCTACATTTTAGTAACTGTTTAATAAACATAAGTTACAAAATAAAAGTTATCTGTAAAAGATAAATATCAAATAGAAAATTATGGTTCGTTGGTTGGTAGTTAATGGCCAGCATAACAGAGCTCTTTCATTTGGCTCCTTGCATCCCAATAACGTTGGTTAGATGTTTCCCTTTAGTGTGAGACAGTGGACTATCATCACAACCATCATCAACTGTTTGCAGCCCGTGGCCGTGTCAGCTTAGTAAAATGCTTCCATCTTCCTCTTTCCTTCCATAGAGTCGACAGGATGAACTTTTTACATTTACAAAGTACACAATCATGAACGGTTTATAGCCGGAAAATATCAACATCAGATATTCTTGGAGATAAGTGTCTTTTCATTGATGATTAGGTGTCTGCGAGTTTGGTTTCTTTTACCAATCAAGTTTAAGTCTAGCCGAGTATTTCAAAAAGCTTTTGAGTTGGAGTACTATATTAATCATTTTTAAATAATATAATATTTATTAGTTTATTTTTAAATTAAAATAGTACATGTAAAATGTCACCATTTAAAACAAAGATAACATGTAAAACCACATCTTTAAAATGTGAGAGTTTAAAAATATATAGAAACAACACAATATGTTCTTAAAATTATGAGAATGAAATTCATTTTTATAAATAGTAGATACTTTAAAAAAAAAGAAGTTTAAGAAATTGAAATAATGGTTTTTAAACTAGAAATAACAATTTTAAAAAAATATCTAAAAATGATGATGATGATGATAATGATAATAATAATAATGATAATAATAATAATAATAATAATAATAATAATAATGGTTTCAAAACTCATGTCTTTAAAGACATTAAAATTACACCAACAATTATTTTAAAATTTACATTTTAATAGGATAATATTTCCCCAAAATATGTATTTGTAATGTTATTTACGCTATAAGAAAACATAAGAATCACAATTATTTAGAAATTGGAAATGTTTCATACCTTGTTTATTAGTCCTTACTATAATAATCATTCATCTTCTATTCCAATTCTATTCCTCTTTGCACAGTTGCGAATGTGCCTTGTATAAGTTCTCGCTAGAAATTATTTTATCGAGAAATTTATTTCAATTCAATTTTTAATGCTTATGAAAGTCGATGTTCATACTTTAAAAATGAAAATTAAGATGGTTTAAATAATATTTCTAGTAAACAATATGTTATTATTATTATTATTAGCACCACGTCTTACTACTCGTTCGGGTTATACGCACTTACGCTAATGTGTAATGTAGGGTGATTGTGAGATGAAATGAAGGACCTACAGTTTAACGTGGGATCCGAAGGCCTGGCATTCCCCACATTCACAAGATGTCTTGTCAGAGGTGAAGGAAGGGTTTGGAAATCAGATAAATCTGTGCCGGGACTGAGGAATGAACCCCGGCCGCCAGCACAGAAGCCTGACACCTTACCCCTAGACCACCAGGTCACCTAAACAATATGAAATAATATTTTTTTTTTTAATGTGGTAAGTTTGGTAGAATATTTATTGCACTGTTGATCAACACTGACTTTAGAGAGGTTAACCAACATAGTTCTTTAATTAAATATAACTTAGGCTAGTTTTGAAATATAATTTACTAATACAGGTATTAAATATCTTGAGTTCAAAAACAATCAATATGCATCCCAATGCTAGATTTTTTATCTATCTTGAATACAAATTTTAGAAAGGTACAGTGTAAAAATAACTAAAATAATGATTATTTAATTAATTTAGCTATTTTTATTTGTATTGGCCTGTCATGGCAGTGCAACTTCAATCAAGAAAATTTAAAATGGACGACTATATTGAATAATATTTTTTCTTTTTGAAAAATGACACCTTGAAACAGGTATTGAACTCAGGACTTTTGGCTTAATGCACCAATGCTTTAACCAATGAGATATCCAAGAGTTGTCCAGTGGCCAGCATCATTCTTCACTCATATTTTAAGGCAGTGAGGATATTTAATCCATCATGATATGCACAGTTATACAAATGTCATTGTAATATTGGGAGAATAAAGCCCTACCAAGTCAAATTTGGTTGTGTTATCTGATAGTTTGAGATCTTAATTGATCACACAAATGTAGCTGACAATTTCAGCACGTCCATCACAGACTCTGCCTTAAAATATGAGTGAATAATGACCTTATGCACAAGGCGACTACTTGATAACTCGGTGGTTAGAGCATTGATTTTCTAAGCCAAAGGTCTTGGGTTCGATTCCCGTGTCCAGGTGTCAATTTTCAATCTAAAGAATGTGATATTTAGATGCACCTATAATCATATTCAACAAAAATATTAGTTTGACTATTTGATCCATCATAATAATGAATAAGCTTACAGGTCCAAAGTAGTCTTAGAGCTCTGTTACATTATCATTGTGAAATTTGAAATTAATTTGACAGGTGATTTATAAGTGAAACTGCCGATAGGCGATAGCATATAAAATAAAGAGTCTATATACCATTGCATTTTAAAAATTAATTTGTAAGTACATTAAGAGGAAAATCAAAAATGATGAGCCTACAAAACTTTCAATCTCATTCCCGAGTTATAAAATGATAAGGTCGGCTTGAAGCTCGAAACCTGAGTACTCGCAGAACCCTAATGATAGCTATCCATCTTTTATCTGTACTGCCATTTACCATTTTTTCTTTTTTTTATTGATTTTATGGCATTCTTAATAATACATTTTATAGTGGTGAAAGATATTTGAGAATAGACTTTATAATTGCTGTGCCTTTTATTTTTTCTTCTAGGAAATGTATAGGCTTTGATGCATAATTGTTTCAGGTACTGGCTAATCATCTCTAAGACACAGTCTTGAATCCTGAACCCATGGCGGGAAATATTTCAATCTTCTTGTGGTGTAAAAGCAGGAGGCATTCTAGCAATTCAGTAGTACACTGTAAGTGTAATCCCAATCACTGGGAGCATCAACCTTAGTAGCAGTAACCACAAATACAAAAGTGTTTTGCCTTAGCAGGGTGTGCTAAGATATTTCGAGGAGTTTCTGTCTGAATATCATCTACGAGATGTTAAGAGAAGATTCACCAACCGGGATATAGGTGGTTCGAGGTCTGTACAAATTAGGATATCTAAGGTGTGTAAAGTGCTTGAATAAACAGAAAAACATAGAACTCTCTGAAAATAAACGGTTTATTTTATTTTAGTACCATATTTAATTTATAGCTTTAAAAAAACTGTTATCGACTAAAAACTAAAAAAAATTCAGCTTTACTTGAATCCTAAAGAAATTTTATCTTCACCAATAAACAAAATGACAGCTAAAATGCTCAATTTTTGTTCAATCATATACTTACGAGCTGTTATATAGACCTGCATTAAAATCCAATATTCAAAGAAAAAAAAAATCTGAATTCAGTTGCATGTTGTGATTTATAGGATTAGAATGAAATATTACAGAAAGTTGGCAAAAAAATTTTGTGAATGATTTTAGAGTATAAAGTTATATGAATAAGCCCATTATAAGAATGATTCAAGCATAAAACAATTAATAAAAGACATACAAAGTTTTATTTATATTCAAAATATTTAATATATTAGATTCATATTGAAAAAGTGGACTTTGCATACCCCTATTATTTATTACAAATGGATAAAGTTGATAGGAGCCTTAGTTCAGTTGTGGATTATTACATAAAATAAGTTTCACATACCAAGCGAAGGTGTTGGCAGCACTGTGTACAGACATTGCGGTCATGCCTTGAGAGGTTTGACATGTAGATACAGATGAGTTACGTCGCAAGTCATAGAGCCGAACATCACCTGCAACACTGAAACACACAAGACACCGTGAAAAATTATGGTGGGAATCACATTTTTATTGCAGGTCAGAAACAGGACCAAGAAATGAGTCAAAATATTACGATCAGGACGTGAACGTGAAATTATAAAAATGACTCTTTAGATTAATTTTAGATTAAATATATATATACATTGATTTCTAAACTAATATGGTAATACTTGAAAAAGCTATAACATTACTAAACATAATATAAAATTAAACAATGAGAAAGAAGATAGAAGGTCAAGGCCTACAGAGCATTCAGGATTGCACCCAACTCTATGAAATATACTTTAAAGAGTTATGAAAAAAAAACACACACAGTCGGCTTTTAAACATCATAAAATAAAGTGCATGTGTGCGCACACATACACACACACACACACATACACACACACAAAAGAGAAGATTTTTTTTCTTTGCATAGGATAATATGCTAAATAGGAAATTAGTTCAAAACTTGTTTGTATAATAGAATCAAGACAAATTTATGCATCGTAAGTAACACTATACAAACAAATGTTGACCTGGATTTTTAAAATAGGGATGTGCGACATTTCAAAAGCTTTGACTGTGATTTGGAGATAAAATTCTGCTTTGCCCTCATGAAGCTTTGCCAATAAAAATATTGACAGCCATAAATTCCTAGTAAATGATAACTTGTTATTAACATTTATCAACCATTTTTGATGAAATCTGTACATTTTTACATTAAAACAAGGCTATAATGTCTAAATAATATAAAATTATTAAAATTCACAGTATATAAGTTTATTACCTATAAACAATTGTTATGGAATATTTAAAATTCAATTCTACTTTGGAAATATTTGGGCTAGTTTATTTTATTCAACTTCTCTTAAAATATAAAAACAATATTTAAAAGTTTTCCTAGGTCTCATACACATTTTAGTTCCAAATCACACGTCTAATCGTTTTACATACCCAACGTTTTTTCTACATGGTGTTGTAGAGTTTGTCAATGCACTCCAGTTATTTGTTTTCTAAACTTTTGTGATCTTGAATAAGCCAAGAGGTATAAATTTTCCTTGATAACATTCTCAAATCAGATTTTATAATTGGAATTATTACAAACATGCTATCAATAAAAACAAACATACCATCCGCTGACAGCCATGCCTGTGCCCTGGGATTCTGCCCGTAGACTAACGTCCACAACCCAACCTGTGTGTTCCCGCCATGTCATGACCCGGGACTCGTGAGGTGGCACCCTGTCGTCAAACAGTCGTACAGATCCATCTCCACAACCCACCAATGTAAGGCACGATTCTAAAACAAACCAGTGGTGTCACGTCAGGGCAAGCAAAGCAAGCACTGCTTGCCTTTCATTGAGGATATGTAATTATTTAAATTTAATATTTGTAAAAATACTCTCCTGGTAATAATTTTAATGTAATTCAAGCAAAAAATCCTATACATGGCAGTGACCGTAACATGCATGCAAGACGTGCACTAGTCCATCTAATGGTGGTTGAAAGACAGTATTTGTCCGACTTTCAACCCATTGCTCTGGCTAGTATGGTTCTTATTTGTGACGTCATAGATTTCGGAGGGAGAGAAGGGGAAGAGCTGCGGATGTCAGGTCAAAATGCAAGAAACCGAGCTACGACTTCTTTTATCTGAAAGCTGATAACTAGAACCAAAGTCACTACCCCTCTCTTCCCCTTTCAAAACATAGAGGTATGGTATGGCATGAAAGGGGAAATGGATAATAATTATCAAGGTACTGACTCTGTGCCTACACAACTTTAAGCCTGATACACACAACACAACTTCTTGCACAACTTTATGTACAAGAAGTTGCATCCTGGAGATGGCTTCATGGGAACACCAAAACTTGTACAAGATCTGCTTTGCACAACGTATTGTATTCAATTTCAGGAAATAGAACACGTCCTTTATCAGCCATTTTTCTTGTACAGCTTTTGAGTTGTAAACATGAAAAATTTGTCTGCTAGTATTAAAAAAAAAGTTATTGTAAGAAAAACAACTAAATGCTTGTAAACAAACAAATAATTATCATTGAAGAGAGTTAAAGCCCAAATATAAAGGTATTCAACTGTTTTAAAAGTGTATTTTCATAATATTTAGGAATGATTAAGAAATTATTTACATTAAAAACCAATATTTTCCAAATCATTCAATAATTATTTTTCCATAAAAGATAAAAAAGCCATGTTCTTTTTCAAATATTGTGTGCAATAACAAATGCCGGGTAAACAGTCACTGGAAAAAATTTGTATGCAATCCATATAACCAAGATATTGTACAATTTCTTGCATAACTTTTTGTACAAGAAGTTGTGTCGTGTGTACTGGGCTTTAAAATATTATGGAGTTTACTGTAACAGGTGCTTTTGTTTTGATGTGTGTATCAGTGAAAGTTAACAAACAAAAGTTTATAAGTATATAATTAGTAATAACACACTAGTGTAGAGCACAGAACAGGACGCCCAAAGCCACAACTATCATTAAAAAACCTCCAAATAGCTTCTTGAAGCATAAGAAATTAAAAAAAAAAAATCCCGGGACCTCCCCGTTTAAGCTTGGGGGCACCCCCTCCTGCTATTATAGCATTGAAATATATAAGTGTGTAAATATGTGTTGGTATTTTTAGTTTTTACTTTTATTTGTGCTCTTCCAATTTCCTAATATTCTTCATTTTATTTATTATTATATAAATCTAATGAGTTAAATCTACCAACTATCAAAATAAATGATAGTATTGTAACATTCCTGTTTTAAGCTATTTTGTTTCTCAATTAACATCATATATTTTATTTTGGTTTTATTATTTCATGGCGTGTTTGATTTCTACTTTTATGGATATGAAGTAGCTTAAATTCTTTACTCTTAACTAGGTCAGTTTGGCGAGCGTTTTACATGTGGCTGAACTCTATATGACCTGATTAATAGGTGATTCCTACAAAGTCTCAACTGTGGGAACAGAAAGAAAACATTTTCTCTCCATTATGGAGAAGCACATGGCTATCCACGTCTTTTAGTTTATGTAAGTCACATGAAAAGCATGTATGAAGATAACAAGAGTTGTGTTGAGACAGATAATGGAAGGACAAAGTGGTTCCAAATAAAAAATGGAGTGAAACAGGGAAGTGCCCTTTCACCATTACTATTTTTAACAAAGTGGCAGGAAAACTCTTGAAATAAAATTTATCATGTCAAAATATGAAGTGATGGAAATGACAAGGAAGAGGATACGGCCCAGTAAATCTAGAAGTTTGGATGGAAATGAGCTGAGAAAAGTGAAGAACGTAAAATAGCTTGGAGGTGTGATTGAGGAGACACGTAGAACTAGAGAGGATTTAATATGAGGTCAGCAGAGGGAGTTGATTTAAAGGTGGGTGAGACCTGCTATGGAGAAGATAAGTGCCCTTGAAGTGTCAGTGAAGTGTTGTACAGGGCATACTTTGTACCCATTGTCACATATGTAGCAGAAACACGGACAGTGAATATTAGATCGCCTAGGGGAGTGGAGGATGTGGGAATGAAGTTTGTGAGGAGTATGTTAGCTGACACGAGGAGAAACAATATTAGGAACGAAGTTATCTGGGTAAGAGTGGGGGTACAGGGAGTACATGAGATAGTAGAGGAAGCATGACTAATAGTGTATGGGCATGTAATGAGGATGGAGAAGGAGAGGATGCCGAATAAAATGCAGGAAATGAAGTATGTATAGGGAAAAAGACTACCTTTTACATGTTCCTATCTATGTGTCCTATCATTCTTTACAATTTTCCATTTTCTCCCTTTTGTGTTTTTTTTTCTTTTCTTCTTTTAGGAAGTTATGTTGCACATTTCACACTCCTTCCTGATGAATTCTGATAAGAATGAAACCTAAGTCAGGGTATTGGGTGGTGACGATTGATTTTATTTAAGATAAATCATTACCTCTTTGTCCAATGGCAGCAATGTAACGTGTGAACTGTGTTCTTCTTTTCATTGTAAAAGCCAAATTGTGTTCGTCCCTTTTATATGTTTCTAACCACCTTTCCTAAACCTTCTTCCAAATATAATACAAGTGAGGTCAAGAAAGATATGGGAGAAAGAGATAACAGAAAGTGTTCAAGTAAGAGAAGAAGAATGGAATAAGTTTAAGAAGGAAGAATAGTGTAATAGAGGGTGGAGGCGTTTGAGTAAACTGACCTGGCCATAGGCTGGAAACAGTTGATGACGGTGATGATTATAATGATGTGATTATTTGTAGCCCAGTGATTGGTTGGTGATCAGAAAATGCAGAGGTGTCAGGGGAAGGGAAACCACCGCTGCAAGGGATTTCTAGAACTTGAAAGACACTATACGAATAGGTGGCAAGTGGGACACACATGTATATGTATGTGTGTGTGTGTCTATTATTATTATTATTTAGCACCGCGTCTTACTACCCGTTTGGGTTATATGCTTTTAAGTACTAATTAAGCTATTGGATTAGGAATTGGGAAGGTTTAATTAGAGGAAGTGAACCCGCATTTGCATGGAGGTAGAGTGGAAAACCATTTAGGAAAAACCACCCCCAGTTCACCCGACCGAGATTCGAACCTTGATCTCCCGGTCCTCAGAAGTCGAGCTAAGCACGACAAGCGTGTTAGCCACCTACGCCACCGAGGCGGGTATGTATGATATAAAATTGAATTGTGGGTAGCCAGTGGGCCACACATGTGTGTGGAGCTTTCTTAATATTAACAATGTAACACTCGTACTAGGTAACAAGTGAAACACATGTGTGTGTCTAGAACACGCTTATAATGTTAATAATGTAAAGACACACATGCATATTTAGCATGATAAAATATACACAATGTAAAAATTTTCATCAAAGTTAATATGCAACTAAGAATAAAGAGTATGCTAAGGCATCTTAAGCTAATCTACTTGATTAGTTTTATTTCATTCAATGATTAATATAAATGTGCTGGCCAAGATAACCAAAAAGTCTCCCTTCTGTTGAGCAATACCATGAAGAAAGACCCTGAAATGAAGATAACATGTACAGGCAAACCCCCTTATATGTGGCAGATGTGTTCCCAAGAATCGCTGCTATGTATATCGATTCCGCGTAAAACGGGAATTTCTTAAATGTAAGAATAAGGATTATGTTCCAATTTATTTAATAATTTGCGGCTAATTCTTAGTTATAAAAAAGTTAATAATAAATTTGGCTGTGTTTATTAGGCACAGATATCATTTAATAAAAATTTAGTAATTTATATAGAAAAAACTTATAGAAACAACTAAAGTAAATTTAATGAAAATAAATAAAGAATTGTGATGTTTTTATCATTTAATATCATATCAAACATCCTACTAATCACTGTCGGATGACTCTGGCGAAAGTGTAGACAGTTGTCTTCCCCTTGGAGCTAAAAATGGATGAATGAAATTCCCAGAAGATGTGGAACATGTAGTCGGAGGCGATGAGTCAACAGGTGTGCAGCCATCAGTTGAAATGTCGTGTTGTTTAGTAAGAAACTCTTTAATAAAGGATTGAGTCGACATCTTTAATTTTTGACTGTAAAAATCTTTGTAACATTTTTGCACATTCTCTACTTCCCTCCTCACTTTATAATTTCTCAATAAGTCAGGGTCGTGTTCATCAAAAATATTAATTGCTGAGTCGATCATTTTGTGGGCCTCGGACAAAACTTTTGCTATGAGGATTCTCAGAGGCTCTACTTTTTCTAGACATAATACTGATTCCTCTCTGATATTTTCCTCTTCAGTAGCCATTAGATCTTCGTTTGTCAGATTCTCTTCATGAAAGGTTTAGGAGCTCATCTACGTTTTCTTCATCATCGTCTGTGAATCCAATCTGTATTGCCATGCCTACAATCTCGCTCCTCGTGCTACTAAGATCATTCTCCAATGCGTCTGGAATGTCTGCTACAGCTTCAGGCCATAGGTTCTCTCATACAATGTTCATGCATCAAGGAGTGATTTCATTCCAGGCCTCGTGAATAATAGTGATCGCAATCTTAATGTTAAACTGAAGCCAAAATTCCTTAGTGTTAAGTTTATCATCTCTATCACATTGTTTGATAAGCAATGAGAAGGTTCTGTGAAGATAATAACTCTTAAAAGCAGTGATCGCTCCTTGGTACATGGGGTGAACTATAGATGTGGTGTTAGTAGGAAATAATAAAACTTTTATATTTTCATTCAACTCAGCAACAGCAGGAGGATGACTAGCAACATTGTCGAGCAAGATAAGTATTTTAAAAGAATTCTTTTCCCTTCAACTCAACCTGAATATCTCTGGAAAATACTCATAGAAAATTGTAGATGTCATCCATCCTTTCTTATTGTATCTCCAAATAACAGGCAATCTGGTTTTAACATAACCTTTTAATGCCCGAGGATTTTCTGAATGGTTGATCTTGAAGGGCTGTGACTTATAATCCCCAGAAGAGTTTCCTCCAAAAAGAAGTATGCTGCGGTCCTTGGCCGCCTTGGAACCTGGTGCTGTTTTTTTCTTCAACAGAAATAAATGTACAACTTAGCATTTGTTTCCAGATCAGGCCAGTTTCACCAAGATTAAACACCAGCTTTGGTGTGTGTCCTCCCTCTGCAATGACTTGTTTGAATGTGGTTTGTTTAAATATTTTAGCTGTAACATGCTCTGCAGTGGCCGGCTACCCAGTCAGTTTTAAATTGTGGAATGCATGGTGATTTTCAAGATGATTAAACCAACCTGAACTTGCTGAAAAAGCTGTTTGTTCTTCAGCTTCTTTTGTTAGAGCTTCATACAGACTCTTCGTTTTCTCTTGAATAACAGCTCTGAAAAGTGGCATTTTGTGTTAGTTGTGATGTTATATCCAGTTGGTTAGCATTTTCTCCACTACACCCGACCATAATTACTCACTCTAGCTACACTAAGATTGCACACATTAACGAATTGATTCCCCCATTAGCAGGAATAGTTCTTACTGTCAAATCACTCAGTCCCATTACATGTTGAATGTCAATGTTACGTTCTATCAAACCTACTCATAGCTTATAATTTCACTTCTAATGAATGTGATTTCCATACCCTTTTTACAAATTTACCACGTTTTACATTCTTTTTATCACATTATTTGCGTTTTCCCGACATTTTGTGTCCAAGAAAACAACAAAAGCACAAAAATAATATACCTCCTGAAGCTTTGAACTTGCATACAGCACTGAGCAACAAAGGGTGGGCATGATGTGCATAAAGAGGTGCGCATAGAGCATTTTGACAAATGAGGGAGTTCACACGTGTTTCCATCTATAAATCAACAAATGAATTGCGCAGTTTACTTGCACCATTAAACCATTTCTCTTCACAAATCAAAATCCGCATGTATGAATAAGCGGATAACGAAACTGTGTATAGCGGGGTTTCCCTGTACATAGTCTAATTAATTTAAATCTTCTGCGAGCATTTATTTCAAAACTAAGAGGGAACCATTTACATAATATTACAAATATTTGCATGACACTTCAATTGAAGCAAAGGCAGAGTTATAATAGACCATTTACAGGCTACTTCAATTATCGCTCTCCACTGGACAATCTACAACATTTTCGTGCCACTTCAATAGACCCTCACAGCGCGACATATTTTGTAGTACTTCAAAATAATTATTACTAAACTAAATTCATAAGAAAGAGTTTGAGAAACTAAATCTAAACCTCCCACCTTCTACCTTTTATTATGCCCAGCCCAACTTTTCTCCCCCATCATTAAAACAAGTTGACAGTTGTTTTTTTTGCCCATATAATTTTGGTATAAATTACAAAATAAAGTTCTTACTTTTTTTAAAAATCCCTTTATTTAACCCCATTTTAGCAGGAGACATAATCATCACAATCATAATCGTATCTCAATTTCAGTTTTAGCCAAATGCATTACAGCTAAGTGATCTTAATAATAATGTTAACAAGATGATTCTAACATGCTCCACAGTAAATTTGCTCTGCACAAAATCAATTGTAACATGAACTGCCACCAAAAAAAGATACAAGTGGGAAGGTTGCATACAATATGTAATTTAGTACCGTGTCTTACTACCCGTTCAAGTTATAGACTTATGTACTAATTACGCTAGTGGTTTTAGGGATTAGAAAGGTTATATTTAGAGGAAGTGACTAAGGCTGGTTGGGCTGCAAATATTTGTATTGGGGCGGCCTCGGATGGGCATTACAAAATTACACTCGGGCACGGGCAGATTCGGGTGGGCATTTCATTTTACAAACAACTTTGTCACAGGCCTATAAAATTTTAAATTATAAGTTTAACAGTCTAATTTAGTTTAAAAAATATATAAACAACTTTGTCACAAGCTTATTAAATTTCAAACTACAAGCTAAAACAGTCACATTTGATTTAAAAAAAATTAAAATGGTTAGTTCATGCTCAAGAATTTATAGTTAATATTAAGAGCAGATTTTGCTTTGCTTTGTGAAAGTTATGTTCCTAACAAATCTGGCTAGTAATAATAAATTAAAGAAATGTAAAGAAAACTTATATAATTAAGTTTTCGAAAGCATTGGACCTAAAAATAGCAATGTGGAAATGTTGAATTTGTTATGTTGTTGAGAGAGAAAATTAAATGGTAGGAATTTTGATTTTGCTATGTTGAAGACTTGTAACCTGTGAGAAATGTTATCGTAGTTTTGTTGAAAGCAAACATAATAATTTACAAATTAATAAAAATATGTATGAAATAATGTGCATTGATCAAAAACAATTGGTAATAAATAAAATGATTGAATATTAGGAAAATGGTAGAGCACAAATTAAAGTAAAAACACTAAAACATATTTACATACACATCAATATTTCGATGCTACAATAGCAGTGCTATTGCAATTGTATGCATGCTATTGTAGCATCGAAATATTGATGTGTATGTAAATATGTTTTAGTGTTTTTACTTTTATTTGTGCTCTACCATTTTCCTAATATTCAATCATTTCATTTATTACAAATTAATAGAAAGTAATAGTTAGCTTTGTTTAATATTAGTTTAATTAAAATAATTCAAGTATGAATATCAGTTAAACACTATTTCTTTTCGAAGTTTGAATTAGAGGTTAGTGCTAACATGCTATTAGATAGTTAGCAATTTCTTGAGATGCCTGATCTAAATATGGGCATAAAAAATACTCGCCCAACATTCTGGTATTTTTAAATACCCGATTTACTGTCCGAAATTTCGGGTGCCCAACCACCCTTATATATGATAGAGTGTATGGATCAAAAGGAAGTGGGAGGACATGTAAAAAGTGGCTAAATGTTGTAGATGAATGTGTGCAAAAGAAAAACATTAAATAAGAGTTATAAGAATGAAAGAACATGCATAGCTCGATGTATGGATGTTGTTGAAGTGAAGGGAGCATGCAAGGATAGGGAAGTGCGGAGTAGGTTAGTAAAGATGGAATAAGTACGGAGTTGCTTTTGGAGCTATATTCAAAGTTGCTTGCCTATCTTATAAGGGAATGGAGTGATTAGGTAAGGATGTATGTATTAAACTCAAAAGGGAGAAAATTATAAAGAATAATAGGACACTTAGATAAGAACATGTAAAAAGAATAACATAAAGTTTTAATATTTACCTACATCATGGAGTTGATAAAATTATTTTGCAAATTTTACATATGCATGTCTTTATCTGCATTTCTATGATAATAATTATAAATTAAATTCTGTTTTCGGTTTCCCACTTTCCGTATCAGCCATTTTGAATAATAAAGAAAACGTGAAGAAGCTATGAAATCTCCTGTGACAAAATGCACTTGTAAATTTGTCTCAGATAATTCCAAAGAGATAGAATATTAAGGACCAAACAATAGATGCGAGCTGGGATGATAGCACAACTACAGCGATTTCTCTGCTTCATACCAGTAATCTTGGTGTTATTTCTTCATATGTATTTTTATTTTTATTTATTACAAAATTAAGTTGGCGATAACAAATATAATATATTAAAATTTACTTACCCGCTTTGGATCCATGCTTACGTTATGGAAGTTAAATTACTAGTTGATGTTAAAATTTAGTTTAGTAATGGTTTTAAAATGATAAAATAAAATACTGAAATATGTAATATTTAGTAAAATTAAATTAAATCGTTTGATGATTTATTGACTTTTATCTTTCCTTCAAAATTTTTCAAATATGCGAAGGTTATTGTAGATGTCAAAGTCGAAACCGAAGGAGATTTGACCTTCGACTCTTGACTTCGACTTTTCAAAACTTTGCACATCATTACTGGCCATCAAAATAAACATTTTTTTGTAACTTATTATTTATTTTGTAAACACATATGCATGATCACAACCAAGCACAGTTTGTATTATATCATCACCCAACCTTATTTCAGTTGGTTCGCCATATTACTTTATGAAGAGAAGGAAGTCTTTTAGAAGCTCTGGTTTGTAAAACATTTTTAAGTCAACTATTTACTAACCCTATTTCCATAAAAAAAACACAGCCAAACAGTTATTTTCTTAAGTTTTTATGGTAGTATTTCAATAATGTAAAAAAAGATGGCGTTTTGAGGATTAAATACCGATCAGGTCTAATGAGGGTGGTTATTCCTAAAATGGTTTCTCATTCTTTTCCATGCAGATGCAGGTATATTACCTCATTAATGCTTCCTTTCTCATCCCTATTCCATTAGAATAATTATCACATATGCATATGATTTGAACAAATATTAAGATAGAAAAAAAAAATTAAGAACACTTTAAAAAACTAATTAAAAACAAATTGTTTGTTCTGAAAGTTTTGATTGCCATAAGTTACAACTCAACACACTGTATTGCAGTGAGTGGATCTAG
Source organism: Timema monikensis (assembly GCA_902151445.1). Taxonomy (NCBI): domain Eukaryota; kingdom Metazoa; phylum Arthropoda; class Insecta; order Phasmatodea; family Timematidae; genus Timema; species Timema monikensis. Next base: position 223,155 of record CABFVZ010001107.1, read on the forward strand.
TAACTTTCGTAAGCTGTCAGTTTACCACTTTTTTTCAGTGGCAAATGGACTGTACACATTATTTTTAATTCAGTCTAACTATCTTTTCATGCTGCCTTTACAATGTTTTCATGTTTCCAAGTCATTAGGTAACTGCTCATTTTATATATATTTATTTATTTGATGACACATTCTAAAAAAAACTCTAGTTTGAGTAACATTCCAATGACCAGCTCTTGCTATTACCTACACCTCAGGTATAATTAGTGTCCTCACACACTGACCTGATAGGTCGGTGGCTATGCTAGTGACACAGCAATCTGCCCCTGTAGGAATATCCTGAATCTTGAGTTCTGTATCAGCATCCCACAGCCTGATGACCCTCACATCTCCTGTCACGACAAGTCTTTGAGATCTCTGATCCCATGAAAACACCATTCCCGCACCAGCTAAAAGATTGTAGCGACATTAAAATAATAAATAAATTCATCAAGCAGCACACTTCAGTCTACAGCCAACAGCCAACTTTAACTCACAGATAGTTTCAACTCACATCTGGTTTCAACAAACAGCCAACTTCAATTCACAGCTAGTATCAACTCACATCTAGTTTCAACAAACACTCAACTTCAATTCACAGCTAGTTTCAACAAACAGCCAACTTCAATTCACAGCTAGTTTCAACAAACAGCAAACTTCAATTCACAGCTAGTTTCAACTCGCATCTAGTTGCGACAAACAGCCAACTTCAATTCACAGCTAATTTCAACAAACAGCAAACTTCAATTCACAGCTAGTTTCAACAAACAGCCAACTTCAACTCACATCTAGTTTCAGCAAACAGTCAACAGCTAGTTTTAACTTGTAATTGTAGAGATACACACTTAATGGGAGTTTATTAAAATTGTAGAGATGATTTTCAATGGTTAGGGTGGGATGGAAATGAGTGGTTTGTTAAGATCGGTGTCGCTTACATCAAATTTAATTTTCAACTTACAGTAATCTCAACAGTTCTTGAATATTTGTCATGGACATCACAGAATTTTATATCTTTATTTAAAAAGTTTCTCATCAAATATCCAAGTGTCCTGTCATTCTTTTATAAGTTTATTTTTATATTTCCTGTTTTTTTAAATTATTTTTTACTCTTTAAGGGAGTTTCGATAGAATAACAACTAGGTCAAGGGATTGGGTGATAATGACCAATTTTCTTTGAGAGAAAGCCATTACCTCTTTGTCCAGTGGCATTGGTGTAGTCTGTTACTGTTAAGTGCCCTGTTTGTTTCTTTGTAAATTCATATATTGTGTGTTTTTTTCCTTTAGTGTATCTCTATCCCTCTTTTCTTTCCCTTCTTCTGTATAACAAAACGTACCTAAAAAATTGAAAAGAGGTATATTTAGAGAAATTTTCTAAATGTATCAACTGTAGCCATATTTTATTTATTTTGGATAAACAAAATTTTGCTATAAAAACTGCAAAAATACTGGCCTTAGTTCGCGCTCACTTTCATACAAACTTGAGAGCTGAAGATGACAATTGTTAATAGGGGACAAGGAAGACGGATGGTAAGGGGAGACAAGAAGGATGAATGGTAAAGAGGAGATGAGCAGAATGGGTGGTTAAGAAGGGACAAGGAAGAGTTATGGTTAAGAGGGGATGAAGAGGATGGATGGTAAAGAGATGAGGAGGAGAATGGATGGTTAAGTTGGGACAAGGAGGATAGGTGGTTAAAAGGGGGATATATAAGATTGAAAGACAAAAGGTGATAGAGAAGAACAGTTAGTAAAGGGGTATTTCAGTTCACTATATCTCTAAATGTACTAGTAAATGCACCTGTGGGTGATTTGGTGACTGGCTGCACATCAGAGAGCGCCTGCCACGCAGTGACTAGCACCGGCTCTTGACTTTGTTGAGACACATAATTGCTCCACACTCGTATCGTGCCATCATCCGAGCCCACTATCAGCAGTGATACATCATGGTTGTTGATAAAGTCAAGAGAAGTGATGCGGGAGTTCCTGGATGCTCGGTTGTTGCAGTAGTTCAACTTTGAGCCTGACAGCCAGTCCCAGATTCTGTGTCACAAATCAAACTGTGATACTCTAGTCCTAATATAAAATAAAATTGGTTTATCCACCAAGGTTCATTTTATAAGTTTTGGAACTCCTTGACTTTTCCCATAGTCTCCCAAACAAAAAATATGCATTTCCTTAGTACTTGACATAAAAAAACATATAGTTCTGGTTTTTCCGCTACTTTACTTTGTATTAATTTTTTTTTATACAAGAATTACCAAAGAAAAATGTCGGCTATCTTCATAAAATCATTGGAGACAAAATAATAGTTTACAATGAACTATAATCTTCTGCTTCATATTGTTAAACATAATTGCAAAAATATCTAAGGATTCCAGTAGCTTTTTTTAAAGCTCCCCTAAATTTTTACTGGCACATGAAATTCCTTGACTTTTCCGTGTATTACATTGTTATCTAGGTATGTATCCAACATATTTCTTGCATACAAGTTACAAGAAATCTACTAACACATAACATCTTGTAGTTTAAAAAATATTAATTTGTGTAGAGAGTCTTGCTACCCATTCTGGCTATACGCATATTTACACTAATGAAGTATGGATATGAAAGGTAGAACTTAGTAAATGTACTCACATTCATATGGCTAGTGTGTGTTAAAATATTTAGGAAAAACAACCCTCAGTACAACAGACCATGATTAAAGTCCTTGAAACGGCACTCGATAGTCTATTGCAAGAATGATGACTTAGACAATACAACCACTGTTGAGGGTATTTTAAAGCTAATTATTTTAGAGATACCTAATAAATTATGATTAGTATTTTAGTAGAGGAATGTAAGTAACATGAACTGACCCAAAAGAGTCCCTGCCAGCCACAACAATGTGTGTCTCATATGGATGGAAACGAATCACTGATGGAGGGTGAGGGCTTCTTGTGTTAAACACTTGATGCTCAAGTTTACCTGTAGATATTCTACTCTGTTCTTCCTTTGCTTCTTGGCGCAAGGCAAAATTACGTTGGTACCTAGAACCAAATCAAAACACGGTGGATTTCTAGGTTTTCTCTATCTAATAAGAAATGAATAAAAAGTAAGGAGTGACAAGAATGGATAAGAACAGAAATGAGAAGGTAAAGAGGAGCCGGTGCAGGAAAGGATATAAAGGTCACTAATAAGGTAGTATGGCCATGTGAGGAGAAAGGAGATGAGAATCCTGGGTCAGTGTGGAGGAGGAGAGGTGGTGGGGCGAAAGGATACGTTGGAGAGGCTTTTGTTACAAACAGAGCCAGCCAGTGGTTGAATGAAAACATGATGATGAAAAAATTAATAATATGAACACCAAGTTTTACAAAAATATGCCTTATATTTTAATCATCGTATGTTAAAAGGAAGAAAATATTTTATTTTATCTACACACACAATTGAAATGGATAGAAATATTGAATGTTAAACGATTAAATAATAAATTCCAATTTAATATAAAGTGTGACATTTACTCGTGCAAAAGAGATAACCTCACTTCATTAGTTCTTACAGAGGATCACGTGGTACTCTTGTAGGTCATGTTCCTTTAATTTCTTTATGTTGCAGGAGTAAATGTTACATTTTATATTATCGACATTGATTTCCTAATTGTGTATCATTTAATATTACTACCCAACAGTGATCATGTGCGTGATTAAATAAAATATTTTCTACTCTTTACTTTATGGTAATTGAAACATAATGTATATTTATTTTTTATACTCTTTGTTTTATTTTTTATCTGTGTTAACCTAAATAGGATTTGTATTAAAAGATAAGGTAGGTGAATTACCTGTTTAAATCATATAACAAACATATTATCTTTATTACACATCAAATCAATACACTATGAAGTTCAGAGAGGATAATAAAGATGCCAATAACTGAGAGAGGAAAAAAGGTGGAAGTGATATAAGTGAGGTACCCACCAGAAGAAAAGGACAAGTTTGAAGAAAATCTAGAAAATGGGAAACGAGTGGCAGGTAGTAACGGGGGATCTTAATGTAAAAGTAGGGAAAGAGAGAGGAGGTTTGGAGGAGATGTTAGGGAAAGAAAGATGTGGAGAGAGAAATGAGGAGGGTAGAAGGCTGTTGCAAAAAATAAAATGAAAGTGGCAAACAGCCGTCATAAGATCACTATATACAGTTTGGATGGACTCTGACCAATAATTTTAAGCTTCTCATCTCTGGTCAATTTTCTGACTTTAAAACAATCTACAGAAAAATGTGATGCGTTACAAAATATACATATTGAAGTGTTTGAACCAGGCCTATTTCTTGTATCTACTAATTTGGTTGCTGTAGATACCTTTGTTTCTCCATAGCCGGGGATATTCCTCCTCTTACCTTTTACAACTTCCTCTCCCCCAATGATATTAAAACCTTTTACCACAAGACAGATGCACTCTTCTTGTTCGACTTCCCTCCAAAGAAAGTCAATTAGGCTCTGCAACTGCCCCTCACCTTGACCTGAAGCACCACTACGTTGCCAAGCACGAAGTAAATCTTCCGTCAAGCAAGATTCAACCATTGCTACATACTTATCAGAGGTGACTCCCAAAGTCTCGAGTGCTCTCAGCTGAGTTTCGAAACGGACATACATAGTCGATAACAGCATCCCAACAAACTCTGAAGAGTCAGCTTCAATAGTTCCTGCACATAAACTTCGACCAATAAATCATCACGTCCGAAACGAGATCTCAAACTTTGTATAGCCTTAGGATAATTTTCTCGAGCCTGAGGAAAACTTTCAACCACTTCTCGAGCCCGTGAACCAGATAAAGTGGCCTGAATCAAATACTGGAATTTGTCGGGGGCATCTAAATCCTCATCTTCATCAATTTTAGCGAATTGGTTCCAAAAACTCAACCATTCTGTTATGTCACCCCCATATTTCTTAAATTCGATCTTGGGGAGTTTGCACTTACTTTTTGAACAATGTCTACCTCTATAATCGGTTTTAATACTGGCTGCGGACTCTACATCGGTATCATATACCACCTTAAATCTGCCAAAACGAATACACATAGTTGCCCAATTAGCTTTGTATTCATCCGCACTAGCTATTTCGGCACTCAATTCATTTTCCGATGCATCACTTTCAAGCAGGCTATTCAATATTTGCTCATCTGGTTTTGCAAGCTCAGTTGATTTTTCTTGCAACAGCCGGTGGTTTGTTTCAATGGCCACTAAGCCCTTCTCAACATCAACTGAAAACAGATCTGTTGTAGTCTTTACAATCTTCATGAAAGAAGCGCTAATGGTGGCCCTTTTATTCTTAGACAACAGCAACTCTTTATCTCCATCTATACATCCTGTGACAGTCGCCATAATGTCACTTAACGTCTACCCGACGTAATATTTAAGTAAAGATAAAGAAGCGTTGTACATAAACACTATTTAATTTGTCTCTTTTATCAGAGCCACAAAAATGCCGACAATTAACAAAACAAAGAAGACAAAGAACATACAATTTAAAAACAAACATAGACAGACATTATTAGACGTATAGACATACAACAAGCTTTGTTTTAAAACAATAACTAGCAAATACATCTATTGAAACAATATGACATTAATATTTCAAGAAAAACGTGTTAATAAAGCTTGAGATATTAGGTTTAGAAAGTTTTAAATAGTTTATGATAGTAAAAAGGATTACTAATTGCATATTATAATACTTTAATAACCCGGTAATTACCAATGACTTAAACCTAGATAACTCAAATTAAAATTTTGAACATCAGTTTAATATTTACGTTTCTCTATGGTTTTGGTGAGTTGTTTAAATGTTGCAAACATAAAAAGATTTTTGAATAATTATTATATGAGTAATTTTATAATAAAGGAAATTGATAAAACTAAAGAAAAAGGAAAAATAAACTACTAAGAATAAATTTGATGAAGAAAGCCCACCTAGGGAAAGAGGAAAGATGTGGGAAGAATCCAATGCATAAAGGTGTCATCTTCTTCCTTTCTTCTGTCTTCTATAGTAGAAGTAGTCACACACACATTTCAACACAAATATAATAATATTTCGGCATTGTTGCCTTTATCAAACACATTAAAATGGAGTAATCCATTGTTTGTGTTATTAGTACTCTCTTTTTCTTTGTGTTTGATAAAGGCAACAATGCTGAAATATTATTATATTTGTGTTTAACATGTGTGTGTGACTACTTCTACTATAGAAGACAGAAGAAAGGAAGAAGATGTCACCTTTGTGCATTGGATTCTTCCCACATTTTTCCTCTTTCCCTAGGTGGGCTTTCTTCATCAAATTTATTCTTAGTAGTTTATTTTTCCTTTTTCTTTAGTTTTATCAATTTCCTTTATTATAAAATTATCTACCCATTAGGCCACCTCATTTTTAAATATTATTTGAGTAAGGTATCATTTGATTTTCCATATCCTTGTGAGGGATATGATTGTATACAATAATTTATTACTTGCTATTTTGTTTAAATAAAAGTGGCTTATATATACCAAATTTTATGCACCATCACCCTATAGGTTACCACAGCAGTTTGTGAATGTGTTTTTTTCAACAACTGGGTTCAGGTTTTTAGTGAAATTTTAACTAGTTTAGGCTATGTAATACAACTAGACCTTGGCCTTTATGAAGTATTAGAAAAAGGAATAAAAAATTCTAGTAAAATTTGTTTTTTTACTGAATCATTATTTTATGTGTTAGTGTTGATTTGTTTAAACCAATAGGCCTACTTTATTTATTTTTGAATAAGAACCAGCTGGGTGTGAACAATTTTTTCTCAATAACCGGGTTTAAGGTTCCAATGAAACTTTAAATATGATACCACAGTATAGCTATTTAATATAACTAAGCCTAGGCTTTCATGGAAACCATTGTCAATTCTCTCCCAAAACTATTACACTAATAGGTAGGCCCCTTAGAGTAAAACTAGTACAGAAAAAAAGGAAATATTTTACACTCCAGAGCATAGGCGTGACATGTTGCAAGAAGGTACTACATAGCCACTAAAATTTTAGTTTTTAAACACTAGGCTACCACAGCTGTGCGTGAATAATTTTTTCTCAACGAATAGGTTCATGTTCCAAGTGAAACTTTAATACTGTAGGGTAAGGGACTTAATACAAATATGTCTAGACCTTTATGAAGTGCTCCAAAAAGGAATTTAAAATGCAAGTAAAAGTTGTTTTTTCACATAACTATGCAATGTTTAAATAAACAAAGCATTGTAAAGGCCCACTTTTCAAATGATATGGCTGGCTACCAAAATATAGGATAGGCCTTCTTATATTCCTTTGGCCAAACTATTCAATCATAAAATAATATTGCAATAATATTTGGTTTAGTACTAAACATCACAAAAAGTCTATATATTTTTCATTTATTCATTTTATAACTCCAATAGCTAGGCTCTCATTTGTTATCTTTCAAAACTATCTCCAATAATCTCTAACAAATCAGTGGCAAGTAGTTTTAGTAAGTCTAAAACCTTTTTTAAAAATCTAGCTCAACAAATTTTTCAAAATAATTATTAGTTATTGTTCGAAATGTAGGATTTTTACGCTTGTTAAAACATTCCAGTATATAATAAATATCTGAATCTGAATCAAATAGCATCATTAAAGTTTATCTTTACTAAATCCAACAACACACATTGGAATGTTTTGAACAGTCAACTGACAAAGTGGTGGCCACGTTGCTCTCCACGGTAATTAACTTGAGGTTTACTCATTAACCTCTTCGCCTTCTTCGAGTTAGTGAAACCTGAAGTTTAAGCTCAGGTTATGTGATAATCTAACATTGAAACAGGTAATATAAATACACATCCTAAGCTGAGGTTATAATTTAACCTGGACAAAACCTGACATTGAAACAGTGGCCCTAATGTAGTTAAATGCTATAAAGGTTGACCACCAAAGAAATATTTTTAATGGATCTTTCTATTAAAATTGGACTGTATTTCCAGGCTGAGGCTATTGATACTCTTAGTGTGGAGGGAATGAGAATGGATGANCACTTTCACTAGTAGATGTGGCTCCCAACTGTGTCTCTCTCCACCAGCCGATATAAAACCTCCTCCCCCCTTCTTCCAGCCCTTAGGCAAGCCACAAACTATTGCTTTTTACAAACATCAGTATTCCCCGCTCCCCTCATATTGAAAAACGGACAAGAGTATTTTTAACTCCCGAGTCACCAGATTATCTGGCTACCTGCTTGTCTCACGAGTAGTAAACATAATATTCTGGATGGGACTTTTAAGAGATTTATGACACAACTATTGGGGGAGGGAGGGGGGTCTATTTGGAGTTTCAAATCGAATATTCAGCCGTTAATTATTTGAAATTATTCAAAATTTTGAATACTCAAACACCCCTAATTTTGATGGATGTCAACGTTTCACAATCCTTTGAATTCCAAAAAGTAGTTTTCGTGATGCTGTCTGTTTGTCTGTAACCCAGCCTGGAGCCAAAACCATTTAACCAATCAGACTAGAGCTTGGTATCTAGTGTTTTAATAATGTTCTGATCCTAAAATTAAGGGTAGGCTACTTTGGAGAAACAAGCTAATATAATCAATTTTCTTGAAATCGGCTCTAATGATTTGGTTTAAAATTCATATCTTGGTATTTTTTTAACATTATAAACAAAATAATGGATCCTGTTTTTACAGTAAAATGACTTAGAGGGTACTTTACACATACGAATATCTCCTAATTTTATCATAGCCCTGCAAAGTGTTAGAACTATAAAAAATAGAAAACTTTATTTTATGTATTTTTATGTAACTGATAGTTTAAGCAGATACCCATTTTTTAATGGGGGTATGGGAAATGGAAAGTTGATTGTTATGCACTTTGGTGAACAGTGATATTATGTCACACTCAAGATTTCTGTAACAGTGTATATTATTTTACTAATAATCTTTGGTGGAATGTGATATTTGTTCTTCCATTATGTTTCCGCAACAATTTATATTATTTTGTTTCAAATATCTTATGAGTATTAAGTACAGGTCACTATTTTAGGTAAAGGATCCAGAAAATCTGCATTGTACAATTTAATTTAACTACTTATAGACACATTTTTTATATATTTTAATTTGACACCTTAGCTCAATCGGTAGTGTGTCTGCCTTTTGAGCTAAGGATCCTAGATTTGATTCCCGGCATGGCAGAAAAATGTATCATTGGTAAAATATAGGGTTATCCTTCTCCATCATTCATGATCATTAAGAATCATATTAGAAACAATAATAAACTCAGCTCACAAACAAATAACCTCAAAAGAAAAGGTTGTCTTGTATAACCTCAATAGCTTAAGATTATTGAAATGAGGTAATCACAATAAATCACCTCCATTCTCTCTCGTAATATAGGCTGCTCTCTATATCATTATCTTCAAGGAACTTCATTACAGGCTGTGCAAAATATTTACAACTCCACTCAACAAACTGGGTCGTCACCAGCGGTTGTTTTACACCACAAGTATCATCAGCTTCTTCTGAAATCTGAAAACTAAGACTTTAGTTGGAAGAAAAATTAAAGTTATTTGAATGAAATGATAGTTCTATAAATTAATTGATCACAAATATTTATATTATCAAGCTATATGATTATGTATATCTAAAGTGAAAAGTCTTAATCATTGGCCAAGAGATGCAATAAGATGCAATAAGATGCATTAAGATGTAATAATATTCCAAACTTTGAAAAAAATTACATTAAACTCTTGTCACAATGGAATAGTGAATAAGGGGCTGCAGCCAAAAGTCTTAAAAAACATGTGTGAAAAGTAGAAATAGCTATATGTCAGAAATTTTGACTCAATATTTAAATGGTATATAGTGGTGGGCATTATTGTGATATCAACAAAGTGACATGCAGTCCTCAAAGGTAAGACATTTGTTACAAATTATCCAAGGATGAAATTATAGTCCACATTAGGGTTTATGAGGCTGTTTTTGGGGGAAAATGTGGCTTTTTTTGGGTCAGCGGTATTATTTAAGGACATGCGAGACCCGAAAATATCTCAAAAATTCAAGGAAAAAATAATCTTGATCTTGTCTCGAAAGTTAAAAAATGAATCTTGAAAATTCAAGAAATAAAAAAAGCAATTAATGACCTTAAGAAATTAAAAAACCAAACCGAGAATTTATTGTTTCCAATAATGCTGTAATAACCCAAAAAACATCCTTCATTAAGAAATATTTTGGTTATAAATATTGTTTTTCAATAAAAAATAAGCTGTTACACTACAAAATTAAATTATAAATGGTGTTCGTTATAACTACCTATCACCATTTTATTAATCGCATTTAAATGTATATATAAGTTGTATCTCAAGGGCTTGAATTAACTATATATAAGACAATCTAAAGCAAGTGCCAGCTCAAATGTCAAAAAGGAACTATAAACTATATATTTACTTTAATAAACATAATTTAATTTTTTTTACTTTCAAAATAACTTTTCTTGTCTCGCTATTTTTTTATATTCTCGTCTTGATGAAAAAATTGGTTCTCACACATCCCTAGTATTATTAAATATTGTTAAAAAATAATAAGAACCTCCTATGTCTGGGTCAGAAATTTCTTAGAACAGATTAGTTTGTTTGATTTTTTAATTTATGTTAAGGAAAAAGTTTTATACTTTCGAGACTAGAGCGAGATTTTTTTTTTGTTTTGATATCAAATTTTTGAGTTTCATATATACATAAAAAAATACTACTAAATTGGTTCCTGTTTTTCCGTTGTCAAATTAAGAATGCAAGGAACCAAACTTCAATATGTCTTTTAGTTCAAGCATAAATATGTTTTTGATTTTCTGGCTAGTCTGTGGTGAGACAGGCCTTTATTATGATTTACAATAAATTATAATATTGTTATAATTAGGGGCAAACGAATAAGCAATTTTCATTTAGAGTTGAGTTTGAATAGAGTTCTAACAAAAACAAAGTTTTCTTTGAGTTTGAGTATTATAAAGCAATAATGAGTGTACTAAAAATATTTCAAGTTGAATTTCTGTAATAGATTTATTTATGAATCTTATGTACATACAAAGATTTTTTGAATGCTTTTTTTTTTATTTGTGAAATTTTTTTTATAATCACACAAAATCAGATTTTCAATGTAATTGTAAAATATTTTTTTAATCAGACAAAAGGAACTATTTTAAGGACTCTATTTGTTATGAAATAATGTCTTAAAATTGTAGAAAATTAATTATGCTTGCAATTTTCAAGAAAAAATCAAAAAATCCCAAATACTCAAATTTTTTGAATTTTATAAAATCTTTGAGCCAAGTTTGAGCAACTAGGTTAAAACTAATCATGAACTCGAATTTTTGAGTGCTTGCACACCCCTAGCTACAATAACATGTATCAGTGTTACATTAATAATAAGACTGGTTAGTAGTTTATAGTTGTAACACATTAATAATATTATTTATATATGAAAATTGTATAAAGACTAGAGATGGGTTGAATACTCTTTTTCTCAGATTCAAAACTTAAATCCAAATACCAAATCTAAATTTTATTTACAAATTTTGAATCTGAATCCAGATCTAAAAAAAAAACAACCACATACACGAAGTTAAGACGCTAAAATAGTTGAGCAGAAAATCATAAAAGCCAGAAATAAACCTAGTGAGTTTAAAACAGTAGGGGTGAAGCTGTTTGTCGGTGGAGGACCAAACAGAGGAGTAGGAAAATAAGTGCCAATTCAATTTGTGTTGTGACCCCCTATTAAATTACATCATTGATCAGGACTGTATGAAGTGTACTTTTTGAATTCGGAGAAAACTCAAATCTAATACATGAAATATTCTCAAAGACATATTAAAGTTTGAAACTTTTTGATAGTGGTTTTATGCTTGAAAAACATATTTTATTGTGGTTTTTTATAAAACTGTATGCACTAAAATTACTTGTAAAATGTTTCATTGGACAATTATATCTAATATTTTGTTTTATTCTGATAGATAAAGTTATTAATACAGCTTACAATTGATTTACTTCAGATTTTTTCCACATTAATATTGATTTGTAATATAAATAACAGTACAGAATGGTAAAAATTTACCATACATCGAGTATTTTAGTCATCAATATTGGTGAAACTTTGTAATTGTTTAGCCAAATTTCCAAAGCTTAACACATCTCTACATCATTCAATTAACAAAGATTCATCCAATGCTCCTAAATTAGTTAATTTGAGTTTCAAGGTCGTTTAAGTCAAACAAAATGTGTTTTTTTTTGTTTTTTGAATGTGGGCAAAATATTGAGGGCAAAAATATTAAATTTATGGTCAATCAATCCCATTCTGAGCTGTTATATACATTAAAAATTAATATTCAAACTAAAATTTAATATTCATATTAAGAAACCTGAAATAATAGACTTGTATGTTGTGATAGTAATTTAATGTATCATATTCAAACAAAATATTACAAACAATTGGCCAATAAAACCATTTCAAGTAATTTTGGTATATAAATTTATGCATAAATAACCCCAATATAATATTTTTTCAATCCTAAGACTAATAACCAAAAGTATTTTAACTTTGATTTGGCTTTGAGTATTACATTTATTCCTTTTGAGTTCACTTTGAATTGAAAGAGTGGACTTTGCACAAACCTAGTAACACCAAAATCATGTAATATTAAAGGCAATATGGATATTTAACTTAGGTGCAACAATTGATTGGCAGTATCACAGCTACCTAGGCAGCTACCTAGGCAGCCCCCTAACTTTTCCACATTAGTATGATTTTTCTTTCTTCAATTCTGATTTTGTTCCCTAATTAAGTGTTAAATTAATGTTCTGGAGTCTGGTAGTGAGTTTGTTTAACGATGTTGGACCAAACCACTAGGAGACATCGTAAAAACCTCTAAAAATAATTCAAATTCATAAGCTGCATTGAATAATGGGTCTGAATTTTATTTAAAATGAGCAAGGAGTTGTTTGACAGTCAATTTATGTGATAGTTTTGATAGTTATGGAATCTCTGAACTTCTCGTGTTAGCTTGTTACCCCCATTCTAATGTTTAAGTACATTTTTTAAAATAATATATGATTATATTTAATAGTCAGGCGACCAATTTGGTAGGGGTGTGCAAAAGCCATTTTTTCAATGCAAAACAAAGCTTGAAACTTGCAAAGGAAGGCCTATATTAATAATTATTACACACAGGCTTACTGATAAGCTTAGTAAATTATCAATAAAGTTTTAATATTTACTTAGATTGTGGAGTTGATAAAATTGTTTTGCAAATTTTACACATGTATGTCTTTTTATCTGCATTTCTATAATAATAATTATAAATTAAATCCTGTTTTCGTTTCCCACTTTCTGTATCAGCCATTTTGAATGATAAAGAAAACGCGAAGAAGCTATGAAAAACTTCTGGGACAAAATGCACTTGTAAATTTGTCACAGATAATTCCAAAGAGATTGAATATTAAGAACTAAACATTAGATGATAGCTGAGATGATAGCACAACTATAGTGATTTCTCTGCTGCATACAACATTATGTTGGCGATAGTGAATATAATATATTAACATTTACTTACCCGCTTTTGATATATGCTTACGCTATGATAATTAAATTATTAGTGGGTGTTATAATTTTGTTTAGTACCAGTTTTAAAATGATCAAATATTGAAATATATAATATTAAGTAAGATAAAATTTAATTGTTTGAATATTTATCGAAGTTTTATCCTTCCTTCAAAAATTTTTGAACATGCGAAGGTTATTGTAGATGTCGAGGTCGAAGGAGATTTGACTTCGACTTTTCGAAGCTTCGCACACCAATACAATTTGGGTAGACCAAGACAACATTTTTTTTTATCATCACATCTTAATTCCTGTTCAGATTATACACATATATGATATATGACAGTTACTCTAATGAGAGAGGGAGGGAGGGAGGGATGAAGGAAGCATTTTAAAGGTAATCTACCAGTATTTGAGTGTAAGGAGAATGAGAAACCATCTAGGGAAAAAACCACCCTCAGTAGACCCGGCCAGGATTCAAACCCAGATTTCTCCTTAAACACCAGATCAGTCTACATGAGAGTGATCACTTAGGCCATCTGGCCACTGAAGCAGGTGACAACATATTCACAAAGGAAATAGGCAATATTAGTGAGTGTGGACGTGGGTAAATCTTTGAGATTAGAAAACTGCAAAACCTTTCAACTGTAAACTACCGGTATTTATTTGTCTGGTAGTTCTAAAATAACTTTGTAAATGAATCTGCAAAGAAAGAATAATGAGAGGTTGAGGATAGGATGAGGTGGGAAAGGGGGACCCGCTATTAGCCCCACACTGTTTGCAACAGACAACTACAGTTTGAAAAAAGTAAACCACTTTTTTGCAATAAAAGTTTATAACATTTTACTATTTTAATAAAGATGTTTTATAGGTATTAACTATTAATCATTTTTAACAAATATGACAGCTACATATCACATAAGTAACTTTTGTAATAGTTAAAAAAGTTTCTTCCTGTCTAAATCTGATTAGACAGGGTCGTCTGAAGTGCGGATTGACTAAACCTAGATGTTTATTGGAAGCCCACTTTTAACTACCAACAATGATTGAAATTTTATAATAAAGGAAATTGATAAAACTAAAGAAAAAGGAAAAATAAACTACTAAGAATAAATTTGATGAAGAAAGCCCACCTAGGGAAAGAGGA
>CABFVZ010001108.1:6785-57387 GCA_902151445.1 Timema monikensis
AAAAATCGTTCAGAATGAGGATGGTCGCAATTTTGAATCAACGTTTAAGATTCAGGGCCAAGTATATCATCAAATAGGTTCTTTAATCTCAATGCCTGATGCCGATCCAAAATTCTTGCAAATCTACTTCATGGGCGATGAGGAGCAACAAATAAACGCACGCTACCAGTACAACCACATCGAGCAGATGGAGGAGCGAGAAATTGTGGCGACTTTGGAACAGTTTTTGCAAGATCACAACCAGTTGAGTTGGTCCAGTTGTTTTATACCGTTTCAAACAGACTGCAAAACGATAACCACACGATCGTAATTCAAAGCAAACAAAGTACCATTTGGAGAGCATGCGGACCGATACAATTCACCAACCGTTAATGAAGTTGCAGTTGTTATGGTTGGCGACGCAGATGAACGTCGAGATATACGGATCCAACACAGATATATTACGGTTCACACAATTCATGAAAGTCATCGTTCTTACGACGCTTTGCAATATACGTTGGTATTTTGGGAGGGAGAAGATAGATATCATTTTAACATCAAACAAATAAATCCAGTGACAGGTACAATCTACATATTATTTACTTTTTCTTCTTCTGTAAGATTAATTTATTTTTGTCTTATTTATATTTTTACTTTGCAGGTGCAGAAACCAACAAGAAAGTGAGCGCGATGAACTTCTACGAATATTGGTTGATGATTTGTTCTAATGAAGACAACAACATTCTCCGATGCCGCCAGCTGTTTCATCAATACATCGTTGATATGTATGCGAAAATTGAAAGCGAGCGATTACGGTACATCAAGTATAATCAAGCGAAGCTGCGTTCTGAGGAGTACATTCATCTGCGTGATGCTATTGTCGGTAACGTCGGTAACGTATATGGAACCACTAATAGCAACGACATCGGTACCGCATATATTCTTCCATCATATATTGGTAGTCTGCGTCATATACAAGAATACATTCAAAACGCCATGACTTTCGTGCGCGCGTACGACCGACCAGATTTGTTCATTACATCTACGTGCAATCCTAACTGGGATGAAATTAAAATTTTGTTATTGTTTGTTATTTGTGTAACTCACTAATTGGAGTTCATTGTGAATTTGTAATTGTGATGATCACATAGTGTTTGTTTTATTATCGAAATAAATTATGCCACCCAAATGAAAAGCCAACGTTTGGGCAGGACAACGTCTGTCGGGTCCACTAGTATATATATATAAACTTCTCGAACACTAAAGGTAAAGTAATGAAACCGTAAATCTAAACCGAGATGTTGATGGATGTTGACTTTTCATGACCCTCCACCCCACCCTACCCCCTGAACCCTGTAAAGGGGTTTTTGCAATGCTGTTTTTCTGTGTGTCTAAAGCTAAAATTAAGAGTATTTTACTAGAGGGCGAAAAGTGAAAAGAACGTTTTTTCTCAAAATCGGCATCAATGATTTTGATAAAAGCTTGTATCTAAGCATTGATGAAGATTATAAACAAAATGGATATTTTCATTTTACCATATGAAAATAGCTTTTAGGGTACTTTATAGAAGCCTAAATTTCCATATATCCGCAACTATTTGAGGTAGTAAATAACTTCCAGTTGCAAAATTGTAGAACTAATAAAACAAAAAACTTTTATATTAAATATATTTTTATAAAACTGATAGTTTCTGAGATATTGACAAATATATTAATACAATTTGGTTAGCTTTAGTTGTACAGAGATATTACTTTTGTTAAATGAAATAATTCTCTAATGCCATTGAGTAATTAAATATTAGTAGGTCTCTCAAAAAGTTTATGCTATTTTCCCTTTAACCTTTTAGGGCAATGTTTCTACAGAAATGATCTAGCTCTATCACTTTAGACCCAATAGTCAATGTATTTTTTTATTGGTATAAATTTATAAATTAAGGATTTAATAGCAATGCAATGAGCTGAAGATGTACACCCAATATTGATATTTATTATTGGTCCAAATATACAAATAAAGACATTAATTCTTTAAAAGGAAAATTATAAATTTTAAAACCGGAAGGCAAACAATGCTATTCGTGATCATGGCGCAATTTATGCTTGGGGGTACTGGTCTATATTATTTTGTTTCACAAATATTACGAGTTTTGAGTAAATATCTTAATTTTTAAACAATATAGAGATAAATTTCGTTTGGAGTTACGTACTATTTATTTAATGTGTGTTATTGGTATTAATTAGATGCTAGCTTGATATTTGAAAAGGTAAATGTTTTTCACTTACATAGTATATCTTTGTGAATTAAGCGCAAGCCTAGAACCGTCCAAAAGAAGGCAAGTGAGAGAGGGTGAGAGAGAGAGAGAGAGCGAGCGAGAGGAAAGAAGAGAAGACTAAAGAGAGAATATAAAAAAGCCCCGTGCATAATTGATGCTTGCAAAGGGCAGACAGGCCGGGTCTGTTCTTAACATCGCATATAAGCTGTATGGGGTGAGAAAGGCCCTTGTAAGTCCTAGGAGGTCACAAGAAGGCCAAGGAGGGAGTAATGCGCAACACGGCATTATGGGACAATAATCATTCCACTAATAGAAAGTATATTAATGTATACCTAATAATAACAAAGTGTTACAGGATGAACACTATTTTTATTTTCTGCTCTTCATCTTACTACCCGTTCGGATTATACGTTTATGTAGGGCCCTGCTAATTACACTAGTTGTTTAGGGATTAGGAAGGATTTTGATTGAGATGAGGTGGAAGGAGAGTGTAAAAACATTAAGTAAAACTACCTTCATTACACCCGACTGGGTTTGAACACTGATTTCCCCATCTTTGGTAGTCTAATCCAACACGAGAGTAGAGTGTTAAACCACGCAGCCACCGAAGAAAATGCTATTAAAACAAAATTTACTGAACCTATTACCAAGCTTTTATCACTATTTTAACCAGAAAAAACGTCAATATATTAACCATATGATATAGTCCCATTTTCATAGAAAGGTCCTTACCAGAAACCTAGGAAATCTAATAGTTTTACTTTCACGTATTCATACGTCACGTCATGTGATCTGCAGTTGTAACTTTTGATAAATATTATCAATAGATATAAAATAAAAATAATGATGGTTATCCCTGTTGACGTAAAAATATATATTTTTATTTTCTAAAAGTGTCTTCTTATTAAAGTTAGACTATAATAGATTTTGGTTTTATGTTTTGATAAAAAAATTAATATTTCTCAAAGTGGAATCTGGGAAAGCACCCTAATTAAAACTTAGTAGCAATAAAGTTAATTTAACTATAATTACAAAAAAATCATCCAAAGAGAATAAGTGATTTAAACAAAGATTAATAAAATTTTATTCAGCGACAACATAGAAAATACACAAGATAGGGTCCAATATACATTATTATTCTGTGGTTTTCTAATAAAATTTTGATTGCATATAGCAACCGTGGAAAACAAACGCTTTTCCACAATCCACAAATAAAGTAGTAAATTGAACAGTGTCATGTTTAAATGGATTGGTAACATACAACAAGAACAGTAGGTTTAAATGAACGGGAACACTTTAGGAGTTAACACAAATATTTCAAAATAAAGACTCCGTCCAAGAGAGCCAAGAAACAAACTTGTAACACTACAGATTAATTGCCCCACGTTGGGTGCCAATTGAAACACTACGGATTAATTCCCTGATATAATAATGCTGTGATGATATTTAGGTTTTCTATAGCTCCGTGGTCGAGCGCCTATCATCACTGTATGGAATAGATACCGTTTAACAAGCTGTTAGTTGCTCCATGGTCGAGCACTAATTAAATCGGTATAATTAATAAATGTAAGAAAGAGAACTATTGATGGCTGTTGATTCACACATAGTTTATTCAAATAATATCTGTTAATTATTTATACATACTCCAATTAAATGCTTTATATCAATGCACACTTGTGATATTAATGTAAATTATTATATTCTGTGTTAAACTGTTACTGCGAGAGCCATTATTATTCTATTTGTGAGTCTCTGACTGCGTTGCTTGTGCCTGAGCGACTTTTGTGTGTGGCTTGTGCGTGTGGCTGATCGGCTGCCCTTAATCATACGCACAAACGGCTTATATATGACATACCTCTTGCCTCTTGCTACCTTCGTCAACAGTGTAAACACTAACTAATAGAAAGAGTCCTGGCGACAGGTGTTGTGAAGGCTAGCTTCTTATTGGTATAGGGAATTGGCGTCTTTTTCCAAATACTGCGTAGTTGTTCCATTATCAGGAAAAATGGTATAAAAATATATTTTACTGGTGAAATTCTTTTCACATTATTTCTGAAAAGCACGTGTTTCTTCATGGATGAATTATAAAGGGATACTCTAGATATGTTACTTTAAAGAAAAATTACCTTCATCCATGACTTTTTATATATTTTTAAAGTGATCCAAACCAATAACATTACAAATTGCAGTTAAGGTTTCTATAATACATCACTATTACAAGGCGACTAGTTATTTAATGACGCTGCCTACTTGAAGATTTCAAAGCTATTTTGCAAATCGGTTAGAAGCTCAACTTGACGCACCTAGCAGTCTAAGCACTAATCATACTTGGATGCTAATGTACTAAATAAGAAGAGAGAGAACCAAATAATTATTTCACCCTGTGAGGTTTCTTGTTTATCTACTGATAGCACTTTACCTCTTCCTCTGACGAGTTTACGCACTCACTATGCTATTTGCGCCTTGTAAATATTGAATTACTTTTTAAAAATACCTTTTTATTGTTTCATATTCTAGATTGACAAATGCTACTATGGACTTTTTTAATATCCATCCTGGCAAGAAAACTCCTACAAACTATTTTTGCGAATAAACCAAATAGCCTACTCTTTAGATGATTTATAAAAATAATACGTTTACAAAAAATCTATTTTAAGATAAAAATAATTGGGAAATCCTATCTTGGCCTGCCGTGACGTCACAGGTGGGCAACCTCCCTACCAAACGCAAAATCTGAAATAGTTGTGCTATAAGGTTCCTAACATCGATACCTTCTCAAACTGACTAGAAAATATCATGTGATATTAAGTATCAAAATTCACCACTATTCCAAAGTGACTAAACATTTACCAATCAAAAAAAGTAGAAGAGGAATAGGGATGAATATATTTAAATCCCAAAATTTAAATAGAAATATAATAATCCGCCACAGCGGCTCCTTCGTCGTCGCTTTCCCTAAGCGAGGTGTTACCTGGTTGTGGCGAGGATATGAAGTTCATTTATTCCTTGGTTGAACATCCCTTATTTATTAAATGGAGCTGTAGTATAGGAAAAGGGAGTGGGCTGGGGGAAAGTGAACTGGAAGCTGTCTGGAAGGTCTGACATTGTTCTACCAGAATCCAGGTCCAGGGAAGCTTGTTGTGCACATGAACTGCGTCGTCTCTTATAACATTGCGCAGCCATGTGGAAGCTCCTTCCGGAAGATGTAGATTATCGCTACCACGAGGCCGTGCCTCAAATCAAAACCAGCGCACGCGCAGATTAAGGCCAAGTCACGCGCTAATATCCGCCATCTTTGAAACTGTTCAGTCAGTAGAGTAGTGGTCGGATACTATCGATAGGGAGGACTATCACTTGCTCCGACAGTTTTACAGATACTATCAACAAAAGTTACATATAAAACAAAACTAAATTAATTTAGCTTAAGTATAAACCTTTATTTAGCTGAAAAATGATAATCAAACAACGATTTGTTTTGTTGTTGAAACAACAACATATCAACACTGTGAAGAGGATTATTTCTAATAACGAAAAATTCTTTTTTTATAGCTTTACATATGCACCAGGAGCTAAAAATTAGTGCTATTCACTGTAAACAATGGTTTCAGATATGTATTTAAAAAAATCCACGAACTGCAGATTTTTCACAAAAACTAATTAAAATTACAGCCCATTTTTAATCCTACACAAGATTTAAAATTCTT
Source organism: Timema monikensis (assembly GCA_902151445.1). Taxonomy (NCBI): domain Eukaryota; kingdom Metazoa; phylum Arthropoda; class Insecta; order Phasmatodea; family Timematidae; genus Timema; species Timema monikensis. The sequence goes on from CABFVZ010001108.1 coordinate 12,738, forward strand.
ATCCACAAAATTGAGCCCTTTAGAAAAAAGAACAAATTGAGACTAATACCATTCCTTAAAAAATATATTTGTATGGCAAAGCGTGGGTGACGTCAGACCAAGACATATTGTCTAAACTAGTAACGGTAGCGTTGTGAAACCCCTTTCCTTCTAGAAATGGTATGTTAACAAATAATGTTATATTTCTAATTAGATACAGTGTAACCTGGATATTCGAACTTGAAGGGACGAGGAAAAAATTCGAACTATCCAAACATTCGAAATAAATATTGTAACGGTTCTGGATTTACGTTACCGCGATGGGCGCCTATTGAAGAATTAATACACTTTTCATTTTGACATGTTTTTTATTGCTGAATCAGTTTAATTTATGCGAAAATAGATCATGTCGAAATATATACGCGGGCTAGCGCGGACAGGTGTTGCTAGACGCCAAGTGAGTTCTGTCAGTATTGGACGCCAACTGCCAACTGACAACTGCCTTTACGTTGCACCATACTTTGTATATATTCTTTGCTCATGGAAGCTTCGAGAAGGTTTAGTTTAGAAAAACAAAATACAAGACAAAAACATCTCGGTCTTACTGGGAGCTTCGAGAGCCGGAAAATGACTCAAGTTACATTTTAAAATCTCTCTTCGAACCTTCGAGAAGAGGAAGTTATTATTTGAAAAATATATATTGTCAACCTGACTTTACTAATGTCACGTGCGTGACGTCACTGTTCAGTGGCTTTTGCCTTCTTAGAAGAAGAAGTGCTTTAAGCGCCATTTAATATACTACATAATTTAAATGAAATAAGATATGTTTATAAAATTAGGATGATATTATTGTCAATGCTTTCACATACTTTTTAGGGGCAAATCAGTTACATTACAATATGTTTCATGAAAATTAGATATAATATGATGATCAACAAAATCTAAGATGTGTAGTTGGGGATAAATGAGTCCAATGAATATAGAACTTTAAGAAATAATGCCACTGGAAGTAATGGAGTTCTGCTACCTATGAAGTAAAGTAAACATAGATAACAAAATTTAAAAATAATATTCATAAAAGTAAAAAATAAAAAAGCATGAATTAAGAAAGCATTTCATAACCAGAAGACATTACTAACCTCGACTTGCAAAAGTTTGGAAATCAGAAAAAGTTTCTTAAAGTCATATGTTTGGAGTGTTGCGTTTTACAGATGTGAAACATGTATCATTGGCATAGCTACTAGGATAAGATTAGAAGAATTTAAATTGGGGTGCTACAGAAGACTGTTGAAAATATTATGGAGAGGGCATCAAATAGAAAAGTGCTAACAAAATTAAATGAAGAAAGAATACTTTTGAAAAATATACAGAAAGGAATAGTTTACATAGTAAACTGAGATAATGATAGTTTGACGAAGAGAAGGATATGTTGAAAAGAAAAATTCATGAGGATGACCAAGAATGGAGTACGTGAATCAGCGAACGGTGTTGGCAGAAGAAAGTATAAGGATGTAAATATCTGTACCAGGATAGGCAAAAGTTGAAAGCTCTAGGGAAAGCAATCGCAAGATTGATGACCCTTTCTTTGATGATGAGATTACCTTAAAAACCAATGGTTTGTATTATTTCTAGACTTAAGTTCATACCTTAGTCCTACTTTTGATCTTTTTTGGCTGTAAAGTTGATGCGCTCTTTAATAACAATAAAAACAATAATAGTATAGTCTTTAATCAGTCGTTAAAATTGCGTAACTAAACTTAAGATCATTTACACTAATTCTCAAATAGATTTTGTATTCACCCTTGTGAATACTAACACTGCACTTTGTTTCGTATTTGTTGTGTCTCCCTATACTCCCGTGATATTTACCCGTTATTAGTAGTAGGGTGAGATTTAAGAAGGTAGAATTCAATATAAATACACCCACATTGGTTTGGAAGCAGATTGGGAAATGATTTAGGGAAAACTCTCAGAACATCTGACCTTAATTCAGACCTCCAACTTTTCATCACAGGAAATTTACTATATTGCTCGAGTAAAGTTTTAGACCAGGTGTTGCAACCTTTAAGTAGTGTTGTACCGAGGTAATATTGCAAAGTCACTCGGCATGCTAACCAACCTAAGCCACCCAAATCGTTTATATTTTATACTAGTTAACTAGTACCACTATTAAAACAAATTTAAATTGATCTTCTAAAATATAAATATAACAACATGTTTCTAAATCAAATTTATTAAATAACTGTTGTTTCTTGAATATTGAATATTTTCATATAAATCAGAAAAAATATAAAAGTTATAAATGTGTTTTGCAAAATGTATGTTCTGGATATATTACTTTGAAATTTTGAAAAAAAAAAAATTAATTATTGAAACATGAAATCCGTTGTTATTAAAATTTACCCAGATCAATGATTTTAAATAACTATGAAGGTTTTAATATTATTTTTATTCAAATCACTTAGTGTGCCATTTAAAATTGTTCCGCGTGCCACTCTAGCCACGCGTGTGGTAGGTTGCTTATCCTGTCGGACCATGTGATCGCAGTTCCTAATTATTATTATTATTATTATTATTATTATTATTATTATTATTAGCACCGCATCTTACTACCCGTTCGGGTTATACGCACTTAGCTAATGTGTAATGGTAGGGTGATTGTGTGATTAAATGGAGGACCTACAGTTTAACGTGGAATCCGAACCACGGTGGAGGCCTGGCATTCCCCACATTCACAAGTTGTGATTAATACATGTCTTGTCAGAGGTGAAGGAAGGGTTTGGCAATCAGATAAATCTGTGCTGGGACCGAGGATTGAACCCCGGACCCCCAGCGCATAAGTCCAACACCTTACCCCTAGACCGCCAGGTCACCGATAGAATTTCTTATTAAATGAAAGAATGAAAGTGGTGCTACCTTCACTTACAAAGTCATCTCTTTCAATGATATAGTATAGTAGGATAATGAATTTTCCATTTTTCCTCATCCACAAAACTTTGTTCACGCTTCACAAATTATAGTATATCTAGGGTTTAATTTACTAGTTTAAAAAATATTAAAAATCCTCTTTATTCATTTTACAATAGTTTAGTTTAATATTATACAATTAACCATACCTTTATAGTTTTAAGATATCGGTGGTAAAGTGCATATTGACTCAAATTATTTAATTTAATATAAAGTATCTAGCTTAAGTAAATCTTATAAATATTTTAGAACACGCTATGATGTGTTTTATATTCAAACGCTGTGAATAATAAACTGTCACAAGTTCATTGAAGTGTTCTAAAATGCAATATATATATAAAATAGGACTACATCTTTCAAGTCAATGAATGCGTTACATAACCCACTCTTGTCCAATCTAGAGTAATTTAGATTGAAGTGACTTGACTTAGACGCACGTGCTTGAGGATAAAGCAAGTTGAAGCTTACAAAACACCTGCATTTTTCATACTTTTCAAAAGAAAGAAAACTGTTTTTTCCTGGGAGAGAAAAGGCTTACGAACAATTTTTTTTCTCTCTCTCTCTATCTTTGCTCTTTACGTTCGCCTTCGTTTTCAGTCTTATCCTTGGTACGTGTTCACTCATTAGAATTTTTTTGTGTGACTTAAAGCTATTTCAGTAGCTGTTTAGATGGTGCAATTGTTGTTTTCGTTTTTTCTCTTTTAGTATTTTGTACGTAGCGTTTTTGTTGATCAAATGTTTACTTGTTTATACAAGTACTTCCTGCAACAAACATTGTTAGTTTTATTTAATTTGAGAGAGTTAAAAAAAGTAGGCCTACTGATGATCCGAGTGTTGAATAATATTTTCATCAGAAAACTAGAATATGACTATTACTATTTAAACAAGGAAACCATACTAACCTGTTAATTTTAATTTTTGTTATATTATGTAATGAATCTTACTATCCAATTAAGGGTGAGTGAACTAAACACATCCATGTTAGTTGTTTTGCAACATAAATTAACACTTGTTTATATTTCAACCATTAATAATACATGGAACCTAGTAACACATAATTATCTGTGCTATTTTGATAAACTTTTACCCATGCTGAAAAAAAAGTTTAGTCTCGTCTTGTCTGTCTTGCTGGTGAAGGGAGGATCAGGGTTCGAAACTCAATCGTGTGCACTGAGGGGATTTTCACTAAATGGTTTCCCCATCTTCATTCGTGCAATTTCTGGTACACATTCTTTACATCCTCAATTGTTCATCCCTGCATCATTAGTGTCATTAGGTGTATAGCGCTAGCGGGTACTGAAACAGTGTATGAAAAAAAAATCTACCTTTTTGCTAAGCAAGGCTTTTTTTTTAGGAAAACAAAGTTGTTATTATTATTATTATTATTATCATTATTATTATTATTATTAGCACCACGTCTTACTACCCGTTCGGGTTATACGCACTTAAGCTAATGTGTAATGGTAGGGTGATTGTGAGATGAAATGAAGGACCTACAGTTTAACGTGGAATCCGAACCACGGTATAGGCCTGGCATTCCCCACATTCACAAGATGTCTTGTCAGAGGTGAAGGAAGGGTTTGGTAATCAGATAAATCTGTGCCGGGACCGAGGATTGAACCCCGGCCGCCAGCTCAGAAGTCCAACACCTTACCCCTAGACCACCAGGTCACCTGAAAACTAAGTTAACAGGGCTTTTTTTCTATTGCTTTCTACCCAAAACTGCGCTGAATTTTATAATCCACTAAGGAACACAACGCTTACACTGGAATGTAGCAGTCTTGGCTCAAATGATGGCACATTGGTCTTATTTTATAAGCCTCACCAATGGTGGACTCGCTCAAGGTGAACTTGGTACCCTTCAGGATATACAAAGTGTGCATAGAAAACATTTAAAAACATATTTTATAGAAGAAAAGCGATTACATTAATTGATTACTATTTAAATATGAGCATATACAATAAGATTTTGGTAGTACTGTTGTTAGACTATAATAACCAATCGCAGTCAATATTGTTAGCATTTAATCACATTAATAATGTTATTTTATAAATTTTTATATTATTTATCAAATGTGAAATTAGATATAACAACTTTATTAACTGTCGGATAAGTTTATTTCTATGAAAATTGAACTGTGTTATAAATCCACTTAAAATTAGATGGGATATAATGCGAGCTATCCGTATTTTTTTTTGAAATTTTACTTTTTTTTTTGCTAAGATAAATAAAATGTACTCCAATAAATACATTTAATTTAGTTTTATACAAATACTCGCTTCACTCACTGTGGGCCCCGCCCCAAACCCCCAATGAGTGTAAACTAATGTAATTCCAACGTTGTTTTGAACGTTGATTTATTTTTACAATTTTATGATTCTAGCTGTGTCATAAGTGTGTCAAAAAATAAAATAAAATATGTGGAAAATGTGCAATATGTACCTAAAATTAAATAATCTATCTCTGATGCAATCCGTTTTTGAATAGGTCTTACCCTTTAGCCACAAGAGGCCTCCAAAAAAAGGTCCGCACTGTCTTTAAAGGTGCTCCACCAGTTTGATTTTGTTTTCTAATGATTTTTTAACTTTTTGGATTTTTCCCGTCGATTACAGGATAAAAGCTATAAGTTTGCCAAATTTCAAGTTTCTAGCTTATCTGGAAGTGAGTAAACATTGATGTCAGCGAGTGAGTCAGCCAGGTGGCTTTATAGTATTGTGATTAATCTCATTAGTTCATAAACATTGGTAGCGGGTATTGTGGCATTTGACCAGAAAACATTTTAAACTAAGAGAAAATGTACTGGTCAAATTACGCATTGCCTATGACCGATATTATAAAATATCATTGTGATAACAATGTGTAAGAAATTAAGCTTAGTATATCTGTTAAACTAAGAAACAGAATACGCTCAATGAGCAACAAATACTATAAGAACGTTTTGTGGTGTTATAGAAACAGACACAGCAAGAAAGTTCGCGTTCTGGTTGTTTTTAATGAGCCACAACGCGTTTTGGCATTATGAATTTAACATAACGTGTGTTTTTCGTTTCCATTTACGGTTAGGCCGTGTTATCAACAGATTCAGTAACCTAACTTACTTAGCCTAACCTAACCTAACCTCTAAGTTTAATTCTAACAAATCCTGTAAGGCGAAATGAGCCTTGCCGTTGTTCTTAATCGTGCCTATGTTACATGTATTTTGATCAGTAAATTAGTATTTATTTACTGTCACCATTTTTGAAAAGTGTCTAAAACTTGTCCAACGCATAGTGGCCGTAAAAAGAAAAAACTACCGTTGCGATATTTTTATAATGCCGGAACACGTGGTCATTTTTTAACAGCCTCATCATGAACTTTGCTGTATGGATTTTTTTTAAATGCCAGAACTCGTTGTGGCTCTTTAAAAGCAACCAAAATGCAACATTTCTGTTTGTGGCTGTTTCTTTAAAATCATAAAGCGTTCTGGTAAGGTTTTTTCCCCGCCAAATTAGCGTTTTTGATTTTTGAGTTTGACATATCTATTGAACTAAAATGATATATTTTGCACATAATGTTTTTTGTCATAACAACTGAAAAATATGAATATTAACTATCGTTCCCTATCATCTCACTTTGAGTTAAAATTAGTGACAAATGTAACTAATTGATGAATGTATTTTCCATCTTTTGACCCTCTTAAACTATATTATGATTGCATCACAATATGCCCTTAAAAGTATTCAAATGATGTATCAGTGCCATCCATTTCTTCTTCTTAACAAATTGTGTGCTTTGAACCTTAACCATTTGTTCCTAGATTATTGAGGTTGAAGAGATTGCCAGTTGTCTAAAATTATGTAACCAGTCAGCTATGGCCCTTATATTTCAATATCATAAATTATTAAAAATATATATCTGTTATTGCATATTATCACTAACCTAACATGTAACAGTGAATTCCATTGCTATCACGTCAAGCTACCAAACTCCCTCACCTCCTCTCCTCGTTATTACTTGTACCTTACTAGTACTCACATTATTACTCCACGTCCTCCCCTCGTGTTTGTCACTGTTCAGATGCTACACCCGCACCTTTCGACCAAGCAAATTATTAACGCTATGATCACCCTGTATACATATATGTGTGCAGATACAATCAGTTGCGCTATAAATACAGCTCGACGGTCGCTGGTTTTTTTAAATAAAAATAACTGTCTAGAAGGGGAAGGAGGGTGAGTTGGAAGTTTAGCAGGAGAACAGAGGGGTCGGGAGGGAGGATTGAGTGGAGAAGGGTTGATTTAGGGGGGTGGGGTGGGAGGTCAGACTTTACGAATTGGTGACACGAGAACAGCCCATCAAGAAGGGATGGTTTTCACTGACGTGTGTTTTTAAGGGTTGGAAAGAGGTGGGGTAGCGAACTTTTTTTGTTGTTGTTGGAGGGATGAGGGAGTTTGGGGAGGACATTGATCCTTTTTTTATTTCTATTTTATTTTTCAGTGCTGGTTTGCAGTCTTTACCCTTCCGCGTTTGGTGAGAGGAGAGGCTTTGCTCGGGCTAAATGCTGGCCTTTGGATTACAACCCCCCTTCCTGCTTAACCCCGCCGAACAGAACATAAGCTGATATGCTGATAGTTTGCACTGTTAAAGGGAAGGGGGCATAATCCTAGCCATCCCCTATCTTCCCCTCCATTGTCTTTGTATCTCCCGTCAAGGTCTGTAAACTCTTTCGTGGGGAGTTGTTGGAGGCGGGTAGCTAGCTCCCTTGGTGGAGGGGAGACTTTCTCGAAAACAAGTTGGAGGGAAATGATCATGAAGTATTAGTAAGAATGTACTCTATAGTTTATAATATCATTGATGTAGCGTCCAGCATCGGGAGAAATTAAAGATATAGAGTGTATGGTTATAGATGTAGCTTCAATCATTATTAGGAATGCAAGATATAGTGTGTGGTGTTATAGATGTAGTATTGATCATTGGGAAGAAGTCAAGATATAGTGTGTGGTGTTATAGATGTAATGTCTAGCATTGGGAGGAAGTAAAAATATAGTGTGTAGTGTTATAGATGTATCATTGAGACTTGAGAGGAATGTATGAACCGGCTCCTAGATTATTTACATTAAGGGAAAATATGATCTGATAGAAGATAAAGTTTTAGATAACTATATTTTAACACTTTGTCTCTGATGTGTCATAGCTAGAGCCTGGATGTTTATGTAATTACTCATTTTAATCCTGTCAGATAGAAATGTGAAAAGTGAAATTAGGTTGTTTGGGACAGTATTTTAAGCTTAGTTTACATATTTTTAAATATTTAACCTAATTCTACATCTTTTCGAGGATATTACATAAAACTATATATTCTGCGTGTTTTTTACTTAGGTATTATTTTTATGTATTTCTTGGGTCAAAAATTTTTAAATAATATGTTACTAATTTTCATGCAACCTGTACTTTGCTAAGGGAATGTATTCAGTGAAGAGATGGGAGTGATAAAAGTCGTAAGTTCCCCACACACTATTTGTTTCTCCTTCAGTGAAGTCACAACAGTTAACTGAGCTGACTGTATGTAGAGTCAACTTACCACTTCTTTGGTTTTCGATGACAGCTAGCAGAAGCTAGCAGATGGTATCAATAACGCCAACATTGTCTAAAATAAACTTTTGTCACCATATTTGGAAATAATAATTATTTGCTAATTACTACTATTATTATTACTAAAAATATTATCAATCACTATTAACAATACTTCCCCAAAGATTACAGTATAATTTTACTTTCCATAATCAAATTTAAGAAAAAAAAGTCTAGTGATTTCATTTTAGTTTTTCTTTTAACTCTTGTGGTAATAACAGGTTAAATAGAGCGTGAAATTTTACATTTAATGGTATTATATTCAGTTATTAATATTTTTATAGCTGCCCTCGTATATCTTTAACATAAACAAATGGTTTGTAATAATAAAGAAGAAAGAACATTCAAAATGTTTGTGAAATAATATAAAGTTTAAATTTTGTAAACAAAGTGTATTAATACTTTTGCCGCGTAACGGACAACGGTCCTCTTTTTTCTACGTCATCAACCGGCACCTTTTATCCAGTGGCCATATTTTTTTCAGCATATAAGACCACTTTTAACGTTCTCTTGCTTTTAAAAATTAATTTGAATTAAACAGCAAAAGAAAACTTCAATATTAAGCAACTAACCAAACGGTTATTCTTATAACCAAAATCCAACAATTTTAAAATGCAGTATAACATTGAATTATCGTATAAAATAAATTTAATAAAACCATGTGCGTGAATCAACAAGTTGAAGAACAAAATATTTTATAGTTGAGTATTATTGATTTGTATTTAGGCGTGTCTATTCTACCCGTTAATAATTTTATTACAAATTTGAATAGTACAGTGTCTTTTTTAAATACTAATTCGGCTAGTTATTAATCTGTGTGCTCTTTTGTGAATATTATTTCGGTGTGTGAGCGTGTTATCCTCAGTATATAAACGGTTTTTTGGTGATCTTTGAATAATTATTTATCTAATATAACCTTAAAGCGTGTGATAAATAAAATAGCGAGTGTTTCTCAGTGATCGATATACATTATTCGAAAATTTAAGTGTATCAAGACTATAAAATAAATCTTTTAACCCCAATATTGTGTTGTGTTGCCCTCTAGGCTAAACCTCTAGTTTTAGAATTTTTATAGTAGGCCTATTCCAAAAAAATCTGTGAAGTGTAATAAAAATTACTTGTGAGTCTTTCACCAGTGTTGATTAAATAAATACCAGGCTAAGACTTCAAGTTATAAGTTATTGTATTTTTATTAGAGACTTTGTTACAACTGTTTAAGAGTAGTGAAACTAAAATAGATGTTTGTTAATTCCGTATTGTGTCCCGCACAGCGACGTTGGTAAGTTGATTTGTTTATTAATTGTCTTTTTCAAAATCATGAATATAACAGTAATTTATCATAGATTTTCATACAACTTAAGTATCAAGTTTTCTTCATGGTTCTTTAATTTCATTTTACTTTGTCCATGATTATGGTATTTTTATTCCGAAACCTGTTGGAAGAATATAAATCATCATCATTCTAATGGCTGATTATCACAAGGAGTAATGGGATTGAACCCAGATAAGGCTTAGATTTTATAAATAACCTTAAAATAAAAATAACTAGAACATTTTCATTACTTTATTAAATCTTATTTGGAGATGCTAACCCACTAATTCAATTTTATTACCTAATTTACAACCCTGTTCATCTTTAAACTTTGTTTTTGTCCTTAATTTGTTGTATCCAAGTTTTGTATATAAATTTTAATATTTTTTATGTGTATTTTAGCCTTGTCGTCAAACCATGTTTTAATTCAGTTATGTTATATCACTTTATTAAAAAATATTATACATATGCCATTTTGCAGCTCCTTAAAAGCAAAATAAATCAAAATATTATACATATGCCATTTTGCAGCTCATTAAAAGCAAAATAAAATCAATCTTTTGAATATTAAAAGTCACTTAATTCATATACCAATTTTAAAACTATTTAACCCATTAAATTGGAAAGCTATATATTTTGTTATAGCTATTCTTGAGTTTTCTATCTAAGTTCTAAGTTTATTACCACTCCTTACTTTAAACTACTTTAGAAAGTTTTCTTATATATATATATATTATTATTATTACCGCTTCTTACTACACATTCGGGTTATACGCACTTACGCTAATGTGTAATGGTAGGGTGATTGTGAGATGAAATGGAGGACCTACAGTTTAACGTGGGATCCGAACCACGGTGGAGGCCTGGCATTCTCCACATTCACAAGTTGTAATTAATATCGTCTTGTCAGAGGTGAAGGAAGGGTTTGGCAATCAGATAAATTTGTGCCGGGACCGAGGAATGAACCCCGGGCCCGAGCACAGAAGTCTGACACTTTAAACCTAGACCGCCAGGTCACCAATATGTTGTAATACTGTTAAAAAGGTTTATGACTGTTTTTTTCTTCTATGTGTACTAATAGACATTCAGATTTTTCACATTCATAATGTGGTTAATAATATTAATATTAACAAAAAAAAGTGGATTCTTTTTTATTGAAAATTATTTATTCATTACAATAAAAACTAATACGGGATTAAATGCTATTTTTTTTAAATTTATATTCTTGAAAAAATTAATAATTAATACTAGGCCTTACATCAACATATCAGCTCAATAATATATAGAAAATAAATAAAACAGTCATATAGGTTTCTTGTATAGATCTAAAATTTAAGTGTCAGACGTGACAGCTGTTAAACACATGTTTTTGCAGATCATATGGTTCGGCGGAGGGATACATAATTTGGTCTAGTTACTTTTCAGAGCTGTCAGATATCAGCTGTGAGCTGTCAGTCAGCACCAAAGAAGTGCTGTGAGAGGTATACACATCGTGTCACATGTATATATGACTTGGTTCAGTTTTCTGCTTGCTGTTTTGCATAAGTACCTCAACACAATGGAAAAGTATAAAGAGATAAAACAATATCACTATCATGAGACGAGAACAAAATTTGTAAGATTATTATTTAATAATTTATTCCCTGGAGTTTAATATACTCGTATATCTGGGACAAGCTGTTGGATTGATGCGTCATGAAAGATTAAGTGTTGCGAATAGTTGTGTGATTTTTTTTTGTGCTTACATTTTTTATTCCAATAAAATACAAATATATAATTATATCTTATTACTTAATGAAACATCTTAACCATATTTTATGTGTCACCATAATTATTTTACATATTAGGTTATTGTATTGTTACCCAGCTAATTATACTTAATCATAAAAAATAAAAAATATTGGCCCCTCCTTACAAAAATCCTGCGTACGACCCTGCATTATGGTGATTTTTCCTATATAGTTTCCCATTCTCCATCCACCAAATGTGGGTACACTTAAAAAAATTCAACCTTCATCATACTTAACAAATTAACGAAATTAGTATATACGTGTACATCTTGAATGGTTAGTAAAAATTGGTACTAAACACAAATAAATGTTACGACACAATCGCACAAACTTTCTCATATTGTGTATAAAAGCTTCAAAGAAAACTTTCCAAAGTAAGTTTCAGTTATTTGCCCTAAATTAAACTTTCCTCATATATATAAACACATAATTTTGTTAATCTAAATAAACACTCTTTTTATGTAAATTTTGAATCATATCTTTCGAATATTTTAACAAATTTAATTTTTTTTATTAAATATTTGTAAACTACTCTCGTATTCTTTGAAATTTGTAAAAATAAAATAAGGTTTATTATTTATTACGAATAACTATTCCTACATACCCAATTTGAACTCAATCTTTAAGGCCAATTTCAAAAAATCTCAAATATTCTATAACCTGTAGTAAGTAAACAACACCTAAATTAATTTCTTTTATAAATGTAAGACACAATTTTTGACAATTTAAACAATCCTTCAATGCCAGTTTCAAACAAAATCGTTAAAGCTATTTTCAAAAATATTCAAATTAATAAAAATCAATTTTCAATAAACTACCATAAAATGAATTATTTAGAAAAACATTAGTATATAATTTATAATGTAAAAAACTCAATAGTTACCCATTTTGAACAAGAACGCTAGAACCCCATTTCTAAATTTTTAATTTTTTAATAAAACAGTCAGCATTAAGCTAACCTTAAATAAATTTTTCCTCAAAACAAGTATACAGTGTTGTTGGTCATGCCAAACACTCCCCAAATACAGGCCTACATTTTAAAATAAATAGTTAGAAATATGAATTTTCGAAAGTCAGCACCTCTTAACGGGTATTTATCCAACCACTCATAGACATCTATTTTAAACAAAATTGCTAAAGCCATTCCCAAAAGATTTGTAATTAAAAAAAAAAGTCCCTCATCATTCAACAATAAACTACACTTAATTTGAGGGCTAGGGATAAAATCAAAAATATTTTTGAGATATATCAATATCAAATCTAAATAACAATTTCGAACAAAATCTATCAAACCCTTTTAGATCGTTGGCCATTGAGAAAAAGACCGAATTGTAAAATTTTCATTTTGGGTTTGGGTTCACATAAAACGTATAGATTTATCATAATACCGAGGTTGATTCTTTCACAAATTACAGTTTTTTCTCTTGATATGATAAAGTAAAAATTTAAATTTAAAATATAATTAATTTTTCTTTAAAGTTACTAACCAATGCAAACGAACTAAACATAACATAAACACATTCCTAAATAATTAGTTTATTATTAAATTAGTATATATTAATGTGGTAGGAAGAATATTGTCGAAAAATAGGAACTTCTTTACAGTCAGTAATGAATACATTTTAATATTTTTATGGTGGTATTTTATAGGTGTTGATAATATATATCCAAAGTGACAGTTTCAGATCAAAATACTTGACGTATGAATACGTGAAAGTAGTTTTAGTAGCTTTTCTAGCTGCTTTGTGCTGAACGCAAAACGTTAGTTGCAGGTTACGTGATGTGAGGTAAGACACACGAAAGTAATTACAATAGAATTAAACCATATCTTACTGTTCTCACTACCTTATTCTTAATTCATTATATCATTTCAATATATTAATTATAAGTCATTGCGATGTTCTCACAAAAATAACCTCCTGGTGAAAGTTAAGACTTAGATAAGTTGATCTAGAAAAATAGATACAATATTAATTTATAAATTAAAAGGTGACCTGGTGGTCTAGGGGTAAGGTGTCAGACTTCTGTGCTGGTGGCCGGGGTTCAATCCTCGGTCCCGGCACAGATTTATCTGATTACCAAACCCTTCCTTCACCTCTGACAAGACATCTTGTGAATGTGGGGAATGCCAGGCCTCCACCGTGGTTCGGATTCCACGTTAAACTGTAGGTCCTCCATTTCATCTCACAATCACCCTACCATTACACATTAGCGTAAGTGCGTATAACCCGAATGGGTAGTAAGACGCGGTGCTAATACTAATAATAATAATAATAATAATAATAATAATTTAAAAATTAAACCGTTAATAAAGTGGTAGATGTATTAAGTGAAATTAACAAGCACAAAAATGTATAGTTTAAATATAAAATTTTGCTGAATAAACATAGTATAATATATTATGAACATTTATATAAAATTATAATGCATCATAATTTAAAATATAGATCTCAAACGAGTTGATGAAAAGTCTAAAATCTAAGTTGAGACATTAAAATATTAATACAAAAATATAAGATACAAGATAGTGTGGTACGAACAATGTTCTTAAGTCCAGATATGTTGATAAATAAATTATAAAAATTAGGTTTAAATCTGCCAAACAGAAAAAAAATAATGAAGTGGTTATGTAATGTAGAATAATCTAAGTGTTATATGTGTCTTTGGCTCATTACTCCTTTATGATATCCATCACTGGAAAGATGCTGGATTATTTCATTCCGACATGTTTTGGTACTATGGTACCATACTCGTGGATAGTGAGTCGTGAAAAACATGTGTTGTTAATATGGTAAGATGTTAACTTATCCAGAGCTGGATATCATAAAGGAGTAATGGGACAAGGAAACTGATAAGACTTAGATTATTCCACATCACTTAGTTACTTCATTAAATCTGTTTGGCAGATGTTAACCTTAAAATAATAAAAATTAGGTTAACATCTGCCAAACTGCCAAACAGTGTATATGAAGTTTTTATGTAATGTAGAATAAGCTAAGTGTTATCTGTGTCTTTGTCCTATTCCTCCTTATTGATATCCATCACTGGAAAGATGCTGGATTATTTAATTCCAACATGTTTTGGTACTATGGTACCATACTCATGGATATTATATCGTTGTGAAAAACATGATGTGTTGTTACGACGGTTAGATGTTAACTCTTAACTCCTATTACAGCCACTCCTTACTTTCAACCATTTTTTAGAATGTTTTCTAAAATGTTAACCACCTAATGGTTTAATCTATAATATCGGGTTAATTTTTACCCCATTGATTTAATACACTCGAATAAAATCGTAAACTCTCTGTATAGGGATAAATTTGTATATTCGTAAATATTTAAAAGGCGTGTTAATGAAGCAGTTTGGATTCAATCAATGTAACATCCGTGAGACTGAATTAATGTTACTTTCGTGTTCTCTGTATATTTTTACAACATTTTTAAAATTAGAGTCCATTATGTAAACCATGAATAGCTTTTTTTTTTTGCATGCGCGTTCAAAAGTATCAGAGCAAACCAAATTGGGTTATATTAGAAATACGTGACAAAGAAATATTTTTACTATATCTAAATTATTTTGTTATTTTTTTTAACCGAATCTTAGTATGCTACCAGTTCATGTGCATACATTACCTATTACACTAATTGAGTAGGACTTAGGAAGGTAATATTTTAGTGGAAATGTACCCCAATTGGTGCAGACGTAAGTTTGTAAACAATATTGTGTGAAAACCACCCTCGACTAAGATATGAACTACGATCCCCCTTTTCAACGTTAATCCTGCCAAAAACGAGAGTAACGCGTTAGACTACACAATCACCGATGCGAGTAACAATTTATGATAAACTTATTTTGTTTAAGATTAAAAAAACACTCCCAGTTATTTAAATACAGTTGTATATCCATTGTCTATATTTAATCAAACACACTATTTAAAGCAAAGGCTGGCAGCATTTTTTTGTGTCCCGGTGGAATTATAATTTTGTCAAAGGTCCCGCCATCTTTCTCTTTTAATAATTTTTATCTAAATTATATATGTCTTTCTTAAATTTAATCTGTACACAAATACTCCCCAACCTCATAGAAATAATACAGAGTAAATAAAATGCACCTTTTCATGCCAAACTATTTTTTTTTCTTATAGATTTACTCATTAAGAACGATCAAAGCCATATTGGTCGCAATAAAATATTATTTGAAAGTACTTGATATAATTGCGAGCTCATAAGACTCAAAGATAGATTTTTTAATGACGATGTAGCTTTCTTACGTGATCAAATGCAAATTTTCACAATACAATCTTGAGGGCCTTTTAGAATATAATCCCACCCTACAAGAGTCCCGGGCTCTTTTCCCAAAAATCGCAGAAAAGGTTTGACTATGAATTTGTGTCAGTATTTTGCATATTTTAACTTTCCTGGAAGGAATTTATAAGAATCCTATACATGCATATTATGTATGATTGATTCACGCAAACTTTGGCGTTTTTACAAAATTACGATAATATTGTCTTGTGTTTATCCGTCTGGGAAACGTTAGTATTACAATATGAATTCAGTTTACATATCGTCTCAAAGAGATGAGGTTGAGTCATGATGGGGATGATCTCTTTCTTTGTGGAAATGATTTGTAATCTTCATAAAAGGCCACAACTACCGTGGATGCACTATAGAAATTTGATGGTGGTTGTTCAGACGTTTTGTGATTTTTACACAAATCTACAGCTCTAGGTTATTTTTATAAAGGATCTCGGACACTTTAATATGAGATCAGGAATACTGTCATTGTAGAATATATAAATATTTAACAACCAACGTCTTTTATACTTAGATAAGCTAGGTTTTAGTATATATTTATAAGAATAACATACGTGGGTTTGACGTTGTCAAGGATTGTAATAAATATCCCTTATATTTCTAAATTTTCTTCATCGGTGTTCTATTAATCTTAAAAACAATATATTATTTTATACTAATATTTAGAACGGAGCCAACTTAATGATAAGTACAAAATATAGATAGTATTTTGTTGATTATTTTCCAACTATTGGTACCAAGGCTATTAACAAAAAATATTTAGGCTATTTATTATTTTACAGTGTCCATCCTTTAGTATAAACAAGGTAAATTTATAATTAATCGTGGTTAAATGATAAATTTTACTCTTGGACCAAAATCATGTTAAATCGTTCCTTTTTAATTATTCTAATGTAAATTAATGTCACAGTAATGTGAACTGTAAAAATACAATTGTTTGTAAAAATGTTAAGGGAGTACCATGAATATACCAACTTTATTTAAAATTAGTTTATAACCTTTACGGCATTTTAAATTTTTGAGTAATTTACTCAACAATTGTAGAAATCTGTAAGGTGCAGGGGTATACAGGTGGTCTAGGGTGTGAATCTAATCTAGATGGTTATCCTGCGACTTTGAAGGCTGTATGAACTATGAGCTCACACCGGATATGCTGAAAATTCCTACTCACCCTCAGCGCCACTAATGTACACTTCCTATAAATCATACTTCCTTCATCCCTACTACATTCATGGAAACATTCGGATACCCCCGACGGATAGTAAGAACCATTTAAAACACATAATAGAATAAAATGTTTAATATGGCCAAAGTTTTTACAGCTTCAAAACGAGAGCCAAGCACTCCACTTTAATGAATGTATCCAAACGCTGTATGATATCATCTGAACGCCCAATATTTTAGTTATTTTCATCAAAAAATTGTAACTAAATGGAATTAAATGGTGAATGCGAATAAGTTTAGAAACAAGTTTTTTTAGGATTTTCGTGTTTGTTTAGAAAAAAAAAATTGTTGATCTTCAAATTAATTAATATATATTAGTGGTCCACACAAACAAATATATTACTTTGGTCGTATTTTCGTTACTTACCCAATATTATCATAAAATATCTAGTATTATCTTCTATCAAATAATTAATATTGAAGTAAAAGTACTAACGAAGGCCGTTTTGATGTATACTAGGAAACATTAATTATTAAACGAATCATGGTGTTAAAGTGTTTACCATAGCCAAAGAGTACCAGGTGCATAATTAGACGATATGGGTGGCCCACGGGTGGCTAGCGTAATGCGGGCTTTCAGCTTTGTTATTCTAAACAATCCAAAATTGCACACACGAGTATTCCTAGGTTAGGTAAGGTTATGTTGGGTTATAAAGAAAGTTCAGTAGCAACCCCTTCCATCCGGGTCACCGCCCTCACACAAGAGTTCCCGAAAGTCGTCCTTTTGCTTGTTCGAAATCTGGACACTGGATATTTAGATGGCCACACAATTTTGGGTGTATCCACAGTCGAAATGATTTTTTGCTTTTTTGCAATCTGAATTTTTCGCAATCAGGAGGTAACCAAGTTTTAGTATTTTAATAAAATAATATACGAAAGTATTACCAGTTTAATTCCTCTTATATTTTGTAGCTTTTTCACACGAAATTAACAACTTACAAATTTATAAAAGTATCTAGTGTTAGAAAAGAGATCCTTGTGGATTGAGTTATTTTCAATGATCATTTGTAAACTCGCAAATGTATCCACAGCCAAAAGAGAAACCATACCTTGATTTATTTGTTAGTTTATGGAACATTAATTCATGGATAAGCTATGTTAAATTCCTTACGTTAAGATGTATTAACTAAAATAAAATAGATATATTTCTACTTTGTGTGTTATAAACTGTAGTTAACCACGTAAACGTATGTTTTCTTAGAAAATAGATAGCACTCTCTTATTTGTTTTATTTCTATTTATTTGAGATATATAATCTGTACTTTTTGAACCGACTAATAATGTCAGCAGACAGCTTTTTTTTTCACTTTGCCTTAAAATTTATAAGGCATTAAGAATACTTTTTGGAATTCCTATCAGTGATATTTTTTTTAAAATAATTTACTCCCTTAAAACTTGAGGGGTGTTATTAAAAAAAACAATCAATTACTAGAATCTTGTATTTTGTTAGAGACATATTTCCAGTATCCTCCACACCATCCCCCCACCCTTTCTTTACTGGGCAGAAAAATGTTTACTTTTCCTGTGTTTCAGTTTGTAATAGTAGATTTTTCATTTTTTGTTTTATTTTTATTAATTGCTGCTATTCTTTTTCATCTCCCCCACATTTTTCCACCCTGTTCTCCCTTCTTTCTGCTGACGACGCACATCAACGAAAGAAATGCGTTCATTCGAACGTGTACGTTAGAGCTTCGCCGATTATTTACCTCGATCCAACAAAAAGCCATTAAACACCATCTCAAACGCTACCTATGACACTCGGCCAATAACATCGTCTGTCATCTTCAGAATGTTGGCAGAAAACAATTAATAATCTATTAAAAGTTTTAATAGTGTTACAGTTGGAGTGTGAGCAACTTCTGTGCCTAGGGGTTAAAAATATGAAATTGTGAACTAAAAATACTCCCCTAACATATCTCTTGATGTTTCTGTACTACTTTATATATACACACTTTAATGGCAGTCCTGTGTAGGCGTGAATTGAATCAACTAATTTAAGAGAGAGCTAATGGTCACCCAAATCGTATTCACGTCCCATGATTCCCGTCTGGAATAGACGCATATATGCACTAATGAGCTAGAGGTGAGGAGGTAGTGTGAACGTATTTGTATACAAGGAGATTTGGAAACCATTTCATATAAACTGCCTGTGTACTCCTGGCTGGGATCACAACCCTAACCTCCAAGTCAATAGACAATTAAACCATACGAGAGTAAGTGCCCACTGATGAAGGCTATTCACTTTAATACAACCAAATTTGATAGATTTAGATCAATAAAAATACCGTGAGGATTTATGTCTACAATAGTTCAACCTACTTTAAAAGAATTATATTTACCATTTTATATTTTGCGTTATAAAAAATTTAGTGAACATTTGGAAATTAACAGTCCATTTTTTTTTTAAATTGTTATGGTCCAACAACAATATTTACATTGTCACATAAAATAATTTCACACATTTATTGTCATTTTAGGGATCTGGCATTAAAACTAATAAAAACGTAAAAAAGGTTGTTATAACTATGAAAGAAATTAAAAAGGTTTCCAACAATATTAATTCTATTAATTTGAATCGGAATTTTCACAAATCACAGAAAATTTCCTAAAATAATAAAATTATATACCTATGTAGTGTTAATGTTAAAACTAAAATCAAAATACTTCAAAACCACATGGACGGCAACTCTTTTAAGTTTACATTTTTATGTTTCATATTAAAATTATGTATTATTTTTGACTCTTAGGCTTTGTTTTAATTGATTACAAAGTACTTTATTACAACATTGAGAATACTGTAGTTGCATTGAACAAATCTCACAAAGTAAACATCGCAACATTAGTTTTCACTTTCAGAAATTGTTTTTTCAAACAATCATAGTTTAGTATTGTTTAAACATAGTCCGTTGACTGGCCGTGTTACCACTCTATCTACTAAATGGATCACCTTCATTTGTTAGCTGTATTTTCCCATATTGTGATTTATCATCCTTCCTCCAATCGAATGCTGGCTGCTTAGTTAGTTAGATATGATCCTCTTTTATACCTAATCATTGTGTTGTTTTATTTTTAAAAATAATTCAAGCCGTGCTTAGAGAGAACTCTGATAATCTCTCTCGTCTTTCCAACAAGAATGTTTGTGTTTCGTCTCGTCACCACAAGCAGCAGCACTGCTTCACACAGATAATTCTAAAATTTATTTAGTAGAACTATTATAACTATAATAAATGATGTATTGTTTGCGTAGTATGTCAATGGTAGAAAATTAGAGAAACTTAGAAAAACATGTAAAATTGAGTGATATGGTTTTCTAAACAGACTTCATACCTCCTGTACCTAAAAATAGATACATTTAGGTCTACTTTAAGCTCGTGAGATATGTGAAATGAGACAATATAAATTGTTGCAGGAACATAAAGGAAAAAAAAAACTACACTAATCTACCAAAGAACATAAATTAAATATTTTTTACAAAAACATGTTAATAATAAATTGTATGGAACTCCGCACGGACTTTCTCGTTCTATTGTTTAAAAATGGAGATATTTACCCAAAAATCCTAATATATGTGAAACGAAATAATATACACTAGCAAACCCACGCATAAATTGTACTATACTTATATAAAACTTTTTTATTTAGTCCCAGTGTTGCAAATCTTCATACCATCGCATTGCGATTAAATTCCTCATTTATAAATTTTGACCAATAAAAACTGTAAATATTGACTATTGTGTCTAAAATGGAGATAGATCATTGTTATACAAACATTTCTCCTAAGAGGTTTATGGAAAAGCAACATACACATTTTGAGAGACTTTCTTATATTTAATTACTCTATGGCATTGGAGAATTATTGCGTTAAAATTTAAGTTGTATCTCTTTACAACTAAAGCTCACAAAATTGTATTAATATATTTGCCAATATCTCAGAAACTGTTGGTTTTATAAAAATATATATCTCATATAATTTTTTTTATTTTTAATAGTACTACAATTTCGCAATGAAAAATAATTTAGTATCTAAAATATTTGCGGAGATACTGAAGTTTCAGCTTCTGTAAAGTATCATAAAAGTCATTTTCATGGGAAAATGAAAATAGCCAGTTTATTTATAGTCTTAATTAACGCCTGGATACGAATTTTAATCAAAATCGTTATAGCCTATTTTGAGAAAATCGATTTTTTCTCCTTTCATTTTTTATCAAACTACTCTTAATTTTAAGTTTTACCAGACACACAGAGAGACGGAATTGCAAAAACCACTTTTTTGGGTTCTGGGGTTAATGAGATGGTTACATCCATCAACATTTTGGATTAGATTTTTCTTACGGTCGCAATACTTTTACCTTTTGTGTTCGAAAAGTTAAAAAATATATATATTTGCGTATAGTTTTAAAGTTATTGGTTTTATAAAAATATGCTTCAAATAAAATATTTGTATTATAATTAGACCTACATAATTGTTAGATAAGTAATTTAATATCTCATATAGTCTAGGGAATATTATAAAAAAATAAAATTTACGCATCAGACCGAAGCCCTTAAAATCATTTTGCCGAAATATTGAGAGTAGCCATTTTTTTAAAAATATTTATAAAAGCTTAGAAATGAAGTTTATTAAATCGTAAGAGCCGATTTTAAGAAAATCGACTTTTTCTCTTTTTGCCCTTCAGTAAACTACCCTTAATTTTAGGGTTATGTATCCAATTCCAAAAACATCTCGGGGCAACCCTATGAAAACCTTAGATACCAAGTTTTAGCCTGATCGGTAAAATATTTTAGGCTCTAGTCGGAGTTACAGACAGACAGATAGAGAGACGGAAATTTAAAAACCAATTTTTCGGATTCGGGGGGGTCATGAAACGTCGGCATTCATCAAAATCTTGAGTTAACGATCACAATACTTTCTCTACCTGTAAGATAGCGAGAAAGTAAAAAAGTGGTCTTGTTTTTCATCAAAGCGCATAACAATCATCTTATGATATTTCAGACCTAGAAAGTATATTAGCCAATATCTCGGAAACTATTGGTTTTATAAGAAATATATTACAAATAATAGTTTTGTATTCTATAACAGGTCTACAACTTTTCTATGATAAGTTATTGCCTATCTCAATGAGTTGCGGAGATATGAACAAAATTGGAAATATTTTATTTTGTAAATTAGATATCGTGGTCATTTTCCCGGGAAAATGAGACACGTCTAGATAAAAATTGTTTGCAGAAATCTTAATGTTTAATTTTACACATTATGTTAGAAATCTAGCTAATGTAAAATCTTTATTAAATTATCTATAAACTTTCAATAATAACAGAAAAAGTTTTATATAGTATGAAATACTACCATTATAGCAACCCAAAATCAAACTAGTCTAATATAAAATCTTTTTGCTTAATGACAAGAAAAGTCAAGTAATTCTCCTCTCAAATCGTGTATCGTGGCATCATAACATAACTAAAAAGCTTTTGATAAATATTTTTAAAATATTGAAACGTATTCAGTGATCATTATGTTGCATGATTGCAAATTAGTATATTTGTAGAACATCACTTGTAGCTCACGCATTTGAAGAGCAGTTTAGTTGAAAAGTGCATGCTTTCATACAGATCGGTGGCGAAAAAGAAGTACTTGTTGGGTAGAGAAGTTTACTTTTAGTTTAACATTTTTTTAATCTGTTTTAATATTGAGTTTATTGCGTCTTAACGGGTTTATAATGGTGGAGAAAGTTTCCCTTACTAGATGACAGGTACAGACATGCACTTCCAGACTACTTTGCAAACACCTTCACTCACTCACTCACGACCTGACAAAAGAACATCAGAGGAAATTGACAAGAAAATAAAAGAAGAGAAGGGGTTGTAAAGGAAAGAGAGAGTGAGAGGTATTGAGAAACATAAGGAGAAGGAAGTAGAAGGGAAAGGGGAAGTAAAGGGAAGAGCAAACTTTTTTTTTTTTTTGGTTGAACAGAACGCAGCGTGCCTTGTGGTGTGGTTTGGAAAAGCTCGGATGTTAGGCTGGAAAAGAAGGACGGGACGGGGGGTTTCACCCTTTAAGGAGGAGTGGGTGGGCGGGTGTGATTGAAGAATGGGCTCGATCGAAAAGTTTAGCGTTCACCAATTCCATCCCCTATTTTAGCATCTCCTACCACCAACCCTTCCTTAAAAAAAAAAAATCCTATCCTTCTTTCATTTGCTCCTCTTGTGCCCTTTGCCGCCGACATTCCCTTCGGCTCCATTCTTGAATCTCTGCCGAGGTGGAGAATCCCCTGAGGGACTCTCTCTCACCGACCACACCACAAGAAAAATCTCATCACACTAAAGTCTTGAGCACACTCATAAGTTAAAAATGCCATGAGAGAGAGAGAGAGGACACCAATCTGTTGGAAAGAGAAACAACAGGAAGGTAAAATATTCAACTTTTCCTTTGGAGCCCTTTTTTGCGACATTTATTCCCAATCGGAATTCTAAAAGAACGCTGAATAAGAAAATAACAGCTCGGGGAACTCAAATCGTTTTTTACCACATAGAAAACAAGCACTCTTAGAATACAAGTGTATCAGAAACTTGGGGATAAATGTGTACTAAAACAAACTCATTTTAAACGCATGCCACCATGAAGGTTTCTCTGACACGTGGAGAACCGTTCTTTAGTCACACGAATTACTAGAACATAAATGCCTCAAAATTTAAACGATTGAGAACAAATGTAATATTAATAACTATATACATATCTTTATTAATATATATATAATTTATTCAAATATAAAGTATATATATATAATGTATTCAAATTTAAAGTGAATTATCAAATTGGCCAGCAGCAAATTTCTTATACATGTAATAATAATTTGTTATAAATCTGTCATTTGTGTCAGATAATATCAATACTATTAAAAATAAAATTTGATGTGATTCAGGCAATTTTGTTCCAAATATATTTTTATGTAATTATTTGTGTGCGCTGCATCTTACTACTCGGCCTGACAATCCACATTTTTACACTATTGGACAAGGATGAGTAAGGTAGAATATAGAGGAAATGTACCCTTATCTTCGAGTAGGAAAATTGTGGGACTATTTAGAGAAAATCACATCTTTTCATGGTCGGGATTTGAACCTCTGTCATTGGCAAATCAAACTGGACGATACTATCGCAATTTTTCGATGGCATGGACTACATAAAATTGTATTACAGACAAAATGAATGTCCCTCTAACAAACACAGGTATTTCTTAGAATATTACCGAACATCGATTTTTTAAATATTTATTAATCTAGTCACAAGCTATATTAGCTATGAAACAAATTAAAAGCAATAACTTTTCATTATATCCTACTTGTTACCAATATAGTCCCTATTTCTAAACATATATTATCTCTTTTGCTTCTAATGTTTGACGTTGAAACAATCAAAAATGACTGTGTAATAATCTCTATTCGGTTTTGTAGGACTAATAAACATGTATATTATAATCAAGTCTTTAATTTTTTTAAATATTGCCCTCACACACATTAGTCTAAGGTTTAATTCTAGTTGAAATAATCGCTCACACTGGATTTAGATGGTTGAACTAAGCAACTACATAAAAGTTGTTATTGACGGTGCTGTTTAATTGATACTGTGACAATACTGAAATAGAAAGCCTTTTGCTATGCTTGTTTAAATATTCAAATGTAGTCAATTAGTAAGCTTTTAAGCCTCTCACTGAAACTGAATAATTAAATTAGAACACACGATCATAATAGCCACTGCAGGCACTTGAAATGTTGAAGTGATGCCATAGATATTAAAAAGAGAATTTGTTGATGCAAATAATTCCAAAAATAATAATGTGAGGGCTCAGATATCTTAAAATTCAAGAAATACATTTGAAAATAAAATGTAAAACAGGGTACTTTATAATTTATAATCATAAATATAGTTAATGGGTTGTAGTTGCAATCCTATGATTGTGATTTATTTGAAGTGCCGCCAGGCACCAAAGAAACACAGAACTACCCCCCTACTAAACCCCATAATTTTCTTGAACTTTATTTTCAAAATTAAAATTTTCATACGTTTTACCTTATTTGGTTTTGTCGCTATACCTGCTTAACGAATTGCTGTTATTTAGCACACAATATATGTTTTGGAAATATCACCTCCGACCCCCTGTCTATTTCCTAATAGTTTATATTAGTTTTAGAAATGTTAAACACCTAACCCCTTCTCCCTGATTTTTTTTTACTACTATTTAGAAATATCAATTTTAAGAGTTAATTGGTTATCTGGAATTCTCCATCTTCTTGACTGCCAAATTTAATATTTTACCAAACTTAAAAACATTTGTCTATAGTTTATACACATTTCCCCTATTTCCCAATGTTCCTTTTAAAAGTGATACATTTTCAGATTTTTATATAATTATTTGAAGTGGTCCCATTATTGCCTGCCAAATTTAAATTTTGTAGCATGGTGACAAGTAGTTATTTCTATTAGTTTTAGAAGTTTTGAACCTCCCCTTTTTATCCAACTCACTTTTAGAAATGAGATATTTCTAGATTTATTAGGTTATCTGAAGTCGTTTCTTCACTTGTCTTCCAAATTTTAATTTTCTACCTCATCTAAAATGTGTTTTCAGATTATAGCACCTTCCCTCTCCCCCTTTTTCCCAGAGATAAATTTTGAAATCTCCCAGTTGAATTTTAATGGTTATATAAAGTAATCCCCTTAACCTTTTGCCAAATTTCAGCTTTCTATCTCAACTATTAAATTTGTTGACGATCACAATATTCCAACTCCCGTTTTACCCCCCTTTAAGTTAAACTCCGCAAAACCCCTTCATTTCGGTTGCCTATGACCTTAAAGGAACCTCCCTGCCGAATTTCAAGACTCCAGCACCAGGGATTCGGGAGGTACATTGATAGTGAGTCGGGGATTTCACCTATATATATAAAAATGCATTTAGCTTGGGTGAAACAAATATATTTAACAATTACTATTCTTTATTAAAATGTGAATCTTCATTGAGACAAAATTAATGGTAAAGTGGTAGATCTTTTTAATTTGTCACTATAAAGATATAATTTTTTTCAATATTTTACAGTTATACATTTATTTCAAACATGGTAAAGATGTGGTACTTGCAATGATTTAGTAATATATTCATTAATATTAAATCAGTCTTTCCTGAGCCCTCAATAAAAACTGTATATATTTCAAATTTGCCCAATATACTTCTTAATTTAGATGAAAAATAATTGATATTGCAATCCAGAACAAGAAACAATTTCTATTAAGAATTCAACTAAGTAAAATACGACAATCTGGACATAAGAATCGAACCCCAGACATTTAACTTGACGTGCCAATGATATGCCGGTTCGTATACTATTTAGGGCCCATTTTCACTAAATAGTTTATTGAGTCTGATTGTAGTAGTTGGTGAAAGTTTCGGCCACTCAATAGCTATCCACAATCCACAATAATTAATTACTTATATATGTGTGATAACTATGAATTAAAATATATGACATATTTTTTGCAAGACTAGATAAATATTCAAAGCTTAATAGATCTGAGCTAAAACACCAAACTTATTTTAATGTTTTTAATTTCCACCACCATACATATTTTAAAAGTTAGTAAACAGAAACCCGTCTCGGTGGCGTAGTTGGCTAACGCGCTTGTCGTGTTGAGCTCTACTACTGAGGACGGGGAGATCGAGGTTCGAATCTCGGTCGGGTGAAACTGGGGGTAGTTTTTCCTAAATGGTTTTCCACTATCCCTCCACGCAAATACGGGTTCACTTACTCTAAATCAACCTTCCCAATTCTTCATCCATTAGCGTAATTAGTACTTAAAGCGTATAATCCAAATGGGTAGTAAGACGCGGTGCTAAATATTATTATTATTATTATTATTATCAGTGAACAGAAATTAAAAACAAAGCATTGAAAAAAATTTCAAAGAGGATGTTAAGATGAAAAAATATCCCAGAAAAAACGTTTTAAAAGAATATGCTCATGGTGCAGTTAAATTTATTGGTTTCTATTGAAATATGAATAGTTGTTGAGAAGAGTGGTTGGAGGCGCTGCGATTGCGTCAAAGCGTACCAACACAACAGATGGAATGTTCACAATGCGGGATCCGGCGTGTCTACTCTGATTGTTTTCTTCAGATTCTCTCATCCACAGATCGTGTAGAATGTAGATAGGCAAACATAAAAGATGAAAACACAGATTGTACTGTACTTACGACAAAGAAAGTTTAACTTTGTCTTAACCCTTTGAATGTATTATAATGATGATAGCTATTCATCCTTTTAAGAGTATTTACAAAATGCATAATCGCTTTTATTGTATTACTAGGCTTACTTCTAGAAATAAATTAGTACATTATTTTTTCTAAGCATTTTTCTCTGTAATGCTTTATTTTATTTAATACTGAACAAATGGAATAAACGATATTGATTAATTTAAAAAAAAAACTTTTATCAACAATACTTTATTCAAAATCTGTTCTCGTTTCTTGAAATTTTCAAATTCATTATTTGTCTGAGAAACTAAATCATGTCAACACCAAATATACATACTATATTAATCTCTCCTTACTAAACTTTTACAAGTGTGTTTCAAAAACCCCAATACATTTTTTAATTCAAACCATGGGGTACTATAATATGTCTATGTCTTGCATCAAGAGTTATTTACGTCTTCACAGTTTATAATTTTCATAGATTAATAAAAAGTGTCTATAAAATAAAAATTATCTTGAAATGTACTTACACTGCCAGCAAAGTGATGCTCATATTGATTCATAATTAAATATTCTTAACATCTATACATTTAAATAAACAAGTTCTAATTGTTTGATAACATTTAGAATGCTAATAGATGTATGCAATAGTATTTATTTTAAAACAAATGTTTATTAAGTGGACTACTTACTGACGCACATATATCCGTATTGCCGTCCAAATATTCCACGTTATTTAAGAAGTATTGTGTCATTTTTAATAGATCACGACAAATTGAACGTTACTAATTAATTAAAGAAATTTTATTTTAATCTGTACAATTTTAATAAATTTATGAAAGGGTTAAATTAACTCATTTTAAGGACTTTTCTAGAGGAATATCAATATTCTTAGATCATTATATTGTTAGAAACATAAATACAGCTTTACTCAGACTAATAAAGTAAATGTTTAATTGTGTGGTGATAGCAAACGTTAATAAAATAGGGGATTATTTTAGTAGTTTTTTTTTTTTAGGATTTAGAACTGCCATTTCTATAGTATATATAGGACTGTGAGGATATTTCCCATCAAGAGTTAATAAGAGAGGATTTACTAGGTGGAAATACACCACCTATTGTGTAGAGGAAGTTTAAGAAAATCCGTAAAAAAATCACATATTAAAAGCCATCCCGAGTGTACCCACCTGGGATTCAAACCTATATCTCGCTATTAGTCAAGGAAAGATAAGAAAAAAAGTAGCCCTAGCTGAAAAAAAAAAGTGCAATAGAAATGAATTTTTCACCATGATTTTTAAAAAAAATGCGCAGAATAGCATATCTAAGGTTCACACCAATTAGTGCTAGAGAAACCACCGTTATATTGAAAAAATAGCGGTGAAAATAGGTTTTCTAGATTTCACTCGTAAATGGCTGCATATATGTTAGTTCATAGGTACGTAACTGCTTGCGATTTTTTTTTCATATTATTGTTTTTACTCACGCATTTATGTAAAAAAAGTCACCTATTAATACTATACTGTGTAACCCAAATACAAGCTACCATTTAGAGATTTTTGGTAATGATAATAGTTATTTTGAATCAGAACAACTATTATAAATATTATCAATATCACCAATTTATTTGTGTTTTGGGTTTTTCTGGTAAAAAAAAAAGTGTGTTATCTTAAATAATAGGAAAGTAAGTATATTGTACAAAGCGTCCAGATAAAGTTCTCATACTTTCATATACTTATAGTGTGAAAATGAGCAATTAAGTAAGCAAGGATTGTTATTTCAGCAAATGTTAATTATAGCTAATACCGGAAACTTCAGCCTAGATGAAGCATTACATATTAGCTATGTGCATATTATCCCCCTTCCTTAAATGAATCAGGGACGATGATTTGAAAGGCTGGCACATCTCCTTTGGCACATGCTATCTCGCAGCACGTCGGGAGTTAAACTTTGCAAGACAAGCCACCTGATGGCCCTCACCATTATGTACTTGATGGAGGCTCCTTTTTTCACCGTATCCAATGACGTAATGAATCAACCTTTGTATAGATTTCTACTTCCTGTGCCGATTTTTCTTTTTTGAAAATACTGCAAATGTGTTGTGGTTTTTGATGGATATGAAGGAGACCAGTCCACAAAGAACAATACTCACCAGCGCAGAGTAGGCACAAGCATAAGTCCCAAAGTCAATTTTTTTCCCCGAAACAAAATTCATTGGAAGGAATAATTATTTCTTATCCAATAGCACCAACATTCAGCAAATGCTGTTTCTCATAGGTGAGTATCTTAATAAACAGGGGATTACTGTTATTTATGCAAATAGGGAAGCTGAAACAGATTTTGGCAAAACTGCTGTACAACTAAGTGAAACTTCTAATGTTAACGGTCATTGGAGAAGATACCGATGTCCTTATCCTATTCTTGTTCCACTGTAAGCCCAACAAGTTCCGTTTTTAGCACCCCAATGATAATGAGCGATTGAAACCCAAAATATCAAAATTTGATATATATAATTATTATATAAACCAAAGACTTGAATTTGATGTTTGTATTAATATTATTATTAGCACCACGTCTTACTACCCGTTCGGGTTACACGCACTTACGCTAATGTGTAATGGTAGGGTGATTGTGAGATGAAATGAAGGACCTACAGTTTAACGTGGAATCCGAACCACGGTGGCGACCTGGCATTCCACACATTCACAAGATGTCTTGTCAGAGGTGAAGGAAGGGTTTGGAAATCAGATAAATCTGTGCCAGGACCAAGGATCGAACCCCGGCCGCCAGCATAGAAGTCTGACACCTTACCCCTAGACCACCAGGTCACCTTGATGTTTGTAGAAGACTGCTTTTTATTCATGACTTTACTCGGTGGGATAGCACGTCAATATTTTTTGTAATATGAAAGCAAAAGGCACTAAACAAAATAACAAATGACAAAAATGTGGCCGCTTTCACAGATTAGTTCTCTTCACCAAACCGAACTCCCACAGACATAGCTTTGGCCGGAGAAAATGCCATGGTCACGCGATTCGATAGTAAACATCGTGAGACGCTGATCCATCTGTGACAAAGAATACTAACAGCAAAAATTATTGCAGCCAAAAACTGTGTTACACCTGAAAGATCACCTCCCACATCATCTACCACCAAGTACCACGCTTTGTTGGTCTATAATCAGATATGCACATGGAAGATGGAAGAAGAGGCTTTGAATCCGCGTAATTGGGAATGGGAATTGAGAGAGAATGAGTATTATTCAGTTACAACTGATCTAATTCATGCCCCACCATCATTTTTCTCTGTAATCCGCCTCAGTTGTTTGAAATCGTGTGCTACTATGTGTTGCAGCTGCAGGAATAATGGTTTAGAGTGTAAAATTGCTTGTGCCCACTGTTATAAATAGGGTTGTTAAAATAAACTAGACATCGATGAAGATGCTTATGATGAACTATAACTACCATAAGATAAACAAGACACAAGTTCAAAAAATTGTAATCAATGCTTATTGTATTTTTGTTTCATTGGCGCTTTTCCTCTAAATATCAACTGTTTTGTCATTTAATGTTGATGCAATCATTAAATATTTTAACAACAATTTACATTTAAATTCCAATTAGAATATGTTTAAAGTATTTTTTTTAAAATTTGTTATACACATCGAACATTTAATTTCAAATATAATTACAAAATAAATCTAGAAAACCTATTTTCACTGCCTTTTTTTCAAGATGGCAGTGGTTTCTCTAGTACTAATTAATGTGAACTTTTGATCTGTTACTCTACAAATTTGTTTCTATTCCAGTATTCTGGAGGTTTTGGGTTATTTTTTCCTGAGTTACATGCAAACAATCTGCGTAGAGCAGTTACGTGGTGTCAATATGATCGATGATATCGTTGTAGCGATTCCCTCTACAAAAAAAACTATAGGGATTAAATTTGCGTAAAATTTATTATCTTTCCCTTTGTTGGTAAGAAAAATTCAAATACATGCAGCCATTTATGAGATAAGTCTAGAAAACCTATGTTCACCACCATTTTTTCAAGATGTTGGTTGTTTCCCTAGCACTAATTGGTATGAGCTTTGGATGTGTTACCCTGCACAATTTTTTGAACACGGTGCTGAAAAATTCATTTCTATTACAGTTGGTTTTACCTCAAACCATATCTTTCCTGAACTAGATTAACACTGATCACATTAAATTATATTTAGCTTCACATATCAAGGGACCACTGTTGCGGTATTATAATAGATTATTAATGTTTTGTAGAAACTGCTTTATTAAGTTATTTGATCAAAATATAGCTAGAATTATTTGAAAAATTATAAATGAATTGCATAAAATTAATAAAAGCTACGAGATATAAGAAGTATCTATTTTCCTCACAGGGTGACTTTCCACATGTGACTCTTCACTCTTGTTATAATGCAGTATCCCTGTGATCAATATTGGTTTTATAAAAAAAAAATTGGCACTTTTGTGATTTCTACTATATTTATATTTTTATTATTGGGGTTTGTATTCACTTACTAACATATAGCAAATTATAGCAAACTTCTACTCACTCACGCTAAGATTTAGCAGAATTACTCCATTTAGCATCTTCACCTTGAATGCTTGCGCTATGGCCATATTATATAACTCACTCCATAGAATAACCAAGCAAGGCGAGTTTGTTAGCTTGCAGGTCACCTGGCGAGAGTTGAGGTCAAACCTTGTGATATCCTTGGTGATGTTAGGACAGAGTCCTTGGCGTTCTCTGCCACGAGAGAATGTTATTGTTAAATAACCTACAACATCACTGGACACAAGGAACCAATTTGCTACAAGAATGCTATTGTTAAATAAACTAGAATATCACTGGACACAAGGAAGCAGTTCGCTACAATAATGGTATTGTTGCCTAGCTGAGAATAACACAGAAGGAATATGTGTGCTAAAATAATGTTATTGTTGAGTAACTGAAAATAACACTAGACACAAAGAACTATGTGAAAGTTATTTCCACTTGATTGTGCCTAACAAGTTTTCCAGGTTTTATATCAATCTCAAAAGAAATGGTACTAAATAATATAATTTGGAAAGATTTCATAACTGATATCAATAACAGCACATCTTACTAAGTCAATAACGGCACACCCAAAGTATGTGTTTAGGTCTCGTAGTGATACTAGTGATATAAAATGTCAAAAGTTGATGACAACATCTTATATTTCATTACCCCTTCTTTTTTTCCCCACAAGGTTATAGAATTAGCGCCCCCTAGTGAACATATGTTGCAGCTCCCCTTTGGGCCATCATATGGGCCCTTAATTTCTGAAGAAGTAGAAACACCAACGCCATCTGCTACCAACACCTTGGACCCACAAACTTTTTACTAAAGACTTTCATATTGGTCACTATAATGGGGGGTGGAAATGTCTACAATATTGCGAGCTTGTTACACACATATGGTACAGCGACAATTGGTTATTTTATCATTTCTCCTCTTTAGCAAACTGATCATCACTATTTACATAGCTGTTATGTTAGTGTGTTAAGTGTTAAGCTATGTGTAAATTGGCTTTATTATGGTAGAGGGCAAATAACGAAATTAAATTTAACACACACATAAAAATATATCATGATTATAACTTATTTAAACAATCAATAAAATCCATATACCCACATAAAATGCTCTTAGCTGAAGGTCTTCAAACTTTCGATTGCGAGCTACCGGTAACTCGCCATTACATTTTCGGTAGCTCAATCAGGAGTATTTCTTCCCAACACTAGTTTATATCACAATATCAAAATAAGAAATCAGGTGGCCCCACTGCATGCACACCATCATCAGCTCATCACATAATATAAACTGATGTGTATTCTTGTGACTTGTGACATCGTCATATTGCGTTTCGAGGCCATGATTAGTTTATGGTCGTTTCCAAGAGGAGGGGGGAGGTGTCTGTAATGCTAAAATTTAGTGAATTTAATGTGCTCTACGTGTGAATGGTATTTTATTTTTAATTAAGTTATAACGAGCACAAATTTTTATTTGGGTAGCTAGCAAAATTGTTTGAAAATTCGAAGGTAGCTTCCATACTTAATGAGTTGGTGACGTGTGGTATAAGGCATCATTTTCGCCAATAAACTGGACTGCCAATTGCTGGGAAATCTGAATTTAAATTCTGGTCGGGTTTGCAGAGATTTTTTTTTATAATGAATGGTTTTCTAATTATCCTCACGATACTATAGATACATTTCTTTTAAATTTTATCTTCTTCGTCACTAACACATTGGAATAATCAGTACATAAGCATACGACCCAGATGGGTAGTAAGATGTGGCAACAAAAATAGGCGCATATATACATAGCTGATTCAGTTTTAGACTAGATGGCAAGTTTTGTTTACCTTCATGATTTTATTTTATTTCAATGACATAATCATCATCATCATCATTATCAACTGTTTCTATTCTGTGACCGGGTCAGTTTAGTAAAATGTATCCATCTTTCTCTATCCTTCTACCATTCTTCCTCCTTTAATGGCCTTCATTCTTTTCTTCTCACTTTCACACTTTCTCTTATCTGCTCCTCTTATCTCTTTCTTGGCCTCCCTTGCGGTATTTTCTCTACATAATTCATTTCCATCATTCTCTTTATGTTCCTATTTTTTCCATCCTCATTACATGGCCATACCATCTCACTCTTGCTTCCTCTATAATCTCATGCACCCCCTGTACCCTCACTCTTTCCCGGATAACTTCATTTCTAATCTTGTTTCTCCTCATAACAGCTAACATGCTCCTCACAAACTTCACTTCATTCCCATGGCCTTCACTTTCCTAGTCTCTCTTATATTCAATGTCCATGTTTCTGCTGTATATGGCCCGCCTCGGTGTCGTAGTTATCTAACGCGCTAGTATCGTGTTGAGCTCAACTACCAAGGACGGGGAGATTGGGGTTCGAATCTCAATCGGGTGAATTTGGGATTGTTTTTCCTAAATTGTTTTGCACTATATATTCACGCAATTACGGGTTCACTTCCTCTATATTCAACCTTCCCAATTCCTAACCCATTAGCATAATTAGTACTTAAACGGATAACCCGAACGTATAGTAAAACGCAATGCTAAATAATAATAAAAAAAAAATGCCACGTATGTGTCAATGGGTACAAAGTAAGCCCTGTATAACACTTGCTTACACTTCAAGGGCACTTATCTTCTTCATAGCAGGTCTCTTGCGCAACTACAGAACAATTTCCCATCTCATTAGATCCTTAATACTTCCACCTCTCTCCTCAATCACGCTTACAAGATATTTTACGTTCTGTACTTTTATCAGCTTTACCACCATTCAATTTTATAGCTTTATTAGTTAAACAATTACTTAAAAAATGTACAACTTTGCTAAAATATGTTTATAGTCGTATAAACATTAAAACATTTTGTTTGCATATTTTATGGCTGTAAATTTTTTTACTTAATTAATCTTAATATTATAAAAATATATATCTCAGTACTAGAAAATTTATTGCATAGTAGGATTTTGGAATGAAGGGCCTAATATATAGTAGGATTTGGGCAGCTAGAAATGTTACTAGGGCTACTTGGAAATGTTATTACGTCAAGTCATAGGACCTGAAGATGTAACTTTTGACAAGATATTATCAATACTCATAGAATAACACTAGTTATATCATAAATGTTAGCACTCTTGTCCTAAAATAAATATTTTTATTTTTTCTGTAAGGCCCTTAATATGAAAATAGGGCTGTAACCAAGCTATGGTAAAATATAGTTACTTCTCTTGTACATGGATGTGTGTCTAAAACTACATATTGTTCTAATTAAAAATCTTCAAACGTATCCAAGTTCAATTCCAGTAAAAAATGAATGTGGCAACTTCTACTAAACGATAAGAAGATAAGTGTAAGAATGGATATAATTAGGACAAATACTTAGCACGCTAAACAACCAGAACGAATATAATTTAGACTTAAATCATGATATTCTTGAATAAGTTACTAATGTTTCTACTTACTGAGCTTAAATGCTATGAACTAAGTACTTTTTATGGTTATTTATAGCATAGTCTGTTCAAGAC
This sequence comes from Timema monikensis, assembly GCA_902151445.1. Lineage (NCBI taxonomy): Eukaryota > Metazoa > Arthropoda > Insecta > Phasmatodea > Timematidae > Timema > Timema monikensis. The sequence continues at coordinate 48,274 of CABFVZ010001108.1, forward strand.
AATCCTGCCCCCCTTCTCCCTTTTTATGGTTATTTGTAGCATAGTTTGTTCAAGACAATCCTGCCCCCCACCCTAGCAGCTATAAAGCCCCATTTTCATAATCATTCGTCTTCAAAAATATAAGGTGTGCCTATTGACACATAACAAAGGGTAACTTTAACATGACAAATGGTTATCCCTTTACAAAGAGACCAAAAGCATATGGAATAGTTTTAATTTAATTTATTTTAACTTAGAAAGGATATTTATTGGTAATGAGCTATTTTATACCCTGTGGCTTTCTCTCCCTATTGATAAATTATGTTGAAATAAGTTTGTAGAACTAAAACCATATTTAATACTATTCGTAAAAGACCGTGGGTGATTTACTTATTTGATACAAAGCTACAAGATTTTAATCTTCCGTTCTAAAAGTAATTACAAATCAAATGCACAAGATGTATTAAAGCTGCTAGTTGATTTTATTAGTTTTTGACATGGGTTTAATTCCCGACAAATATTGTAATATTTTTTGCAAACATACATGTTTGATTTTTTTTTTTTTAGCACCGCGTCTTACTACCCGTTTGGGTTATACGCTTTAAGTACTAATTACGCTAATGCATTAGGAATTAGGAAGGTTGAATTAGAGGAAGTGAACCCGCATTGGCGTGGAGGGAGAGTAGAAAACCATTTAGGAAAAACCTCCCCCAGTTCACCCGACCGAAATTGGAACCTTGATCTCCCCGTCCTTAGCAGTCGAGCTCAACACGACAAGCACGTTAGCCAACTACGCCACCGAGGCGGGTATTTATTTATTAAGTTAGACTTCAATATTGGAATGAAATTATTGGAAATTCAAAATTTGAAATTCATAATCACACATTTTACATTCACATTACCTCAGCAAGTGTATATTTGAGATAAAGTAAACAAATATTTTCAAATATAAACTTTCTTAGATCACGAGATTGACCCGACCTATATAATAACTTTTTGTTGATGTGATGGGCTGCTAACATTGCCTCATTTTTTTTCCGGGACACGCAACATTTCCATACCTCATTCTAGGTCACGAGGACCTCGGTTATATCAAATTTACAAGATTGGTTTATTTAAAATATGGTGATTGTTGTCCAATAACCATAATACGTCCACATTATTGTTGGGGTCAGTTATTACCTGGGTTAAAAATACCAACATCAATAATACTTACAAATATATTACAAATTGTATTTATATATTAACCCAACATTATTATGCCTAGGTCTATGATTGTGAGATAACTTACTCACTTACTTACTTAATATACCTATTTTATTGCTTTCCCTGCGCTCTTTGTTTAAGACTATTATAATACTTTCTTTAAGCTTAAAATAGCATTCATCAATTTATCACTAATATCAAACACGTATTTGTGGGCATGAAGACTAAGGAATCAACTTCGTCTGGTCTGGTTTACCACTGTTGGAGAAGTTGGAGTTTGAATCCCTCACGAGGGTTCTTAGACTGGTTTGTCTTAAATGATTTCCCACGTAGATTCGATTACATTTACTTTAAACTTATATCTTCTTTAGTCATAGTCTACTACTGTGAATATCCCAGACAGGAATTAAAGCGTTCTTAGAAAAAGCTCTAAAACGATATCGTACAATTTTATAATATTTGAGATATTGATATAACTTTCGTTTATTTTACAAACAAGTGAAACAATTTTTACTCCATAGTTTGATACTCAATGATTCTGGTAGGATTAACCTTCAAGGAAATACGAACACATAATGTTGTTGTCAACATTGAAGTTAATTCCCTATTTTATTATTATTATTTTATAAATATTTATATTACCTATCAAATAAGACAAGTGTGAATAATATGTCTTGATATATGCCATTTTCTTTGGAAGTTTTTGTGGTTGTCAAATTTCCCTATTTATTTCTGAATCGAACTATAATAGTAAATTAGATTACCAAACCCTTCCTTCACCTCTGACAAGACATCTTGTGAATGTGGGGAATGCCAGGCCTCCACCGTGGTTCGGATTCCACGTTAAACTGTAGGTCCTTCATTTCATCTCACAATCACCCTACCATCACACATTAGCGTAAGAGCGTATAACCCGAACGGGTAGTAAGACGCGGTGCTAATAAAAATAATAATAATAATAATAATAATAATAATAATAGTAAATTAAATGTTTCCTACATGATTGATACCTAATTCCACTTTACCATTGTATATACCATTGTATTGGGAGTGATTTTAATCTACCGAAGGTACAAATAACCAACAATATTATATTGTATCATTAATGTAAGTGTTTAAATTTGACTTTTCCAACAAATTTTAACCACACACAGTAGACAAACATTTCTGTCTTAGGAAATGGTTTCTATTTTTAAAATATAGTTTCTTTAGTATATATATTTGGCTTCAATGTCACTAAAACATTTATATTAATACAATTTTTCTATTGTTTGGGACTCAAAAACTAACATATTTATTTAACAAAATCTTTCAATGTTATGATAGTAGTCTCAATTTTTTTTAATTTAAAAAAATGCAACCTATTTATATAATGTATATTTATAAGGTCATTTGACAGCTATAAGAGTATCAAGATCTAATTTCACGTAATAATACGCCAGGTCATACGATCTACAGTTGTATCATTTTTGGAGATTCTATAAATATTTATAAAATCACACTAACAATATAATTTTAATTTACAAGTTTTGGCTGCAAAGAGTATGTTTTGTATATTTTTAAAAGACCTTCCTATAAAAATTAAATTGTACATGTCCTTAATGTTTCCACAATTTTTTTTTCGATACTTTGATGTTAATTCCAATACAACATAAAGTTAATACATTAAAAAGCTATTTCTGTAAGACATATTTTTAAGAAGTATGCACCAAACATTTTAACATATGTATAAAAAAAAGTTGATAAAGTTTATTGCTTATGTTTTAATCTTCATTGTTCCACACATTTATAAGCGTGTGGAAACTTGATAATAACTTAGATAATTATATCTGTGTACACTACTTGAATTCCCATTTATGATACATTTTAAAAATAGATCTTGCTAATCTACTCTCAGGCATCTGAATAAGTGATATAACCAAATAAATTAGTACAGGCTTACACTACAGTTGATTTTCAATTCGACCATTACTTTTAGATATTATGTTAACACTGGTTAAGCATGTAGGTTAGTAACTAAAAACTATACAGGAATTTTATAGTTTAAAATTTTATCATCAATTAGTGTAAGGCATATCTACAACGGGATGGTATTTTTAGCACTGTGTCTTACATCCATTTTGGTAATACGCCTATGTACTAACTACAATAATGTGTTAGGAGTTATGAAGGCCTAATTTAGAGGAAGTGTGCCCGTATTTGGGTGTAGGGAGAGTTGAAAATCATTTAGAAAGAACCCACTCTGAATATACCCAACTGGGATATAACCCTGATCTCTCTGTCTTCGCCAATTTAGTCTATTGCAGGAGTAGTACCTTAGAACATGTGACCACCAAAGTGGGTGACAGGATAGTTGTAATAATATTAACCAAACCTAAAAAAAACTAACCTTTAATTAGTAGATGTATCATATGTTAAATTTTTGTAGATTAAGTTAACTTACATATAAGTGTATTATAGTTATTAACACGTGCTCTAGTTTACTATAGTTTACTATGTACAGCTATACATACAGACACCCTTAGATATTTAGTAGTGATTTAATTTTTGATAATTTTATGGATTTTGAAAATTTACGCACCTATTGAGTTATTTTATTAGTCTTGAATGTTCTCAAATTTAAGCTTTAAAACTCATCGGAAAACACTAAATACCTTCTGGACAGACATGTTTACATACAGACACCATATAAATTAATTAATAAAGATTATTAACCAAGAAATATAATAATGCTTGTTTTTTTCAGGTAAATGACATTTCATGGATATAAATTTAATATTATTTATCAAATATGGGGGATTTGAATATGATCGATGCCCTACAAACAATTTACAGTATATTGAAGTGGGATAATTTACAGGGCTTTCACACTGTGATATTATTTCACGCCCATACTTATATTTTATTTTCACATTATTTTTTCTATATATTTTTATCTACCAACAAATTCATTATTCCCTCTACTTTGAATTTGAGGTATAACATCGACTCAACAAACTGTTACGTTTTAATTCATACTATCTCTATTTTTATCAACGGTAAATATGATTATTTTGTTACTAATAAACCCTTCCTTCACCTCTGACAAGACATATTGTGAATGTGTGGAATGCCAGGACTCCACCGTGGTTCGGATTCCACGTTAAACTGTAGGTCCTTCATTTCATCTCACAATCACCCTACCATTACACATTAGCGTAAGTGCGTACAACCCGAACGGGTAGTAAGACACGGTGCTAATAATAATAATAATAATAATAATAATAATAATAATAATAATAATAATAATAATAATAATAATAATGTTAATAATATTATTTAACTTATAAAGACAAAAGTTCAGAGGTGAATAGTTGAATTATTTACCTGCCCTGATCATAATCATAATCCTCCAAACAGTAGCCAATATTTGTGCGTCTGTCTTTACCATTTTAACAAAATAGTCCTGACCGATGACGGGCTACTTACTGAGCGGTCATGTCTGTAACTAATAGAGAAAGTTATGAAACATGATTTCATTAAGTTGTAAAATAATTCATCGACTAAGCAGCGGTTTTACTTTGAGCCTAGATCTGAACCATTAATGTTAAATTTAATCAACTTGTATTTATTCAACTCTTATAAATATATTTATGTTCACATGGTTTTTCAATAATTTAATTAATTCCTATTTTATTCATGTGCACATATCAGCTTGATTGGCTATAAGCAATTTAATGTTAATCAAATACTAATAGGTTTGAAATTTTCAATGTTTGGGAATGATCAATTTTTAATCCAATTTTTGGGTTGAATGGTGTCCATTTAGTGAACAAAGCGAGGCTTTTTTGCCTTTTAAACTAGATATAGGTCGAAAAAGCGTATTATTACATTTCTTATGAATAAGACTATATAAAAATAGCTTAGACTATCCTTCCAAATGATTTAATAAATATGTTCGTTGAAAGTTTAATATTTGTTAGCCAGAAGCAAACTATGAGTATTTACCTATACTTATTTTTATTAAAAATTAATTTTGATGGGACCAGACCTTATTTTTGAAAATAATTGTTAAATGCATTATTCTTTTGTACAATATAAAATTAGCATTTCAGAATACCATACCTTAATTTTGTTTTTTATTTTTTCTATTTACAACTATATAAAATTGAGCTCATCGATTTACTTTGCTTTGGAATATCAAATACTTCACAAATACATAGATTATTTATTGTAGCTTTCACATAAAAATTATAAATTTCTACTCAACTACTCGATTTATTTTGTCAAAACATATTTAAATTTCTATGCTACAATTTTAACTTTCTAATTGTATTAAATATAAATCGGATATACAAATATTTTCCATCGGCTAACAAATAAATGACTAATTTAAAATGTTTTGAACGTTTTTTTTTAAATTTGAGCCACAGGAATTATTTGTATTTTAACTTGCATCAATGACTTAAACGAGGACCTTGGTTACACCATATTAAATCCAATTCTGCCAAAATATGTTTTACTGCCAAATATTTTATACTCTCCGAGAACTTTATAAATTATATTCTAATTTCAATATTTAGATTCTACCTATCGTAAGAATGTGTCAATTTTAATTATATAAATTCTACTTAAATGTATCATGTTAATTTTAAAAGGCTAAACATGGTTTGTTAAGTTTTGAGGTATTGGGTAGTTTTCAACAGAATAATTGGCCAAGAGAGGGACAATACAAGACAGTGGAAAAATATTTTGGTCAAAACCTGTTGATTTTCACTCCAGCTAGATGCACTGAAGGAGTTTTTCCATTATGATTTCACAATTTCCCTCTACGCAAATGCAAGAAAGTTCTCTCAAAATTCTACCCTTATCAACCCAGCAACATTTGCTTAGTTAATAGATAAATATCTAAATAATATGAACAATAATTGATACTAGGCAATTTGGCTATTTTTTTACTTTCACTGACGTGAAGAGCAGTTGTTAGCCCACATGTTGTTTAACATGTAGGCTGAGATACGAACTCCTACCATCACCAGCAAACCAGACTAGATAATATATTAATTCAGTCCACACGCTCCTTAGTACTGGTACAGTTGTACGCCATATTATAGAATATTCCATTTCACGTTTATAAGCTTGGACTGGGGGTATTTTAATGAAGAGCTGTCTCTACCACTCATTCAAAATAATTTCAATGCCACAGTGAAACACATCATTCTTTACAAAAATAGTTTTGAAAAATTATTATTTCAGCACAGTTTTATTTTATTTTACTAACTAATTTAATTCAAAAATATGTTATATTCATACATATCAAATATTGTAAAGATTATTTTTTTAAAAGAGATAAAAAAAACTGGTTCTATTAATGTGTTATAACTTGTCTATAAAACCTAGTAAACATGTCATGAGAATTCCTTCTGAATGCAACTTTTTTATATTGATAAAGCTATGGCTAACCCATAGCCTTTTCATTAATTTTATCACTGATAAAGTAGAAAAGATTATTAGTTTAGTGGCATTTAAAGTGATGAATAGTATAATTAAATTAAAAATTTGGAAATTGACCATGGGGAATATATTTGTTTTATTTTAGTTTAAAAGAACTACAAACAATAATTTACTTTTTTTAAAATATCTTAGTTATATTTATTTATTTATTGTAGACTGAATTTTATTTATTTATTAATTTTCAAAATCATTCAATTGCATTTATGAAGTAGAATGATTTAAAGCTCATTTTTGAATGAAATAGTTCACTTGAAAGGTTGTGGTGATTCACTTTTTCATCATTAATGTAAGAACTTGAGCTATATAACAATGATGTAAACTTTATTTTCACTCTTGCATCAACGTTTTATTGTATTTATACTTGATATCACATTGATGACCTATAGCATATTTATGTATGCTTGGCTAAAATGACTCAAGATTGATTGTTTTTCTGCTCAAGTTGTCAAACAGAAGATGAACATTGATCACAATAGCAAGCAGCTACTATCACCCTTTCTCCCCCACTTTCTATACCGCTATTCAGTGATTTAAACTGATTTAGGATCCGCGTGGTGGGTAGTCTGGGGTGCATAGTTGCCACATAGCGGGAGTTTGTGCATTACTACTATGCAAGCAAACTTGGTGACTCAAGAAATCTGGCAACGTGCTTCAGTTGCTATGACAACCACCCTTCACCGATTGGTTGAGCATGTGACGAGCCTCCCCTCCCCACTACATCTGCATGACCTCAATCCAAAAGCAGTTTATAACTTAATTTAAAGGTCCTGAATTACTCAACGCCATACTATTATATATGTATTAGCTTGATTTTATTTTACTTAGTGATGACACTTAAACGTAAAACGTCCACATTAAAATTTTAACTGACCAACTTAAATTACAAGCGTGCATGACACAATAAGGTTTCTCCCACTGTTATTAATCTTTCCTCACCTTTTAGATTGCAAAACAAGCTCGAGTTTGATTCCTTTGACATATGTCTCAATGATGGGTATAAATTTTCTTGACTCTCACCACACACCTCACAGTAGATTCGCAGTGTCTAAAACGTCGTTATCAGTATAGAGGTGAGGAGAAAGAAGAATATTATTGAGCTGGGAACCTTATTACTTTAAATAGACAACGTCATCAGTTCTATGGCAAGCCCAAACTTCCAACTGGTCCATGGAGTCAAGCCGCCGATTCTTAATGGTCCAGATAATGGCTTGGCTCTCCCCACGAACGGTCGACTATCGTTGGAATTTGGATCTTACGAGCCATATTTGATGGTTCCGTGAGTTCAGACCCAAGCCACATACTATCTCTACGCAGATAGGGACACATTTTTTCAAAATTTTATTCCTGGCCAATAACATAAATATCCCTTAATGGCACTGGTTCTGAAAGTAAAAGTTTAATCAATGAATTTGGCAGACACATAAGATTAACACTTTTATCAAACATATGTGGATCAAGGCAGATCACATTAAATGTTTTTACGTTTCAATTTTACTCTTCCATTTGACTACTCTGATCATTACAGATATGTTTCAGATAAAACTTTTTGGAATATTAATTTTTAATTTAATTATCTCGCCCCCCCCCCTTGTAATTAGTTTATATACTAATATTTTTAATATTAATACTACATTATTAGATATTATTCTTCCTTCTAGATGGTACGATTTCAGATTGTTGTAGCACTGCATTCTTTCTCTCTAGTTTTAGACAAACAGTTAAAAGAAAGGGATCACGCAATATCGCAAATATACATTTTTAAAAGGCTTATTCATAATGTTTGCGTTTTGTTGCGAACATTTCTACCTGCAACATTCTCTACTTATAAACATCATACTGGCAGGGCTTGTCATTAAATCAATCATATATTTTAATATCATTCAATAAATACCATAAATTTAGTGTTATATCAGTTAACATACATTTTATAATACGATTACGTCAATGGATAAATACTTCTTATACGTTTGTTTAATCTTTAATTAATTTAAACTTTATCGTGATTTAATACATTCCTATTCCCCAAATTACTCACAAATCAATAATTCAAGCGTTAGAATGACACATTGGTATATTCATTAAATCCTCATCTGAAGAGGAATTTTACAAAATTGTAGTCAAACGCTTAAAATTAGAGAAATTTCTACCATCGAGTCTTAAACGATATCAGCAGACGTTGGCTCGTTGCATTCTGTGTCCGATGTTTCTATTTGTGTATAACTATATAGTTACGGGAAAGCCACTCAACATCGCCCATCGTTTTTGGAACGGGTATGTGACCCTTGATCAAAAATTCCTTTCATTAAACTAGTTAGGGTACTCTTGGTTGAGTGGGGGAGGAGAGGCTAACATTGTGGTGCATGATGAGGTTGTGTGTGTGTGTGGGGGGGGAGAGGCTAACATTGTGGTGCATGATGGGGTTGTGGGGGGGAGGAG
>CABFVZ010001108.1:58047-84930 GCA_902151445.1 Timema monikensis
TTGTGGTGCATGAGGGGGTTGTGTGGGGGAGTAAAGGCTGACATTGTGGTGCATGAGGGGGTTGTGTGGGGGAGTAGAGGCTGACATTGTGGTGGATGAGGGGGTTGTGTGGGGGAGTAGAGGCTGACATTGTGGTGGATGAGGAGGTTGTGTGGGGGAGGAGAGGCTAACTTTGTGGTGCATGAGGGGGTTGTGTGGGGGAGTAGAGGCTGACATTGTGGTGCATGAGGAGGTGGTGTGGGGGAGTAGAGGCTGACATTGTGGTACATGAGGAGGTTGTGTGGGGGAGGAGATGCTGACAGTGTGGTTCATGAGGAGGTTGATTGAGGGGTAGGGGTTGATGACGCTCCCCTGGACGGACCTCAATGAAATGCAAACATACCTGCAAACCGCTAACGATTGTTTTCGCAACTTACTGTGACAGTAAAGAGTTTTGGTGAAAGGACAAGGACAGGACAGTTGAAGCCTCATAAAGTGGGAAACTTATCTCCATTGTTTAAAACTAGATTAAATACAGTCTTATCTAGGTTTATGTAAGTTTAATTTAGTACTATTACTCTAGCTTTAACTAACTTGAACCAGCCAATTTCATAAAAAAAGTAGAATTAATTATAAGATATTACAACATTCAAATGTGGTCGAATGGTCTAACGCAAGCGTGTCAAACTGATTTGATCATAAGGATTACATTTAAAGTTAAAATTAATGACGCCACATTAAAAAAATCCATACGGTTTTTATCTTATTATCTTTCGATAGGGGTTCAACCTTCCGTCAGTTTTTTGATCCATCATGAAATTGACGATAGAATACATGTGTCGTATATTACTCTGAAGGGTTAAAGGCTTAATAGGTTAAAGATCATGCTAAAATTATAGCACTTTAGGTTAGGTATTGTAGATTTAAATTGGACTTAGAATCAATTTTGCTGACAAATATCATGATATTCTAAATATGAGGTGTTGATATTTAAATCATTATATTGTAATTGATAAAATATTCAAGCTATTATATGTGTTAATTACGGCTATAACCGCATCTAAATGTATTATTCTTTAAATTTAAAAATCATATATTCAATGTGCATTCATACCATTGTCATTGAAATATTGGCAGCAATGGCCTATCGAGTCGAAGGTGGCTGTGTAACCTCATAGCGCATGATATCAATTTATTGATCACTCATATTATGTAAATAACGATTTCCGCAAGTCCATCACAGACTCTGCTTTAAAATATGAGTAAAGAATGACCGTGGGCATGGGACAGCTCATTAATTAGACCTTTGACATAATAAGTCAAAGATGCCGGGTTCACGTTCCGTGGCCAGATATTATTCTTCCATTTAAAGTAAATTATCAGAAGAGATTGGTCTTTTATAGATATCTCGTAGTATTTGCATTATTTATAACATATATCTTAAAAGATTAGACTCATTTATTAAATGTAATGATTGTAAATATTTTAATTATTAATATTTTAAATTTAATCTTGTTGTCTTGGGATGTTTACTTTATTTATAACGTAAATTAAACTGATTTACAATTTTGAAATGGTTAACTCATTTTTAAAATTTAATATATCTGCATATTTGAATTACTAATATTTTATATTTAAACTTGCCTTGCCTTGTAATAATTATTTTATCTATAACGTAAATTAAACTAAATAAAGTCTTTATCATGAAATAATTTAATCTTATAGATATATTAATTGAAACTTATTATATTTTGTTCGCTACCTCTCCTTCTACCCGCGTGGGAAAGTTGTCAGGACGGCAAAGATGGTCAGAGGGAGCGTTGAAATAGTGGTCCTGGTGTGTTTGTGGATTTTTTTGTAACTATAGTACAAAATATGATATAGTCTGTAATATCAATAGGTTATTTCTAAAAGGGCAACCCACCCAAGTTAGTCCCTTTGCTCAACAGCCCTTATGTATGCTTACATCGGTGCCTTAACTCTACATCGAACTGGGGCACGAGCGTACTCCTGTACTCCTGAGTTGTGGAGTTAGCTGTTCATCCCAATCTAGGATAAGTTATTATTACTCGTCATTGTAGCAGGGGATATTAATGTTATGTAAGACTGCCATCCAATAAGCACTCCTGAGAGATTAAATTGTTGTTAAGTTAATATCTTGTTATATATTTCAATAATTCAAAATATGTACTGAATTAAACTTTTATATTATGATATTACTTCTTCAAATATCGTTAGTTTTCTATCATATTAGAAAAAACTTAAATTCTTAAGTCATTTTGTGGTAATTTATATAAAAGTTCCCAGTTTTGTTGTTGTACTGTAGATAATGCGTTCATGAAAATTAAAACTATTTACAGACTATTCGTAAATTGCCTTCTCACTTTTCTATATTTATATTGAATCATGACAAAAATAGTCTCAGGTACTAGTATAACTACTAGTCTTATTTATGTATCATTTTTAGACAATTCATTTTGTAAGATTAAACCGAATTTCCTTTAGAAGCTGAGCTAGAGTCTGTTTTGTCTTTTTCTTTGGGGTATCCGGCCCATATAATATTGTAAAACCCTCTGATATACTGAGCTTCTATTCTGTCTTTCTATTTAACTTTGATTGTTTGCTGCCTATGTCGTTTTTATTTTAAAATAAAAAAGGAAATTGCATGTCTATTGCGCTATTATCGTGTATGAATGGGTTTTTGGCTACGGGAAGATAGGTGTTAAACACCAGTCGGGTGTGGGGTGAAGGGTGTTTACCGTTTTCTATTCATACTCGCTTTGCTCGTTGTAGCTAACGCACCAAAACCCCCGGTGAGTTTTCTTTGCAAGTGGATGTAAACTAATGTAATTCCAGAGCCGTTTCTTACCGTTTAGCCACAAGAGACCTCCAAAGAAAGGTCCGTACCGACTTTAGAGCTACTTCACAATTTTGAATTTTTTTCGGGGCTAAAAATTAAAATGTTTAACTTTTTGGAATTTTCCCACTGGTTACAGGCTAAAATCTATAAATATGCCAAATTTCAAGTTTCTATCTCATCTGAAAGTGGGTAAACATTAATGTCAGTGAGTAAGTCAGCAATGTGGCCTTATAGTAGTATAATATACTTAGTGTGTTGGTAGGTTTAATATACAACTATACATTCATCATCTATATTATATTAGCAAAATGTTATTAATATACGCGTTCAACTTGAAAGGGCACTAAAATGTGGCAAAACAACCCCTCTCAGTTTTCACCTTTAAATATGACATTTAACCACGTCATGGAAAAAATAATATTTTTAATTCTTCATTCAGCGTTCGTTAATCTTACCGGGTTGGTTATACGAAGTTCTATTATCTTTTGAATAAATATTTATTTTTATTTCGAAGATTTTGACCATAGATCAACAGTTATGTTAGTTTCTTTCAACAAAATGGTGTTTTATGATCCAGTGATTTTAAATTAGTAGATGTAGATATCTGGTAGCCGCTAGTATTATGAAAATTTCCATACTCTCATCCAAAATTAGATGTATCTCACATCACAAAGCCACGAGTTAAATTTAGTAAACAGCCAAATTACAGATTCACTGAAATTTAGAGATTACATATTACCGGTTAAAGTTTATTTAGTTATTAAATTATTATATGGGTGACCTGGTGTTCTAGGGGTAAGATGTCAGACTTCTGTGCTGGCGGCCGGGGTTCAAACCTCGGTCCCGGCACAGATTTATCTGATTACCAAACCCTTCCTTCACCTCAGACAAGACATCTTGTGAATGTGGGGAATGCCAGGCCTTCACCGTGGTTCGGATTCCACGTTAAACTGTAGGTCCTTCATTTCATCTCACAATCACCCTACCATTACACATTAGCGTAAGTGCGTATAACCCGAATGGGTAGTAAGACGTGGTGCTAATAATAGTAATAATAATAATAATAATAAATCATTTTATATTTAAAAAATAAATTTTGAGTGTTTTAGACTTTTGTTGTTTAAAATAGTTGCATATAGAAATCAACTTTTTTTTTTGTGACTTTCTAGATTTAAAAAAAACTATACCTTTTTGTTTGTAAAAATGAAGTTTGAAAAAAAATGTAATGTGGCAGGATATAATTTTGTGAGTGCTAGATTACTAGAAATAATATAATATTCCATCTCAACTAAAAATAATCCTAGCAAAATCCTAGCAAAATTTAAATTATATATTAAAGGATTTTTGATCAATTATTACCGAATTTTTAATTAAATATTTGCGTATATATCAATTTTATATGTTAGCTAAATATTCCATTTGTCTTAATTAAACCAAATTACGTTTTGTCTGAGCTACATTAGACATTTTTAAGTTATATTAATTCCCTCCTTTCCTCTAACCACATTATTTTGACTTTGAAATGCTTGATAAAACTCGTACTATATGTCTACTGGTTTATTCATAAAGTAATAAAGATTTACTCACAATTATGTAAGTTGTTTGTGACTAAATGCAAATTCATGAAGCAGGTAAATGTATATTTCTCTTTGCCTGCTTTCAATATAATTTGAATACATGTCTTTATTTTTAGTTATATCTTTTTCTAAGAATAAGCTGTATTCATTTTCAAAGATTAGAAGATTATTTCATCTAATCACGTTTTCTTTTGACCGGCCAATCACTTAATAATACGGCTTTATATTTCTCTGGAGCACAAAGATTATCTATGTAGAAAGTAGATATTGATGATTTTGTATCACTAATTAAGTAACGCTTTACACTTTTTATTGTGACAGTGAAATTGTTACAGCATAGTTAGTCCTTTTGATGAACAACGCTGGTTTTCTGAGACATTCTATGTTTATAAATAAGTCCTTGATACGGAAAGAATATTTACCTTAGTCCAATGATTTCCCGCCATAATATTTGGATTTTCTCTTTCTTTTTTTATTCTTGTAGGATTAAACAATTCAAATTTAACACATCACATCATGTATCATGCATATTCCTTCTTTTTTTACTTCATAGTGATTTGTTCTAATATAATTTCCCCCAAAAATTGCAATTCCTTCATTGCTTTTTTTTTATATATAATATAGTTTAATGATTTTAGTACCCCGTTTTACTATCCGTTTTGTCTACACGCTTATGTAATATTATGTTAATATGTTATTAAGGAAGGAGGCTGAACTTGGAATTATTGTAGCCACACTTTCATGGAGGGAGAGTGTAGTAACCATTCAAAGAAATCCATCCACAATACACTAGACCGGGATTCAAACCCAGATATCCCCATCACTGGCAGTCTAGTCTATTGCGAGAGCGACACCTTAAGTTATGTGGCCATCGAAACGAGTTTGTATGTAATAGTTTCTGCATACATATTATATTATTATATAATTGTTTCATAGAAACAATTATATAATAATAATTGTAATAATATAATAATTGTTTGATCTAGATAAAAGCTTTCATCAATATAGTAAGGGTAGTTTTGGAAAGGCGTAGAGGAATTCATTAAAATAGTTCTTAAACTTATCTCGCTATTTATCCTCCTCCGCCATACTAATTAATTCCAGATCGGTTCAGATGTACACATACCATTAGGACTTATTTTCATACCTGTTGAAACCGTTTAGTGCACCTATTAAAAATACTTACTTTTACATATGTATTTTGTATGATCATGTGGTAAATTGTGAATGCATTTATAGTTACTTATATGAAGGATGTCAAGAAAAAGGTGAAATAAATAAATAAATTATTATTCAACAAAAACCTTTATTTTATTCTAGTTAATATTTTTGAATAAAAAACATCTAGAATTTTACTTTAATTCTGTGGTGAGGTCCAAAAATGACTAATGGGACACAGAGGATCACTAATAGCTCCCTTGATCTTCTTCAGTAAATCTTGTTTAATCATCCTATAGTCTCTTTTTAAGTCTATATAATACTCACATTTTATTTTAATGCTTTAATTGGCTTTTTATACTTTGGTAGAGTTATTTTACTTTTAAATTATAAACTTTTATCAATTGTATATAGTCCTATTTAACACAGTCTTCATTTCAATAAGAAAGTTGTGTTGGTCAAAGACAGCCACAGATAAAGATGTTGAGTCTGTTTAAAAATACACTTCTAATATCACTTCCTTACAATTTTAATTCACCTTATATCTCACTAAATTTTGAAGTATTAAGTTAAAAAATAAGGAATTTTCAACCTGGCATCCCCCAAAATATTATGTTATAGAAGACACCAATATAAATTGGTTATTTTATATTTTTTTATTTGGTATCAGAAATTATTGTGTTTGTTTTCTATATAAATCAAGCAATGAAAAATAGTTATGAGATAATCACTTTCATATCTTCCTATAAAATATATGAACATGCTAGATACAGTATAGTTCAAAAAATAATTGTTTAGCTTATAGTATCAACTTTTTTGGAAGCATCAGAATCCAACTAAGCCCTTAAACTAGACTGGTTATATTACTTACTTATAAACGTAGTAATAATGATACAAATTCAAAAACCCATATTATCAATAAAATTGTTATTTTCTATACTCAGTGAGTAACGTTGAAACCTTAGTGAATTTAGACGGTAAACAATTCGTCACTGTAAGAATCATTAAAATCAGCATCATAACAAAGAATTATATAAGTGACACCCAGAATCATTGTATAGTGCTGTGGGTTACTAAGCAATTTCATTGTACTTGAGGGTTACCTTATCAAGACAACTTTCGCCATATCTTCCACAAGAGCCGATAGTTTCATGTAGGCCTACTGACAACCAAATGTAGGGATCTACAATGAAAACTAAAATGTTTTAAATTATATTTTAAAACTAACGTTTTATTTTAAATTTTTCGTATCATAAAGCTACTTAAATAACTGCTTGTTTTAAAATTATCCTCACCAAACATCCAAAACAAACTGTGCTTCTTTTAAAATAATTCAAAATATTGATGTTAGATAATTTTCCCTCAACGTTGATTAATATGGGATTCTCGTATGACAGTATTTGTTCAAAAGTACTCGTAATTCAGAGTTGTCCAGATTTCTCCCCAAGACATTGGTTGCAACTAGAACTTGGCATGGGTCTGTAGAAAATGGCTCTTGTTCTTTTCTCTCCACTGTCAATGTTGCCCGGAGTTTTTTCACTCCTCGGTTTCGAATTCTAGTATCTGTATGAGTGTGTTAACAAACTTTAACTTTTTTTTTTTTGTATTTTATCCAGGATACATATACTGTTACTTATATATACTCTTACAACTTAAACTTAGGAGTCAACATGTCGGAAAATATCAGTAACATATTATTATTAATAATAATTCAGCGATCATTTGACCCTGAAGATCACGCGCTGCCTTGACACGTTGCCTCCATTTCGATGGGTCTGGTGCCTCTCTCCTAGAATATTCGGATACCCCCATCCCAGGTTAGATCTTTTTTCCAGTTCAACCCGTCATGGCTGTCTATGTCTTCCAAGGGGACGCGTTTTTCTCGGTATATCTTCCACCACTGCTCTGGGCATTACATCTTCAAGCATCCTTGCCACGTTACCAGCCAACTGTATTCGTGTACTTCTCAAGGTGACATATCATACAATTAATTAAACGTACTGAACTTACTTACTTGCATAGTCACTGCTTGGTAGACTGTATTTCCATGATTTTGTCACCCATGTTAATCAACCCGGTAACAACGCCTTTATTAAATGAGGGTTGTGTGAATTGTAACTTTGGAAAAGGTCGAACACAACCATCCCGCGAGTAAATAAATGTAGCAGTTTTATGAAGTAATAATACAAATTTAAAACTTATCTGTTTGTAACAAACCAGACAAAATATTGTTTTCCCGTCAGCTGTCAGCGTAGGGTCCTATTAAACCCACTGCTTAAAAACTACACTTTCCACAGTTTTGTCTTTTGGAATATTTGAAGGTGTTATTCACGACTCACACAATTAAAAATTGTGAAATACAAAATATGTTGTCTTAGAAAGAGACCAAAATTAAAGTGTGACCATAGGTAATCTATAAACATGCAAAAAGAAAGGTAAACACGAACCCCACACACTTGCTCCTGAACTTAATGGACGGTCATATTGTTTGAAACGCTCGACCATTAAAGGGAGGTTGGATGTATGGCGTGGCCTTGAGAATAGATAGGAAACGTGTGATGTGGCCTTCATGAATTCCTAAGAATTAAGAAAATGTTATTTAAATACTCAAAAATACCGTATTTATACATACTTACTACTTACCTACCTACCTGCCTGTCTGCCCGCCGCTCTCAGTAAACTGCCCTTAATTTTAGGGTTAGAAATCTAATTCCTAAAACCCCTTGGCGGAACCTTATGAAATACCCAAATACCAAGTTTTAGCCCAATCGGTGAAATAGTTTAGGCACTATACTGAGATACAGACAGACAGACGGCATTGCGAGAACTTTTTTTTTGTTTCAGAAGGTGATGAAATGTCAACAATTATCAAAATATTAAATTATATTTTTTTGAGATCACAATACTTTTTCTCCTAGGAGGCCAGAGAAAGGAAAAACTGGCGTATATTCATGCAAAATTCTCATCCTATTGATAAGTAACAATACATTTGCACTTTGGTTTAGGACTATACATTATATGGATGGGTTTTAATATTTCGATTGCATTTGTTAGAGGGGTTTCATTCGAGTTGGTGGGTAGTCATATTCCAATCACACTCGGGTGATGGATTTAATTAATAGTATTGATGGGTAATAATATTCCAGTTGCACATGGTTGAGGGTTATAGATCATATTGATGAGTAATAATATTACAGTTGCACATGGTTGAGGGTTATAGATCATATTGATGAGTAATAATATTCCAGTTGCACTTGGTTGAGGGTTATAGATCATATTGATGAGATAATAATATTCCAGTTGCACATGGTTGAAGGTTATAGATCATAGTGATTAGTAATAATATTCCAGTTGCACATGGTTGAGAGTTATAGATCATATTAATGGGTAATAAAATTCCAACTGCACGTGGTTGAGGGTTATAGATCATATTGATGAGTAATAATATTCCAGTTGCACATGGTTGAGGGTTATAGATCATATTGATGAGAAATAATATTCCAGTTGCATATGGCTGAGCGTTATAAATCATATTGCTGGGTAATAATATTCCAACTGCACGTGGTTGAGTGTTATAGATCATATTGATGAGTAATAATATTCCAGTTGCACATGGTTAAGGTTATGGATCATATTGATGAGTAATAATATTCCAGTTGCACATGGTTAAGGTTATAGATCATATTGATGAGTAATAATATTCCAGTTGCACATGGTTGAGAGTTATAGATCATATTAATGGGTAATAAAATTCTAACTGCACGTGGTTGAGGGTTATAAATCATATTGATGAGTAATAATATTCCAGTTGCACATGGTTAAGGTTATGGATCATATTGATGAGTAATAATATTCCAGTTGCACATGGTTAAGGTTATAGATCATATTGATGAGTAATAATATTCCAGTTGCACATGGTTGAGAGTTATAGATCATATTAATGGGTAATAAAATTCTAACTGCACGTGGTTGAGGGTTATAGATCATATTGATGAGTAATAATATTCTAGTTGCACATGGTTGAGGGTTATAGATCATATGGATGGGTAATAATATTCCAGTTTCACTTGGTTGAGGGTTATAGATCATATTGATGAGTAATAATATTCCAGTTGCACATGGTTGAGGGTTATAGATCATATGGATGGGTAATAATATTCCAGTTGCACATGGTTGAGGGTTATAGATCATATTGATGAGTAATAATATTCCAGTTGCACATGGTTGAGGTTATAGATCATATTGATGAGTAATAATATTCCAGTTTCACTTGGTTGAGGGTTATAGATCATATTGATGAGTAATAATATTCCAGTTGCACATGGTTGACGGTTATAGAACATATTGATGAGTAATAATATTCCATTTGCACATGGTTGAGGATTATAGATCATATTGCTGGGTAATAATATTCCAACTGCACGGGGTTAAGGCTTATAGATAATATTAAAGGGCAATCGTAATCCAACTTAGCTCGCTTGAGGGTTATAAATCATAACTATGGATAAATATTTTCCAATTTCACTCATTTGAGGCCTGGAAATAATTCGGTTGTGGTCGGTTTCAGCCACAATATTTGAAGTCACTTATGTTGGTAATAATATAAATTATGAAGTGTGCGTTGTGGTAAACGAATATTCAGAAACCCAAATTAACATTAATCATTAAAAATGCTTAGTTTTATTCTATTTTAAAGTTACAATAACAACCATTTGTAAAAATACATTTTTAAAACAAGCTTTAGTAAAAACATATTTTTAAAATTTGTTTTGTGCTTGATGGCAGAATTTACTTTTTAAAATTGTTTGGTGTTCTAAATAATAATGTTGATGCTCCTTCTGTGTGAGATAATTTACTTGAGATTTTAATTCTCACAAAGCGTAGCTAAAACACGCCGCGGTGCCATCTGGATGTCTAACCCAATTACTTAGAGTAAACCCGAA
The DNA here is from genome assembly GCA_902151445.1 of Timema monikensis. NCBI lineage: Eukaryota > Metazoa > Arthropoda > Insecta > Phasmatodea > Timematidae > Timema > Timema monikensis. The sequence goes on from CABFVZ010001108.1 coordinate 68,565, forward strand.
GTAAATAATTAGTACATTGTTAATTTAAGAAGGAACTCATAACCAAAAAGTTTGTGTTTCGCCTCGACAATAGTCTCTCCAAAAAGTTTTCTTCTCGCTTTTAACATCAGATTGAGGATTTCGAAACTTTTGAGCGGGGACTCCTTTCTGCTGTGCTATCTTCTTTCGTTTTTTCTGAACTGTGCCAAGAGAATTCGCCACCTTCTAAAGTTATCTTTAAAGAAGTGTAAAGTGACTTAACTTCTGTGCCAACAAGTCAGTAATTGAAGGAATTGATGCGTCGACTGAGACACTTTCTTTCTTTCGCCTACCCTAACATGTCTTCCTTTATTTTTTCTTTCATATTCTTTTCATAAGAAACTAGAGAAAACTTTTATATTAAAGTCGGACTGTCAAAATTGATTTGGTACTTTACTACAACACCAATATACTATTGTCAGCATTACTTTAAAATTGGGAAAGAGTGTTTCTTTTAAAATCTGTATAATGTATTTTGATCGACTTAAATATCAGATCGGTTAAGGTCGCATTAAATAATATTCTAAATAAAAAGTTTTATCTCAAAAATATATATTTAGTTTAGAAATTTAATTTGAGATAAATTGTCTGTGACGAATAAACAAAAAAATCACATAAAAATAAGAAAATATTACTACAAATTAAATTATTCTCATTCATTCTCTTATTGTTTAACTGATGTATTAAAACTTAATGATAATTTAAGAAGCTTAATTTTAGAATTTGGTGTCAATTTTAGTACACAAATAAAGGGAATAAATTGAAAATTATTAAAGTTTTTATTTTATTTATTCATTTTTACAAATTTAATTAAATTGAGTTCTTAATTCAAATGCTGATTTTTATATTACGGGCTGGAATCCACAGCGATGGGTGTGCTGTAAAAAAAGTCCAGCTCATCATTTGTTAGGGATGAGGAGGGTTGAACTTAGAGGAAGTGTGCCATGTTTTACATTTTTGTGTGCGCCATGGGTCCTACTACTGGTACGGAGTATTCGTGACTTAGACTATTTTAAGGGCACAGGAAGGGGGAAGTTGTAGAAACCAGGGAGAATATTTTGATGTATCTGTAAATAATCAAAGATATATATAGATATATACTGAACACAAAAGTTAAATAAAAAATCTTAAAGATTCTCCAAAGTTGGTGCTACAAACCAGTTAACAGTGATACGCTAGCACTACTTCTAGATTTAGTATATAATGTTTTATCAACCATATTCAAATATAAATATAAAATTTAATTTCTTCAAAGTGGATGTATGTTGCATTTTATGTTATAACCAATAAAAGTGTTAAATATTTCCACTAAGGGATGTGGCAGCACTATGATGAAGTACCAAGTGATATTTTTCGAATAGGGGATTGAACTGTTCGAACATCCAATGCCACATTAGAATTCAAAAATGGTAATAATCTTTGATGAAAAGTGGAAAAAATGAATTAAACCAATTTTGAAAAATGTATTTACAAAAATAGCTTTTTATTGAATTAGGAAAATTTGAGAAAGTAAAAAATGTGTGGTTGAATCAATGATAGAGTTTTTTTAATCAAGAATTATTCATCTTTTAAAAATACAGATATAGTTATCTTTGAGAAAAAAAGCTTTATTCGGATTTAATCCATAATAATAGAAAATCATGGAAATAGTTCTATCTATTGCCACTTGACCAAACATAATACTATACAAACTGCACACATTATATCCATCTATTTAAAAGATATTCCTCAAATATACAAAATATTAATAATCCTATCTCCAGGTATGATTCATTGCGTCGAGTCATCATGATGCCGAATGTCAACAGAAACTGGAGAGTGAGTAAAAATAGAGTAATCGCCTCCCCCCCCCCCCCCCCCCCCCCCCNTTCTAAAGAAACAAGAAGAAAATTTATTATTATTTTTATGTTTGGGAAAAAAAAGCGCTAAAGAAGAAAAAGTAGCTTGGAGGGGTGAAAAAACTAGAAAATGAAAGAAACATTGTTTTGGAGTTGAGTTTCCAAGTACGTGCAGAAGGAAACATAATGTGATGAAGAGAATGGTAAAATAAAAACAAAACCAGGAGAGAGAGAGAGAAAGAGAGGGTGTTGAAGTTTCAAAGGCAGCAATATTAACATGAAGAGGGTGGAGAGAGTAAGTCAAACCATTCGTCACTAACCTTGCCTCATCATTAGACTGTGTCATCTTGAACTTCACTCACGAGTCACGAACTGTTCTGCTGACATGTCTTCTATTAGTCAACTGAGATGTCATTTCTCTTCTTCTCTAAGGGTTAGGTTTTCGTGCTTAATTCATTAGATAAACTTGTATTTAAATAAAGATGGCTGCTATCATGAAATAAACAGTGACTTAGCTACCTACTATAAAATCTGTGACTTGAATTCACACGATTGTTGGTGTTTTTTAAAAATATATTTGATTTTTAAATAGCAAATAAAAAGGGACTATTTTCATTAAATGATTTATGTATTTAAAAATCAAACGTTTAAAGTAAATATAGAAACTGTCATATATATTTTAATGTATGATTATATTAAATCAATTTGATAAAAATCACTTAGGGGCCTACTTTAAATCGATGTCCAAAACAAAGATGTTTCGTTTCACTCCTGTTTGAAAGACAGGAAATAGTTTTCAAATGTCAATTGGAAGACTACTGTTAACTCTTCTCTGCACGCATTCTTACTTAAAAGTTGTTAAATTTAGAAACTACATTACTATCGAATCACGAAAATATATTTAATAATAGCTACTTGTTTTGATAGTGGTCGGTAGAAATAGTAAGTAGGTAATTCCCTCGGTAGTAGTTGACATGCAGTACTGACTTAAGTAGGCAGAAAGCGATGGACTGCTTACTTTTCTCATGCATACGTAGCTATGTTGTCTTCCTATTAATAAAATCTAAATATGTGTGTTTGTACTGCTTTATGGAACTGAAACAAATGAGTGTGCATTGCTGCATGCAAATAAACCTCACTATAACTATCCCTATCTTGATTTAGTTCTATCCAGTCCCATCATTACACCCTATCCCTCGCTAGCTATATCCAGTCCCCCTCATTAAACCCTATACCTATATTGAGCTAGTTATATCCAGTCCCCCGCATTAAACCCTATCCCTATATTGAGCTAGGTATATCCAGTCCCCCTCATTAAACCCTATCCCTAACTTGAGCTAGTTATATCCAGTCCCCCTCATTAAACCATATTCCTATCTTGAGCTAGCTATATCCAGTCCCCCTCAATACATCCTATCTCTATCGTGAGCTAGTTATATCCAGTCCACCTCATTACACCCTATCTCTTTCAGGTACATTCTAATATTATCCTCTCATATGTGTCGAGGTCTTCCCATCGGGTTTACCAGTCAATACTTTGAATACGGTTCGGTTTATTTCTCCATTTAAGCTATATGTCTTTCCCACCTTAACCTGCTAGATTTGATTACCCTAAAATGGTCTAATGATGACTAAAGAGTACGTATCGCATCACTATGTAGCTTCCTCCACTATATGTTACTTGCATCCATATATTCCCTTAATTACTTTGTTTTCGATCACCCTAGATTTATTATCTTTATGTAAGGTTGTAAAACCCTTTTCATAATCATAAAACAATCGGTGAAACTGGTGGTATTGTATTTTTTTGAGTTTTACAATCCTTGACAACAGGCTAGATGTTAATAACTTACTGATTGAGTAAAAGCATACATTTCTCGACTAAATTATTTTTCAAATTATAATCTAAGATCATTATCGTTTGTTAAAATTGTTAGTTATCGTTTGAACTTGTTTTTTTCTATCGGATGGCATTAGTGACTAGGAGGGACGTGACATCTAGGTTCAGTCACCCTTCATGTAGACAATAGGCCACTTTTGGTGGAACAGAACGTTGCCCAGACTACAACATAAGAGGTTGTCTACACGTCGGGCCCGGAATGAGATGATGATTACTATGAATTGGTGAAGCAGGTGTGAGTCTTAACCTAACTTAAGCCTAACTAACCCATCCAAATAATATGTTGTTCACAGTAATCTCTAAATATATTCTTCTAATACACAAAGCAACTTATTTCTTATAGCTATTATTATTTTTTGTCTTGCGTTGCGTTATTCTTTATAATTCGTTCATACATGAAATTTTTAATGTGAATTTGATGTTGTCCTATTATTTGAAATCGTGTCTTTCAACATTTAAATGTAAAAAGACCAGGTTGAATTGGAAAATCATCACACGTGTGAAAAGAGTGCACATGCATCCTGCAAGCAGTTGCGATTTGTAGTAGACGAGCCACCATTCTCTAACCTTCATCTATCTACACTAATATTATATTATTATTAGCACCGCGTCTTACTACCCATTCGGATTATACGCACTTACGCTAATGTGTAATGGTAGGGTGATTGTGAGATGAAATGAAGGACCTACAGTTTAACGTGGAATCCGAACCACGGTGGAGGCCTGGCATTCCACACATTCACAAGATGTCTTGTCAGAGGTGGAGGAAGGGTTTGGTAATCAGATAAATCTGTGCCGGGACCGAGGATTGAACCCCGGCCGCCAGCACAGAAGTCTAACACCTTACCCCTAGACCACCAGGTCACCACTAATATTATAAAGAGGAAAGATTTGATTTTTTGTTTGTTTTTATGTTTGTAATAGATAAAATCAAAAACTACTTAACCGATTTTAAAAATTCTTTCACCAATATAAAGTTACATTATCAGCAAGTAACATAGCCTATATTTTATTTTTTAAATTTAATTTATTCTTCATAAAAATGTCGTTAGTATATTATATAGTCGTTGGAAAAAAAGTTGTTGAAGAGAAAGTGGGGTTGGTGAAGGGGTCGGGGGTGGGGGGTAGGGGTAAGGAAAGATAAATAGATGTAGTGACGAGGAACGCAAAACAAATTATTAAAATAAAATTTGGGGAAACGAGGGGAGTAAAATAAAGTGGAGGAAGCTGAAAAATTAATTTGATTTTAACAATTTGTTTGATTGTTGTATACACAATTCCTTTCGCGCCTAGAGCAAACAAAATTATAGAGGAATGAGATGAAAATAGGAGGGAGGATAAAAAGAGGAAGGGGGCTAAACAGTGATGGTAGGACTGTATTTAAAAAAAAAAAGTAGAAAAAAGTTTTGTTTTTATATTGACATAACAAGATTTGAAGCTTTGTTTTACAGGATTCTTTACCATATTTTTTTTACGGGGAAGGGGGCTAGTGTTAGAATATTCTGATGAACACCGCATGAAATAAACGATCTTGTGTCAGCTCTTATGTTCAGTACTAAGCTTATTAACGACTTAAGGGACGGTCAGACTGAGCGGGCGAGCGACTAAAATATAAAATAGAACACATTGGTTGTAATGAGAGGTGGCCAGATTGGAGCGAGCGAGAGAGAGAGCGACTGAGCGCGCACGCTTGAAAGATAGAACTGGTCTTATTTTTCAAGCGCACGCGCTCGACCCGGTACAGTCTAGTTTACAGGCGCTAGGCAATATTATTGTATGTTGGTTCATTGAGTGCTAGAAAAACTTCTCCATTTCACATTATATTTAACTTTTTTCTATTATTAATAGGTTTAACACACTTGCTACTAATGGCCTAATTTAATTGGTAAGACCATAAGTAATATAATGTATATATGTAAAACCGATATGTTAAAATAATTCAATATTATAACAAAATAGGCCTTTACAAATAGGAATCACCATTATCTTGGAGAGCGGATGGACAAACCACAACAATAAATCAGTTGTTAAAAACCACCCTCAGTCCACTTAGCCAAGATTCGAAACTTTACCTCCCAGTCAACAGCTGTCGAGCCACTGGTGCGGCTAATCTGATTTTAAAACACTTCAGGACACTAAAAATATTTGCATTGTTACCGAATCGTCTCGTCACTGGCTACTTGACTCCCCCCTCCCCCTAAGATTACGTCACGGAAGAAAGTGGATACTATTTTTTTTATATATAAATACACAATATTTGTTGTAAGAATTTTCGAGGAACAGAGATGTACCAAGTGTCTTTGACAGAGATATTTTCTCTAATGAACTAGGATCAGTCTGCTAATAACGTGCTTGCTCGCCAGTCTGGCCACCCAGTTGCTCTCTCGCTTGCGCGCTCGCCAGTCTGGCCACCCAGTCGCCCTCTCGCTCGCGCGCTCACCAGTCTGGCCACCCAGTCACGCTCACTCACTCGCGTGCTCACCAGTCTGGCCACCCAGTCACGCTCACTCACTCGCCAGTCTGGCCACCCAGTTGATCTCTCGCTCGCGCGCTCGCGCGCTCGCCAGTCTGGCCACCCAGTCGTTCTCTCGCTCGCGTGCTCACCAGTCTGGCAACCCAGTCGCTCTCTCGCTTGCGCGCTCGCCAGTCTACAGTCTGGCCACCCAGTCGCTCTCTCGCTCGCGTGCTCACCAGTCTGGCCACCCAGTCGCTCTCTCGCTCGCCCGCTCGTCAGTCTGGCCGAGATCTTAGAGCTATATAGGTGGACAGGTGGACTTTTAAATCAGTCACGTCTAGTCTGGTTTTAAAGGATCGGGGAGAGCCGAGTTTGTATCCCAGCCTGGTGTGTATGATTTTTCCTTAATTTTTTATCACTCACCCTCTACGCAAATGCGTTTACACTTCCTCTAAAAATGCAACCTTCCTTAACCGTAGAACATTAGAGTATTTAGTACATAAGCATATAGCTCAAACGGGTAGTATTTTATATTTATTTAGCACCGCGTCTTACTACCCGTTCGGGTTATACGCTTTAAGTACTAATCACGCTAATGGGCTAGTAGTTGGGAAAGTTGAATTTAGAGGAAGTGAACCTGCATTCACGTGTAGGGAGAGTGGAAAAGCATTTAGTAAAAACCACCTCCAGTTCATCCGACTGAAATTTGAACCTCGATCTCTCCGTCCTCGGCAGTCTAGCACAACACGACTAGCGCGTTAGCCAACCACGCCACTGTGCTCCACTCGTAACAAAATCATCATCTCCTTAAATGGTCGCAGGCAGCTCACTGCTCAGCCACTGAAGAAGGATGTTCAAATATATAGGCCTATTAATACAACAAAGATTTTGCCTATCTGTTTGTCTGTATGAGCGTAGTGCGATATCTCTCACACGCAGAGGGCTGGGATTTAAAAATTAGTAACCTCTGTGTACGATTTTAAATTTCGATTTAATTTTTAATAATTAATTAAAAACCAGATTAAAATAAATAAATTGAAGATTTTTTTTCTGTCTGTTTGAAGTAAATAAAAGTGTTGCTTGGTGGGTCGCGTGGTTACCCCTGGCAATGCCAGGTACTCTTGCTAGTCCCGAATAAATATAAGTTTAAACATTTTAGATATAAATTAGATCTCAATTTTGTGTATAGATCACGTTGTGTGACTCAAATGTAACGTTACAGAGTTTTGGATATCTTTACTACCTTCCCTTCCATAACGGTTTTACAATAAAATAGTTTACACTGAGAGGTCTATTGTTTACTTTAGGACTGAATGTTTCCCTATTCCGCTTCTACATACACAACTTATTCGATATCATATTTCTATTTGTATGTGACGATTTGTTTAGTATTTAAAAAACATTGTTTCTTACTTGGTTTTTAAACAATTTACGAAAACTTTTCATAAATTAAAGTGATTAAACAATTACTTTAATATAAATTAATGCGCTTATGACTTTGTGAGAGTTGATTTTAAGATAAATGTACCTTCGTTTGCGTGTAGAGAGAGAGAGAGACAGAGAAAGAGAGAGAGAGGGGGAAATCCTTTAAGAAAACACTTTGGTACACACACATGAAATATGAACTTCCACCTTCTTTTTACCAGCAAACCAGACAATAGGAGTTTGACACCAAGCCTGTGTGTCCACCGGACAGAATTAGAATCCAGGAACAATTTGAAGAAAGTTAAATGTAGAGAAATTCGTAAATATATGCTTTAAGAGAAAACACCCATTTGTTGAAAACCAGTTCAATATATTTTTTGGTCAGGAATCGAATCTTAGATTCTCAAATCACCCAATAAAACTATTAAAATCAATTTTTTTTTTTAGATTAGCAAGGAATAATTTATAACTCAAAAACGTTTGAATTAGAATCATTTTATATATATATATATATATNATATATATATATATATATAGTTAAAATAAATATATGTATTCAAATATAAAAAATTATATCAATATTCTGGTTCTTGGAAGACCTAGAAATAACAGGTTCAACCACTAAACATTGTTTACAAAACTTCCGGTATATTGAGAATTACCATTCATTAAAAGAAGTCTAAATAAAGCTCGAACAATGCGATCAATTAGTCTTTGTTCAAATATAATAATCCTTCCAACATTTTCATTCACAAGGATTACGAGCCGTTGAGGAAGCGTAATAAAAAGGGGGTTTGTGGGAAGTTTAGTGTAAAATTGAATTTTAATTGAAAATTAATCGCTTCTCTAAATGATATTTCAAATGCGTTTTTAATGGATCGGATAAAACTAATCAATTTTTATCCCGTGTATTTTTGGTAATCTAATACGTTCTATTTAGAAGTTGAACCTAGTGGTTTAAATATTGAAATCCGATGCTGGAGCCCAGATTATGCGCAATAAATAAAGGGACTCCGGAAGGACGCGTACTCTTAGCGTCGTGTTGTGATCAAACTATTGACTACCTGGGTGAAAAGTTGAATTAATTATTAATATTGAGGGATACATTCTCTACAGTTAACTTACAACTATTATTGTAATAGGCTAACTAATGAAAGGCAGATACTGCGTCACTATAAAGCCTTATAATTATGTATGTTACTTCAAACATATCTTTGGACTCAATAGAACAAATTGTGAAGTGCTTGATCCTTGCGCACCAAGTTAGTAGCTCTGTGGTAGAACGAACATTGGCATAACATTAAAGGTACCACGTTCGATTCTTCTGATTTTTCACCTGATTTTGTTACATATATATATATATATATTTTATATATATATATATATATATATATACATATGTTTACAGATATATATAATGATGTTACCTTTAAATATATAGTTTATATATATATATATGTTTACAGATATATATATATGTTTACAGATAAGTTTTTTAAAAGGTCTTAATAATAATTATGTACGAAGTGTTACTTAAACTAGCTAGTTAAAGATTATTACGTTAAGAAGCGTTTAAATGTTATTAATTATAAACAGATTCCAAAAATAATCTTGAATATTATATTATTAATGAATGTAACATGCAAGGCTATCAACACAAAGTGTATTATGAACTTGTAAATACAGGGTTGAATCGTAATGCCATATTCTTAGGATTGATCTTGTCTGTCTACTTTAAGTCCTTGATTTTAGGGCCTAATTGAATAGTGACAAATTGCAATAATAATTATAAAGCTTGTTAATTGTTTATTTATAAAAAAAAGTATTAGTTTCTTAATTTCAAAGTTTGTAACTTAGCAGTAAGAATAAATAAAGAGGCATGATATCCTGCTCTCCATATCCAGTTGGTAGCAAAGCTTATAGATGTAAGTGTCCCGGGTTGTACAACCTGTAGGGGTAGTAAGACGCAGAGAGAAAATATATTTGAAGTCAAAAGTTATTGTTTGGGAATAGATGCGATTTTCATGAAACTCACACGGATTTCCTTAGAAAGGGAATGGGAAACTCAAAGATATAGATTATATTTAAAAAAAACTACCTCATGAGTATCCAGCTGAAATTTGAAACTGGACCTAGTCACTGTAAAGCAACTCTAATGCGAAGCTAATGCCTATGACAGTGCTACTTTCAGTGTAAGGACGTTTCTAGTCTGAACTACAGTACAACTTCAAAATTCAGGGAGGGTTGCATTGGACCAGTTTTAAACACAAAAATGCTCTTTTAAAGTGTATCTAAATAATTAGGAATACGTTCATGAAAAGAACCCTTTATAGAAGTAGTATTAAACCTTTTTTGTTCACATATTCCAAGATACAATTTTTCTTCTACTTTGTAGACCCAAATTGGTTGGTACATAATGAAAACTATACATATTCAATAATTAAAAAAAAAATGACGTTCCCAGATAGGATTCCCTACATGCGGGTCTCTTGTAGATTAACCTAAATCTTGTCCTGACTATTCAGTGATTATAATTAAATAATAAATATATATATTTAAATTAAAGTACCCTCTAATATGTATTTTCATACCTCTGGGGGTATGCTTTAGAGAATATAAAAATAAAGGTAGAATAGATCAAATTTAAAGACGCTTCCTAGAGCTGTATTACAGCTATAAAAATGACACCATCTTGTATTTCTAAAAATAAAATATTGTGCTGATTTTACAAAACATGAGATTCTCGCCATCGGATAGTTAATTACTCGTGGCCCCCTAAATATTCTAAAATATTTTTGCTGCCCCCTTGTTTTTACTAACATATTAATCATTAAGATTTATTCAAAAATAATGGCTTTATTTACTGATTATAATAATAATTCAAATTTAATTTAAATTTCCTTTATTATAGTGCTGGCCAACAGTCGTAAGACCTATAACAGGCCAGTATTGAAAAGTACACAATTATCTTACAAATATATATAAAATTACACGAGAAAATAAGATAAACAATAATAGGTTAATAATTATATATACTGATGCATAGTTACGAAAAAAAAGAGTAATTAATGATGATAAGAATAAAAAATATCAATAATAATAAATAACTAAAGAGTAGTTAAAATCAGTAACAATATAAAAAATTTGTAAATTTAAATATTATAGGCAGAATCTTTACATGATAAATTATTGATATAGAAGTTGCTTAAATAACGCCCTGAGTTTAGCTTTTCTTTTATGATAGAAGTCGAATTCGACAAATCTAGAATTGGTACTATGGATACAAACACCTATAGGGCTCACCTTATAAGAGTTATAGAGAAGAAATAATTTTGAATTACGAGAAGCCCTGAAGGTATATGAACGACTACATGATCAAGGGAAAATTTTCAAGAAATTTTGGTATTGAAATTATTAAAAACAATAGAGAGTTTGGAACTCTAAGAGGTTTCGAATTATGTCATAATCATAATAAATCCGGTTAGTAAATAATTTATCATAGCACGAAGCAACACATTTTCTTTGGACATTTTCTAATCTGAAAGAGTCAGTTAAGGTAATGGAATTCCAAGCAACACTTGCATATTCTAACTTAGCAGGGTGTGGTACAGACATAAAAAACTATCAACTTTCTTAAATGATGAAGTAATAAATTTAATAAGTCCAAGTAATTTCAATGATAGTGGAAATAAAGTTTGTAATCCGGGAGAACGCCAAGATCATTAATATAAAGAGTCCGAAGCATGTTTTCATTACTCAATTTATGAGTAAAAAAGAAAGTATTAGTTTTCCTAGTAAAATATATAGATTTGGTCTTAGATTTAATAGACATTCCATTTTCAAAAGACCATTGTAAAATACCATTTATATAATTTTGTAAATCTATACAATCTGCAATTGATTTGATAATTTTAAATAATTTTACATTATCAGTAAGGAGTAAATAACTGGATGAGTTCAAGTATTTACCAATGTCATCAATAAACACATTAAAGAGAAGAAGGCTAAAATGTATTTGAGGTGTGTGAATCAATTTTAATAGGGAATGATCTTTCATGCAAATAACTGCTGAACCAATTAACAAATGAGTGAGAAAGGCCAAAATTACCAAGTATAGAGAGAATAATACTATGCTGACATAAGTTAAATGGCTTACTTTGGTCAAAATAAATAGCATCAACCTTACCTTGGGCAGAGACTTGAGGGGCAACATGCCCAAGAAATGCTACTAAATTAAGTGACAGATTTGTTTTTTATAAAACCATGTTGATTATCTGAGAGTTTATTTTTAAGGGGGTGGAAAGTATGCTCATGTATGATTTTCTAGAATACTGTGGAGAAAGTGTTTAAGAGAGAAATTGGTCTATAATTACAAGCATTTGTTTTTACCCCTTTCTTTATAGATAGATATGACAACAGATTGTTTCCATGTAAGAGGAAAAGTTTCATTTGATAGGCCAATGTTAAAGATATAGGCTAATAAAGGGCTAAAAATGCTGGCACAGCCATTAATAATAAAATTGCAATTCCATCTGTCCCGACACATCTAGAAAAACTCAATTTTTATAGAGCATTAACAACGTCCAAGGGTGTAATGCGGCAAGGATACAAGGGCGCACTAGTTTCAATAACGGGGCAGGGTAAGACAGGAAAGGCTGAATTATAAATGGAATGAAAGTAGCTCCCAAACTCATTATCAATTAATAAAGGATCCGCTATAAACTTGCTATTAGTTTTTAGGTTGGATGGGGAAACTTTATTCACACGATTATTTTTAACAAATTTCCAAAATTCCTTCGGTTTTCATTTAATACTATTTTATATTGAGTTAATCCAATTGGCTCTGTCTATAATCTAAGTAGATTTAACTAATTTATGAAAGGGAAAAAAATTTGAATAGAATACACCATTATTTGTTTGTTTAAACCTTTTGGAAAAAAAAAGTTTTTTGTCCCTTATAAAGTATTTAAGAGTAGAAGAAAACCAATTCGGACATTGGATGAATTTATAATATTAGTTTTACGAATATGCAATAATAATAATAATAATAATAATAATAATAAAACATATATTAACTTTGCTAAATGTATTTAACGGGACCTCTGTTGTTAAACACTTTCAACTAATATGTCTATTCTTGTTTTGAATGTTTTACTTAATGCTATTCGCATGCAGGAGTCAATTCAGAGTCAAATTCGCTGCTTCGTTTTAATATTTACCATTCTTAAAAATCCATTTTCACATAAATAAGTACCTATAAACAAAGGCAACAAATTTTGAATGAAGTTGGTAAACAGATTGAGATTATATGTACCATACGTGATCTCTATTATACGTGCTTCCTCTCCCCTACATTACCCCAGAAAATCGAGAGTCTACTGGACTTACATACTTACGATCATTGAATTATTTCTTCCAAAACGTAAAATGTAAGATAATTGACTCCAGTAATAATCAAATAACATTTTAAGTTATTTTTTTGAGGCCCCCTAAATACTTTTCGCGGCCCCCTAAATACTTTTCGCGGCCCCCGGGCTAAGAATCGCTGCTCTAAAGGTTCTGCTAAAGTATTATGTCTCGTATTGTTTCCAAGAAGTATTCATGTACATTTTTGTATTATTTTATTTATTTAGCACCGCGTCTTACTACCCGTTCGGGTTATACGCTTAAGTACTAATTACACTAATGGATTAGGTATTGGGAAGGTTGAATTAAAGGAAGTGAACCCACATTTGCGTGGAGGGCGAGTGGAAAACCATTTAGGAAAAACCACCCCCAATTCACCCGACCGAGATTCGAACCTCGATCTCCCCGTCCTCAGCAGTCGGGCTCAACACGACAAGCGCGTTAGCCAACTACGCCACAGAGGCGGGTTAAATTTTTGTAATATTTCCAAGCACACAATTGTATTTTTATTAAAATGACTGGTTTTTAACACTTAACAAAATAAAGTTTGTATCTCATTTTAAAGTGAAGGTATTTGGTATTATTATTATTAGCACCGCGTCTTACTACCCGTTCGGGTTATACGCACTTACGCTAATGTGTAATGGAAGGGTGATTGTGAGATGAGGTGATTGTGAGATGAAATGAAGGACCTACAGTTTAACGTGGAATCCGAACCACGGTGGAGACCTGGCATTCCTCACATTCACAAGGTATTTAATAACAATCAAGTAAAGAATAAAATAAAATGTGCAATTATTGTGCTGTGGTTCCATACATTATTCTGTTTTCATAAATGTCATTACATAGACGTGTATAACAATTTACATAAATTTGCAAGTGGGATTTTTTTATTTATTTTACTCTCCCAAAAGGAAAGAATAAAGTTAAGGTTTTACCTTTTCCTCTTTATCCAATAAAGTCAACGTCACATTTAAATTTACATTTATACAACTTATTGTAATAGAAATACCGTGACAAGCCGTTTATCAAAAATTAAATCTTGAATAGAGAGCGATCAAGTGAAACTAAAAGAGCTGACTTGCGATAAATTGCTTTTGAAAAAAAAAAAAAAAAATCTTGCCTGAAAGAGCTTCCAGCTTGCTAAACGTTTTTCCTTCTTCTAGTTTTCGCATTAAAAACACTTCATCGTTGTGTTTAAATATGTGACGTGTTTCTGACATATTTTACCAAACTTGGTGTCAATTTCAATCAGTCTTGTGCGTATTAGTTTTTTTTTAAGCTACTCTACTGAAGGTAAAATTTTACAAGCCATAATTCCTTTCTTTTAATTAATGATACGTAATGATGGTCCACAGAATAATTCCTGATAGAAGAGTCAAATTCAACTAAGTCAAATATTACAACATGTTAATGGGTTTGATTACAGTGTTAAAATCGTAATTTTACAATTAATTTAATCGAATTATTTACTTGATAAGTTTTACTAAACAAATTTAAAATCATTAAGTCAAATTATGCCACCCCATCTTATTTACTAATCTACCTGATGTATAGGTTGGGCTCATTTATTATTTGCTGGTCTACTATTTGAACCTTTCATAAATCCTATTCTACAGCTTTATTTTTGTTCCCGCATCACGCGTCTAAGCTATCCGAATTTAATTACATTAATAACATTAATTATTTAGGGATGAGGAAGTTAGTGTTAAAAAGAAATATACCCACATTTACATGGTGATAAACATGAAAACTATATAGGACACCCAGTCGGGATCCAAGCCCCTCTCAAGAGAAATATACTAGATGACTTTAAAGTTTTTTGCGTGTACCCACCGGTGTAGGCCACTGTTGTTGTTGTTATTATTATTATTATCACCGCGTCTTACTACCCATTCGGGTTATACGCACTCACGCTAATGTGTAATGGTAGGGTGATTGTGAGATGAAATGGAGGACCTACAGTTTAATGTGAGATCCGAACCACGGTGGAGGCCTGGCATTCCCCACATTCACAAGATGTGATTAATACACGTCTCGTCAGAGGTGAAGGAAGGGTTTGGTAATTAGATAAAACTGTGTCAGGACCGAGGATTGAACCCCGGACCCCAGCACAGAAGTCTGACACCTTACCCCTAGACCATCAGGTCACCTGTAGGTAAATGATCATAAAAGTGTTTAACGAAAGAGGCTAGGGTGAGAAATATTATTTCTATGAAATGGTGCCATGTATGGAGAAAGCCTATTAATGCACTAATTTAGGATTGATTCCAGGCCTATCTAGGCAGATCCAGGAGTACTAGATACTCATAAAACCTGCCAAAATCATATTATCTTAGAAATAAAAGTCTGATATAATTTATTATTTGGATGTAAATTGTGTAACAATAACAATTAATCAAAATAAAGTAAATTGAATGTTTTGTAAATGCTAAAATATAAATCAACGGTAGCAATAATAACAGTAATACTAGAGTAGTTAAATCTTGTATTATTGTTTAGCAGTTCTATGTTATTGCTGTAAAAATAAATGAACATCACTAATTTACAAAAAAAAGATATTTTTAAAACACTTATCCAATTAGTTTTTCAACAGCCAATAATCTACAACATGTCCGAGTAACTTTAAACAAAGTGGAAGATATTTCATGCTAACATTTAATATTAGAAATTACTATTTTTATCTATGGGTTGTCTTAATGCAAACCCAGACTTTTGTACTGAGAATGGATTTCCCTTTGATCAGTGTTTCCTAAACTTACTTCAGTCTCGTAACTCTGGGTGTCAGGGTCTGACTAAAGTACCTCTTCCAGATCTTTAAAAAAGAGAAGTTAACAAGTACCTGCTATATTGTAGAGTATTGATGATAATTACAAATCTTAATAAAGTTTTAGTGGTACTCTAAACAAAGCTGTCACGTAGAGAAGGAACCTTATAAAATACCAAGACATCATATCAACATTTGCGTTAATTAATTTATTAGACTTAATATTATCAACAAATATTGTATAATTAAAATAAACTCAGTGGTTCGTCACGTACCCCCTGAAATACTATCACTGAAGGGTAAATGAACCACATTTTGGGGAAACTGTTTTGATGAATAATGTTGCCTTTCCTTTAAATTGCCCTTATTCTCCTACTCTTTGATAAGGTAGATAATTACGTTGTTTTAATTGAATTATTAAAATAATACCATATTCATTTAGTGTTCTATAAGAAGTTTAATTTTATGTTCTTGTTCCTTACCGAAATGTCGGTTAGTACGTTATTGCTCTAGTCTCCTGGCGTTCTCCCCTTGACTCCCCCTCTCAACATCCCCCC
>CABFVZ010001108.1:93586-111914 GCA_902151445.1 Timema monikensis
TATATATATATATCAAATCGTTATAGTTCTGCAACAATGCCCTACTATCTAAAATTAAGTATAACCACATAAATGAGTGAAGACAATCAGTCAAAAGGACTTTTAGAATTCTTAAAAAAAGGACATGATTGCATATTTAAACCTAACCCTAACTTTAATATAGTCGTATCAGAATGTAAAATGGAGATTAAAGTCGATCATGATTTTTATTATGATCAAGGCAAAAATACCAATGAATTATTTAAGTCCTCAACCTGTACATGTTTAACTTTAAATTTAAGTTTGTTTAAAACCTTCAGTCAAAAGAAGATAACATTAACATTCAAGTCAAAAATAATTTTTATATAAAGGAGCCGAAAAGGATTTTTTTTTTCTTACATTTTAAATGGACGAAAAGCATCCACCAAGAATACGCAACCAAGAGTGAAGTTTTCTTCTAACTCTTGGTAGTATTTATTCGATAGTTTTCCTCAGAGAGGGTGGTGTCAGGGGATTCATGCAAGACAGAAACAAGGAAAAAGATGGGGGTAGGTGAAAGGGGAATATGTGACGAGATGGTATTTGAACACTCCAGATCAGGCATCTCGGCTACGTGGAAAGATTCAGCACCGGAAACGCCTTACGTCATTTCTATCGGCCTTAGAGACAACTTTAATGTTGGCAGGGTCAGTTAACTCGCGTATTCAGTCGTGATCACATGTTCACATAGCCTGTTGTGTGGCGTGGGAGATAGTAAGCTTGGAATGTACATAGTGGAATGGAGCACGGTGAGTTTAGAACATCATATTATTTAAGTTTGGTAGAATATTATTTGAAGTAATTTAGGGTGTTTTTTGAAATTAAACGTTGTAGCTGTGATAAGACACTACAAAAGGAACAACACAAGAGTAATTTTTATAGTAAATAAGGCCTACATTTTTCTAAATAATTTAAGTATATTACGATTATATATTGCTAATAGGTAACAAGAATACCTTATGTGGTGCAGCTTATAATATAGGGCGTCAAGGCCGAAATGCTACCTTTGAAATTAAATGGAGTGAAAACGTCCAAATCTAAAATATGTTTCATTGATTCATAATTCTCATTAAAGAAATCGTTCAAGGATAAGGCTAGTATATAGCAGGATGACCAAAAGCCACTCCACAGTTGTTATTTGGTTAACCTCCCGAATGATTGTATCGTGGTATTTACTTCTGTGATACTCCTGTGGTTTTTGATTTGTGCTGACACACACTGCATTGGCTCTGATGTAGCGCTTTTACCACAGCGTTCTCCCAAAGATAATTCTAGAACAGGAGAGCGCAAAGCTCAACCTTTTAATTGACGTACCACAATGGTGCCCGTACCATGGGCTAAGAACACCTAGTAGTTCTTCGTGGTCGTATCGAAAATGTTTTCATTGGAGTAGAATGTGTTTTAGTAGAGTTTAAGTTTAAAAACTGCCTTAAAATTTGAGTGAACAATGAGCCTGGGAAGATTTCTGGATAGCTCAGTGGGTAGAGCATTGGCGTACTAAGCCAAAGGTCCCGGGTTCAATTCCCGTGTCCAGGTGTCATTTTTCAATTTTCAGAATTTAAAAACTGTGATAAATACATGGATATGAGAAACATTAGTCCCTTCAACCACTATCAGTGACAACAACTAACTTCATTACGACGCAACCCAAAATTTAAATTCCAAATGCCATGTTGCCTCTGGCTCAAGATGATTTAGGAGTTTAGGACAGTTGTTTTTTAACAGATGACCTTTTCCTACTTACCGTTGTGAATTCCATAGCAACAATGTGTACTGAGCTATGGCTCGTTTCAAAAAGCTGTTACAACGAAATAACTGAGGTTGTTTCCTTACAGAATATCTCTGCCGTACAGAAACTGAAAGATCCAGATTATTGGTGGAAACGTGGACTAAGCTTCAAGATCGTGTAGTCTTGGTTTTGATTATGGTGAAGTTCGAGGGTGATTTCCAGCTGTATATAATAAGGGTGATTTCCCTCCGTGGTTTCCCACCCTGCTTAAGTGCAAATGTGAGTGAATTCTACCCTGCATTTTCAAAACCTATTAGTGCAAATACATGCGAATAGTCTAAAAGAGTAAGATGGAAATAAAAAATAATACAATATATGAGAATATATTAAGCTAATACTAATACTAATTTTACCATTAAAAATGGATATTACATTTTGGATGTGACGTTCCAAAATACCAAAGCTTGGTTCTACCTCTCAGGCTATGTCAACGAACAAAACACACGTTTGTTGGGTACAAATTATTATTCAAGTGCATTTACTTTAGACAAAATCGGTATTGGGCCTGGGATTTCAATAAGACATCACACGCTGTCTCTTATGGCTGAAACATTACGTAAAGTGTATGTTAATAAAGTGAAGAGAGTTATTCTCTGGTAAGAAAACGGTGGTTAAACCCTTTCAGCACTTACTCTACCCAAAGTGTATGTAGTGTTGGGAAATAGCATACAACATTTTTGCCCACAAAGTGAATAATGTATGTCTATTACTAATATGAAGTGACTTTTTTTTAGCATTCTACATTTGCCTCATACTCAGTTTATCTAGATTATAGATCATAAATACTCCACATAGAGAGATACTTGTCAATTACTTGTTTTCTTGAACACACTTTATTCCCTTTTTCCTTAATAATTCACATTAATGTTGCTTGCTCCAAATGACAGACAGCATAACTTGCAACGCGGGGTAGCAACAGAGGTCAAGACAGTAAGCAGCACCTTGCACTAGATATGTGGTCACAACGGAACTCTATGCCGTTATCTACATACTTATCCAAGCGCATGTTTGTTTCTCTCATCTGTTGACTGTGACGGTATTGATTCCCTCCATCCCGAGCTCAAATTAGCTGAGAGTGCGTTAACCGCTAAAGAGTCAAAGATGAGCAGGAGTGAATTCGCGGAGATCAATTAATCGGTTACCGTTAAGTACGTACGATATTGGGCTTTGTTAAGTAACGTAATTATAACATTTAAAAGGTAAGTTTGGAATACAAGTCAATCTCAGCGTGATAGTAATCATATACTATATTAATCTAAGACAATATACATAAGCACTAGAACTACAACATCGTCTCTGAAGTAGCTGCATGGCTACTGTTGGTAAACAGTGTTACCATTATTCTTTTTACGTGTGTTCAAGCTTCCCTTAAATATGTGACAAGTTTGGCAACGCTTGTTCATTGATGTTGCCAATAGATCCTTCTTACTCCAGCACAGCCCCTTCAGACAAAAATGAAAGTGAGGATATTTGGCAACAACTTACCGAAATAGAGAGAAAATAAAGTTTTCTCCGTAAGACCTGCAGTTACCTCAGCAGTAATTTTAGGTGTACGAGTTTTGGCCTTGGTTATAAACTTTATTTTTTTATTTTAGCATCTCATATTACTACCCGTTCAGTTTATACGCTTATGTACTAACTACTACGTTAATGTGTGTGGGATAAGGAAGGCTAAATTTAAAATAAGTGTACCCACAATTTTCTTGGATAGAAAGTGGGAAATCATTCAGGAAAAATCATCCTGAGTATATATGACTGGAATTGAACCATGATCCCTCCAGTATTGGCTGTCTCTATTGAGTGACTAACGCCTTAGACATCACGGACACCCAGGTGGATAGCAACAAGTTGAAATCTGATTTATATATCTACTTGATAGCTTCCATAACTTTTAATCATGTTATGATCGTTTACATTCATTTTTGTTTCTGTGAAAAATAAACAGTAATAATTATTGTACACGAAAATATAAAATTTAGAAAAATCATATCTAAATTTCTGGTATTTTTTTCTAACTATATTGAAGATATTTTATCAGGTTCTTATTATTAATTCCGATAGATATTTTTAATTTTGGTTTTGTTTTCGTTGAAGTGCTTGAGTGTCATAAATGCACGTGACAGAAGAGGATTGATTATCCAATTATTCACAAACTTTGTTCTGTCCTCCATAACTCTCAGATATTTCGTTGTGTACATTCTCTCTTTGGGAATTTCTGATAGCTGAACTTGCTTGTATTGAGACAAAAACTCCACATTTCATTCCAAAATTAGAAAATTGATGGCAAGTTGGCAAACAGGATGGAACTGGTTACTCATATAAAAATAAGTTACCTTAATCATTTATGCATCATTCCAAGTATTGGTTCTCAATTTACTTAATAAAACTTTTTTTAGCACCACGTCTTACTACCCGTTTGGGTTTCACGCTAAAAGTTTTATTGACCAGATAGGTTATATTTATAGGAAATGTACCCACATTTACATGGAGGTAGAGAGGGAAACCAGTTTGGAAAAACACACTCGCAGTACACTTGACCAAGATTCGATCTCCCCACCATCAGCAGTCTAGTCTATTGCGAGAGTAGCGTTAGGTCACGTGGTAACCGAAGTGTGGAATAAAACAATTCATTGCTTCTTTGCATCCTTTGTTGTCATTAAAAGCCAAGCGACAGCTTCAACAAACGTACAAGCCATTCCAGTTCCGGCGGAGGCTCGAAAAAAGGCGCCAGTTTCGTATTTTCTGTTTATCGATGACAGAGTTCTATATTTCCTCCAGGTTAGGGTCCCTAAATGGTTTACTTTAACACGAATATAAGTAAAACTTCCTCTAAGATTTTTACCTAATTGAAAATATGCGAATAGCCCAGACGGGCAGTAAAACGCGGGGTTATAAACAATGCCTTGCTTGTAAATCTGTTCTAAAAATACACTCAGCGACTGTGGGTGGGTAATACAGTCGTCCTAATAGCAGAGAGCGTGTGTTTGTGTGTGTGTGTATAGGACGTAATTTGTGGCACAATGTACAGTAAGATCATGTTAGTTGATGATATTTGATATCAATTCGTGAATAAGAAGCTATCACGTCCATCACAGGCTTTGCCTTAAAATATGAGTGAAGAATGGCCTAGAGCACGGGATGATTCCTGGATAGTTCAGTCGTTAGAGCAATGACGTACTAGACCAAAGGTCCTGGGTTCAATTGGCGTGTATAGGTGACGATTTTCAATTTAAAGAATATGACATTACCAAAGAAGCTAAACATAAAGTCTGCACCATAATGAACAGTGAGCAATATACTTGAGTATCCTTCAACTCCTTCCCAAGCTCGTAAATTGAGCAAGTATGACACTAGTATACCAGCCAGTGTTTCTAGCTAGAGCGCGCTGGCAGTACTAGTTTTATCGCGTGCCCTACCTCCAGCACAGGTTATTTCCTCGCGGTGAGGTGGACGGATCCTGACATTATTTGTACCCACTAATTGCTTGGGGGAAGGGGTGAGGGGAGCTTGTAATCGTTGTAATAATTTCGTGATCGTGTGGAGTAGTGGGGGCAAATTAGTGATGAACAACCCACTACGGTGGAAATAATGGTTTCAATGTCAGAGATTTAAATTGACTTGGCTGTTTCTAGGAGTATTTGAAGGAGTCGCGTCGCACGCTTCATGAAGCAAGGACACACTACGTTGAACAAGAAGTTATATATCTTAAGGGGCCTGCCTACCGAAGTACCGAGACGCATTGAGACGATCAGAAATCATGCAATTTAAAAAAAAGTTGTTTGTGTTTTAAAGATATAGACCGCCACGCCATAATGGAAGGGAAAGTATTAAAATATTCCTGTCAAATCACAAACCTTACACACTTATTAGTTTAAAAATATGAAACGCTGGAAATATCACCCTTTCCACGAAGTTTCACGTGAAATATCACAATTTTGATAATAAAGTAAACAGTTATATAAATGTAGCCTTCCACAAACAAATACAGTCATTTTAATGGGTCAAATATTAATAAAATTGAGGATTTTTTTGTGGTTTTGAAGTTTAATAACGCCCATTTATTTAAGAAATTCAACATTATGAGGATATTTCCAATCAAGTATGTGTATGCTATATTAGTAATCATATATAGTTTGACTAAAAGCTATTATAAGACAGATTTAGAAAATTGATTATAAATATCGAAGCATTAACACACTTGTTGTAAAGTGACGTTGAGATATGTATTCCCAGTCTTCCTTTTAATAAAATAACACAGATATTAGGCCTAAATATTTTTATATGAAATGCGATTTATGGTATTTTATTTAGATTATTTTGCTAATATATGGTGTGTTGCTTTCTAAAGTAATTTAATTAAAGGTAAATCTATTTTAAACAACCATTTAGGAAAAGAACACTCTCCTTACACCTGTCCGGGATCAAACCTCGATCTATCCTTCATCGATAGTCTAGTCTATTGCAATAATGACACCTTAGATCATTCGACCAATGAATCGGTCTTATGTTTAGTTAATTTACCACATCCCTATGACATAAAATGTAAAACCCACTCACGCAAACACGCAACCTTGTATTTCCCCAACACCTGGGCCTGAAAAGTTAAAATTTTGCGTTAAGGCTCATTTTAGTACCTAATAAAGAAATAAGATGAGGTTTTTGACATCCAAAGGGTGAATAGGGTGAAGTTTTCACAATTCACTGATGTATCTTTTGAACCTGTGGACATAGAGTCTTTAAATTTAAAATGAAGATTCCTTTCTAAAATTAGTTGAGATAAATTTGAAGGTTTTTAAAATTGAATCTCTTAAGGGGGTGGAGAGGAGCAGAAATATATGTAACTCATTGTCTCACTCATAACCATATTTTCCCAACTCCTGGGCCTGGAAACTTTAAATTGTACTTGGCCAGAAGGTAAAGGGATTACTCCAAGTAACCGTAAAAGTCTAAAACTGGGAAATTAAAAAATTGAGCTCTAGGAAATAGGGGGGGATTGGGACTATAATAAGGGAAAATACATTTTAGTTGAGGTAGAGAATTAATTTTTGGCAAACAATTAAAGAGATAATCCCAAATAACCAAATAAATCTTAAAATTAGAAATTTCTAGGAGTGAATTAAATAAAAAAATGGGAGTATTAAATTTTTTTAAACAACCAATTTTCTGTGTGATAGACAACTGAAACTTGGCAATAAGATATAAAATACCAAATATTCATAAAGACTGATTTTTTTTAATGGATACAACAAGAAAGAAAGGAAGCAGAAAATTGAAATTTTTCAATTTTGTAGAGGGTTTACTCCAATAATAAAATAAGTGCTATATATTTATTATTTAGAAAAGAGTCTGGTGAAAGTTTTTTTTTTCTAAATTCCCAAAGCTAAAGTAATAAATTACTTTTCATTATGTTAGAAGATTGAATTTATCAGATGGGTATAATAATCACACCAGACAACCATTAAAGTGACTCCTTCGAAATTCCTAAAACTAATATAAAAATACTTATACATATCCTAAGGCCCTCCACCATTTTTCAATTCCCTTAATTCATTTGGACAATCCATTCAAGTTCAAAATTTAAATTCCAGCACTCATAATTTTGCTGTGTAATATGAACCCATCTAAACTGTGTAATGATACCCACTCACAGGTAAACAGTCTGCAAAACTTGATAATAGAGGCGACTGCCATGACAGGTTTCACTACGGGTGAATGGGTCATGATTCCAAAAATATCCATGATTCCATCAGACCTGCCTTTCCAGTTTGAATGCATGTAATTTCCTGACAAGGCTGGCTATGCGATGACCATCAACACAGCGCAAGGACAAACCCTGAAAATGGCGGGCGTTGCTCTCCATGGCAAGTGTTTCCCACATGGACAACTATACTTAGTGTGTTCCAGTGATAGTTTTAGCAGCAACCTGTTATAGTCTGTTCCAGTCTGTAATAGTTCGCTTTTGTTGATAAAAACTACTAACGTTTACAAAGATGCCTTGCCTTAAATTTTGTTACTTTACTTCCTATGTGTCTAAATTTAAAACATAACTAATTACATTACACTAGTTTTTTTTATTCTGAAGATACATCTTTTATAATCTCCAAAAACTTTCATCAAGGTAATCTGTATGTAAAACGTTGTGTGATTTATTCTCTTTGCGAGGAATTAAAGAGTATAGGATTATAAACATAATTGTTTTAATTAACATGTTTTTAAAACTGACAATTACTTTAGTGAAACTGTGGGCATAAGCTAGTATTATATAATTTATTTTAATAATTTATACAATTATTTATCAGGGTTATATCATCATAGAATATCCACAATAATATATATCTGTAGCCCTCAGTAAAGTTCAAGTATTTCTTCCAAAGTAAGTTTGAAGTTGAGGTAGCTCTCGTGTAAGCAGGAGGAAGTGCTCTCTAAGGAGGCTCCTGATAAATAATTCATGTCTAACATGGTAATTAGTGATTAGTGTGTGGTAATGAAGACATTATCTGTGCGGTGATGCACGTGATTGCAGCCAGACTACGGCTGTCCAGGGATGCTCTCAATGGTCAGGTACGAGAGTTGGGCGGGCGAGCAGAACGGCCGATTATGACGTCACGAGCGGTGCTCACCGACAATAAGGCAAGCGTGCGCACGCGATTAATATTAACAACCGGGTGATTATGTCTCCACGACATCCTCACCCCTTCTCCTCTCAGTGTTTTATTGTTCTTGTAAAGGGAGACGTTATTAGGGGGCGTATCCAGTTGGAGGATTAACGTCTCCGTAGTTTCTACCTTGGCCGAGAATGATTACAAGGTGCTCGGATGAACGCGAGAGCACTGATTGAACGTAAGTTATTAGATGTGTGCTGTGGTTTTCTTTTAAAAGAACCTCACTACCCACCCGGGCTGTACACATATTAACACTAATTAGGTACGTATTATAAAGGGATAACTGAGATGAAATGTAGCCGCATTCACGTGAAGATAAAGTGGGAAACAATTTAGAACACAGAAAACCTCAGTAAACCCAACCATGGTTTGAGCCCAAACCTCAGAAAACCAAATCATTAGTGGTTGAAGGAAGACGTGATTGAAGATCGGCGCGGTTGAAGTGAGACGTGGTTGAAGGAAGACGCGGTTGAAGGAAGACGTGGTTGAAGTGAGACGTGGTTGAAGGAAGACGCGGTTGAAGGAAGACGCGGTTAAAGGAAGACGGGGTTAAAGGAAGACGCGGTTAAAGGAAGACGGGGTTGAAGGAAGACGGGGTTGAAGGAAGACGTGGTTGAAGGAAGACGGGGTTGAAGGAAGACGCGGTTAAAGGAAGACGGGGTTGAAGGAAGACGGGGTTGAAGGAAGACGTGGTTGAAGATCGGCGCGGTTGAAGTGAGACGTGGTTGAAGGAAGACGCGGTTGAAGGAAGACGTGGTTGAAGGAATATGCGGTTGAAGGAAGACGGGGTTGAAGGAAGACGCGGTTGAAGGAAGACGGGGTTGAAGGAAGACGGGGTTGAAGGAAGACGCGGTTGAAGGAAGACGCGGTTAAAGGAAGACGCGGTTAAAGGAAGACGCGGTTAAAGGGAAACGTGGTTGAAGTGAGACGTGGTTGAAGGAAGACGTGGTTGAAGGAAGACGTGGTTGAAGTAATATGCGGTTGAAGGAAGACGGGGTTGAAGGAAGACGGGGTTGAAGGAAGACGCGGTTAAAGGAAGACGGGGTTGAAGGAAGACGTGGTTAAAGGAAGACGGGGTTGAAGTGAGACGTGGTTGAAGGAAGACGGGGTTGAAGAGAGACGGGGTTGAGGGCAAAGCGAAAATGGAAAAAGAACATGAAAGACAGTGAATGCAGCTCATGGATGACAAACAAAGAGATATGATTAAGTTTCAGTATATAAAAAAGGATGTTGCTGATAGGATATGCTGGAGGACTCAATTTGGTTAAGACAAAGGATCTTCCATAAGATAAATTACCCGATTATAATAATATGCTACGCATGTATTATTGAAGTAATTTATTTACTTTTGGCCTCCACCAGTGATCCCGTTGTTTAAGGAGTCAGTCTATTGAGAGGATAGCTTATCATTAATTAGGAGGGGAAGGGGCGTGTTTTTAATCTGGGCTGAGTGTTCTGTGGGTAATCTTCTATATGTGATTTAGGGCCATATATATAGTCGAGATTCGGAGGTAAACCAATCTGTCATTCGACCTAAATTACTTGTTATTCATATACCGGAAGTTTGGTTGACTCCTCCACCCCAAGACTAGACTATAAATACCGTTCGTTACAATGGAATATGAGAAGTATTTGTACGTCAAAGTAATATTCTTTACAAATATTTTTTTTTTATCTCTGTTTATCTTCCCAGATGAGTTCAGGACTTTATATAGGTTGGTTTATTGCCTTGATTCTCGTATTTTGAATAAAAAAAAATTGAGTCAAACTTCAACTCAAAACATGAAGCATAATTAGGCCAACTCTGTGGTATTTTTCCATGCCAGTAATTTCATTAATATTGTTTCTTAACAACAACATTCTATGTTTAATGTGCAGTGTATTTATATTAGGCTGGTCCTTGTTTTTGTATTACTTTTATTTATTGCAGTCACAGCACAATGCTAATTAAATTAAAACTACATATTTAGAAAATTCAAATAATAGAATAATATATTAATTTAGGCGAGAGTGTTTACAAGGAAACTTCCGGCCAAGTATATAGAGACAAATTTCCTTCCCCTTCAACATGTTGGTCCGTGTTATTTCATTACGTTCTTTATGGCCAATCAGGACACATCTTTGTCAAACATAAGGTTTCTCGTCACACACAAAATATAATAGAAAAATTCAATATTTCTGTATAATTTCTACAAACAAAGAATAGTCTCTTCTCACCCTGTAATACGTGGCCACACAACATTCTCAGGCTGACCATCATCAGTACTGAGTAGGCATGGACAATAACACTCCAACATATTTTCAACTTCACTTAAGACAAGCTTGTTGCCAAAATTTCCCTTATAGCATGCACATTGTAGCGTACACACCATTTACCCTGAAAGGTATCAGTCGGCAGTCTTACCTCTATGTACTACATTATGGTTTATCTTATAAACTGTTCTATTCTAGAACCATGCATGGTAGAGTAATGGCTTTAAGATAAACCAAGGATAAATATGTTTCCTTATATATTATTGTTTGTCCACCTACTTCACGGAAACGGCTTCAAATTTTAGTTTGTTAGCTCACAAGGAAATATTATTATTATTATTATTATTACTATTAGCACCGCGTCTTACTACCCGTTCGGGTTATACGCACTTACGCTAATGTGTAATGGTAGGGTGATTGTGAGATGAATTGGAGAACCTACAGTTTAACGTGGAATCCGAACCACGGTGGAGGCCTGGCATTCCCCACATTCACAAGATGTCTTGTCAGAGGTGAAGGAAGGGTTTGGTAATCAGATAAATCTGTGCCGGGACCGAGGATTGAACCCCGGCCGCCAGCACAGAAGTCTCACACCTTACCCCTAGACCACCAGGTCACCCGCAAGGAAATAATCTTGACATTTATTCACCTTTCTATTTCCGCCATACTTGAATGTGAAGAGGTGCAAGACAATAAACTGTATTCTATCATTTAATAAACATTTAAATTCAAGGGTGGTACAGCTACCCTTAGCTTAAACCCCTCCCCACACCCCAGTGAAAATTAATTGAAAGTCTTTCAGTTGGCGTTCAAACCGTAATACTTTAATGAAAAAAAGGTGGAAAATTGTGGTATGTTTACATTTTGAAATTGCCTCCTTTTGCGATGGGAGGGTTTAGATGTCAATTGAATGTATCTAAAATGAGAAGTCCTATTCTATAGTCTCCCGCCCCCTCAATCAATTCATTGCGAGCAGAGTATCGTGCGTGGTGAAGGTAATGACGGATCAACACATATGTGCCGACCACATGCGCGCTCCTGGACATACATGATCCAGCGTCGCAGTGTGTGGGCGTCCACTGAGCCGTCAACAAATCCAAGGAATAGGAAGGGTGGCACGCTCATGGTCAAGGGATCGAGTTTGATACCGGATCAGGGCATGGAATAACTAAATAATGAAACAAACAGCACACTGCTTTTTAGATACATGAGTGGACAACACTATACACCACTTGTGCAAATAAATGATTGGACAACAATATACACCTCTTGTGCAGATAAATGAGTAGACAACAATATACACCACTTGTTTAGATAAATGAGTGTACAATACAATACATCACTTGTTTAGATAAATGAGTGGACAACACTATACACCACTTGTTTAGATAAATGAGTGGACAACACTATACACCACTTGTTTAGATAAATGAGTGGACAACACTATACACCACTTGTGCAGATAAATGAGTGGACAATACAATACACCTCTTGTTTAGATAAATGATTGTACAACACTATACACCACTTGTGCAGATAAATGAGTGGACAACACTATACACCACTTGTGCAGATAAATAAGTGGACAACACTATACACCACTTGTGCAAATAAATGAGTGGACAACAATATACACCACTTGTGCAGATAAATGAGTGGACAATACAATACACCACTTGTTTAGATAAATGAGTGGACAACACTATACACCACTTGTTTAGATAAATGAGTGGACAATACAATACATCACTTGTTTAGATAAATGATTGTACAACACTATACACCACTTGTGCAAATAAATGAGTGGACAACAATATAAACCACTTGTGCAGATAAATGAGTGAACAATACAATACACCACTTTTTTATATAAATGAGTGGACAATACAATACACCACTTGTTTAGATAAAAGAGTGGACAATACAATACACCTCTTGTGCAGATAAATGAGTGGACAACACTATACACCACTTGTTTGGACAAATGATTGAGCAACATGATACACCACTTCTTTAGATAAACAGTGAATTTAAGAATGAATATCCCATTAATAACATCGAATTATTATTTCTTAACGAAAACACTGTCCATACATAAGTGAACACGAAGAATCATCTTAATATATCTTTATTCAATTACTGTGTTCTTTTATCTAAATGTATGTGACTCCAATCATTTTACTAACTAGTAATCCTTTGTTTCGTTTCTGCTGGAAGGGTCGGTTACAAACACAGGGTGCTGGGGTTTCAGGAGACCACAGAAGACGTGACGTCAAGCAACCATTACGTGCTTGTTGATTCTCGGTTAGTTTATAAAACAAGCACCACGATAAAACTACAAAGAAAAACAAAGAAAAATAATTAAAACTATACAATTAATTTTGTATTTAGATAATTAAATTATTTAATAAAATTGATTTTATGCATACCTTGTTGAATATGTTAAGATAACAATATAGACTACTGGCATACCATTGTTGGGAAGGTCAAAGTTCGAATCTCTTCTACTATTTAATTTAATTCAATTCATTTTACTCAGGTGTAATTGTTTTTGTTGTTTTATGTACATATTTCTGTTATCTACACTTAATTATACTTAGAGGGTAGGAAAGAGTAAAGTAGAATTCACATGAAATGCAGTCGCATTCTCATGGAGAGACAGTGGGTAACCAATACACACAACCGTGATTCTAGCCCCGTTCTCCACGTCACCAGAGTAGATGAGCTTGACGTTTAGTCCACGTGTCCACTGAAGCGAGTGATTGACATGCAAGTGGGAATGTTTGTAAAAGAGAGGTTTATGTTTCATTAAAAATTAATATACGATGAAATAAATAGACTAATATTGCTTGCGTTGTGAAATCCACCACATGTTTTCTTTTTTTCTGAATTATTTAATTTATGCTCACGCTCTGAAAGTGGTTCAAAAATTCCGTTCAAGAAAATTAAAATCAAATATCATTCAATATAGGATCATTTTAACAAGTAAAGGGATAAATTTTAAACTTAAAAAAATTACTTTTTTCTCTAATTTAATTATTATAATGAGTTAGGAATGAATACCGGAAAATATAGAGGAAATGTATCCACATTTGAATGGAGTAAGAGTGGGTAACCACTGAAGGGAAAAAAAAACTCAGAATATATGGATGGGATTTTATCTCCGACTAATATAAATGTTTATAAAAAAAGCTAGCTATTTTGATTTTTTTTTTCACCTCTGACAAGTTATCTTGTGAATGTGGGGAATGCCAGGCCTCCACCGTGGTTCGGATTCCACGTTAAACTGTAGGTCCTTCATTTCATCTCATAATCACCCTACCATTACACATTAGCGTAAGAGCGTATAACCCGAACGGGTAGTAAGACGCGGTGCTAATAATAATAATAATAATAATAATAATTTACCAAAAATTTATTACGATCCAGCTCCTCTAGAAATCCTAAGCCCTACTCTATTCCCTTTCCACTCACCCCTTACCCCCATCTAAAACCAACAATAGCCAATCAATGGCGTTGTTTACTGTTTCCATCTACTGGACGACTTAGGGCAAATCACAAGATTAATTAACGTATTACAGTACAGTCATTCGGTTGACCGATGCAAACATCATTGCCGTAGAGTGGAGATGACAACACAGTCGCAAACTAGCTGCTTATCTACGGGATGTGCCAGAATACCAAACCACTGGTTAGTCTCATTTCGAGAACATGTTAATAGGCAAAAACAATATTTCAACAAAATAGGAATGTAATATAGGATTAGGAGTATACCTAAACTTGGAATTTCCTTCAAACACAATGCTCATTCATTAAAATCAAATTAAAAATGTGCCAAAATAAATCATTTCACTTCCTTTATACATGTACACTCTGTTTACTCTGAGAGATAGCATTCTTACCTTGACTGATTACACTAAACTTTGAGTTTTCTTCAACCAAGATTCCCTTTTGTAAAATTATATACTACTGAAAATTATTTGCATGTTCTTAACCAATACAAGTTCTTGTCAGGACCACAAGTTATATTTGTCTGTGCCATAACAATTCAAGTTATTGTCAGAGACACTACTTATATTTGTAGGCGTCATGACCAATACAAGTTATTGGCAGGATCATAAGTTATATTTGTCCCATGCCATAACCAATACAAGTTATTGTCAGGATCACTAGTTATATTTATTATTTGTATTTGCATTAACCAGTAAAAGTTCTTGTCATAGTCACTAGCTATATTTGCCTGTATCATATATTTTAACTAGGATATCAAATTGAAGGTATAAAAATAGTTTCTTACAAGACTTACTATAAACAAATGTTTCTTTCTTTCGACACAGATCATACATATTCTGGGGGGAACTAAATACTCAATTCAGTTTAATTTAGAAACAAAATAATAGATCAAATAATTGGGTATTGAAAGGAATTAGTTGAAAGTAAATCTGAAACTATAGGTTTCCATTATTATATTTGTATCCGATATTATATCAAAAAGGCACTTATACGATTATGCATACATAGTAATATACGGGCAAACAGATTTTTAAGGCCCTAATTATGAAGTCGGTGACTTTTGCAACTTCAAGATCCAAAATAATCTCGGATTAGAAAATTTTCATGAATACAATACTTTACCTACTATATAAGAAATTAAAAATAATATATATTTCTTAATATTTCATGTTTCAACATAATAGATCAGCTAAAGTATATAATAGTAACAGTGCCTTAATAAATCTATTTAAAAATTATGAAATTTATTCAAAGTACAAATAAGTACTTCACAGTAATACGATAGATTTAATTTTCTTCAGTATTTCGCTTTTTACCACAAGTTTGTAAAATCCGCACATTCACACTAATGGCGTAGCAATAAAGAAAGGTGAGAGCTATAAGAATAATACCCACACTTTGATATAGTAAGTAGGTAGATCAATAACTAAGTAAAACATTTATCTTGCGCCACGGTGAGACTCATACCCTTATCTTACTTCTCACCAAAAGTCAGACAATACATTACTGATGCCTTTGTCTACATACTTCCCAGTGCTGTTGATAAAATGAGTCCACAGTTTGGACACTGTTTGTCAAAACATTTGCTCATTTAATGTTAAATATATATAGATGATGTCTGGTGTTTCGAAATGGGTGGAGTGGACGTTGTAAATGGAATCGAGATAAACTCAATATTTAATACTTGAACCCACATTAACTTTGAAATAAAAATATATCTCTCTTAGCGGACAAAATAACTGGCCTCGTGGTGTAGGGCTCAATGTACCCAGCTGTGAGCATAGGGGTCTCTGGTTCGATTTCCTATTTACTTTCTTGCGACACCTCAGAGAGAGAAAGTATTGTTATCTTCAATAAAATCCAACTCGATGTTTTGTAGGATGTATGTTAACGTTTCACAATCCACTGAGCAAGAAAAATATTTTTTGAAATGCCTGTTTGTGTCTCAGCCTAAAGACAAAACCATTCTACCGATTGGACTCAAACTTGGTATGTATGGTTTTCATAAAGTACCTCTCCGGGATTTTTGGAATTATATATCAAAACCTAAAGTTAAGGGTAGTTTAACTAACGGGGAAAAACATAAAAACTTGATATCTTTGAAATAGACTCTAATTACGCGCGTGTGTGTGTGTCTTTGGCTTACTGTTTATTTTTGTTTGTTTTCACTCTCTCGTTTATTTAGTTTTACTTTCCTCATTTATGCCTATAAATGTACAACTATGCATGTGGAGGATATTTTATTATTATTATTATTATTATTATAGCCTCAACTTCACACAAATAAATAATATAAATGTATTATTATATAGGGACTATTAAGAATATAATGGCGAATTTCATTTTTCCAATAAAATGACCTTGAGGGTGCTTTACATAAGATTAAAATTCCCATTTTGACCATATCCTCACAACCAGTTGAGGTTTCAAATGACTTATCATTGAAAGGTTGTAGCACTTTTAAACATAGGAAAACTATATTTGAAAAAATTATGTTATAAAATCAATATTTTCTGAGTTATATGCAAAATTCACAGAATAAATAATACGCTCGTTGGTGAAATGTAATGTTCTTTTTTTCAACATTAGGTTTCTGTAACAGTGTATTTTATTTATTTCCACATATCTTACGAGCTATAATTATAATTTAGGTGAAGTAGCGAGATCGTTTATGCGTGATGCATCATTCCATTTATTGACAAGATAAATAGGTGACCTGGTGGTCTAGGGGTAAGGTGTCAGACTTCTGAGATGGCGGCCGGGGTTCGATCCTCGGTCCCGGCAAAGATTTATCTGATTTCCAAACCCTTCCTTCACCTCTGACAAGACATCTTGTGAATGTGAGGAATGCCAGGCCACCACCGTGGTTCGGATTCCACGTTAAACTGTAGGTCCTTCATTTCATCTCACAATCACCCTACCATTACACATTAGCGTAAGTGCGTATAACCCGAACGGGTAGTAATACGCGGTGCTAATAATAATAATAATAATAATAACAAGATAAATAAATAATAACTCGCCATTTTGACCAAACGTTAGTGAGTTTTAGTAACAGTACTGTAAATTCCGTACGAAAACATGTGGACGAAATTGTCATACTTGTATGGTGGAGTTTTTGGTGACAGAAAGTTTCGAGTTCGATTCCTGGTCAGGTGTAATTAGATTAATAACTAGCATTACCCTAGAAAATAAGCAAGTTCCAGTCGTCCAGGTTCAGTTCAACAAATAATGATAATAATACTTCGCGTCAGGGCCACATCATTTGTAGCCCAATTTGTGTAAAGAGTAGTCAGTACTCATGTACCTTTGCCCAGGAGACGCTCGAATGTACTAATCGTACATTCTTTCCGAGGAGGCTCTTTCCATGTCCCGATGACATGAGGTTATGGTGATAGTGAGTATGAGGGTGTGGAACCAGTGGAACCACAAGTATAACTAACCTAACCCTTGTGACCGATGTGTTAATTTACATTTCGGGAAAAATACCCAAGGTATCAGCTGGGAATCGAACCTGGAACCCTTTGACTTCTAGCCAGGTACACTGACAGCTACACCACGGGGCCGGTTAATTCTATAAATAATGAAATATCTGGTTGTTCCAGAACTCTAACCGGAGACCCTTAACTAAGGTAGACAGACGCGCTATTGACTGAGCAAAGGTGTCGCATGGTTTATTTAATGATATAATCTAACACGGACGTGTCTATACCATTTTTTTTTTAACCATTTGAGGACACCGAACGTTTAGGATCATCGTGTATTTTGGCACCTCCTTTTCCTCTTTACGACCCGATGAGCGTTTCATGCTCACTTGTTTAATTTAGTGCCAGCATTACCAAATATTTATGAAAGCAGTTAACGCCATGTCACGAAACTGTAAACTCTCGAATGTTCACAACACATTTCAGACTCCGCAGAAATACTGCTCAACTATTTATTTAAACCAATCCTTTGC
The DNA here is from genome assembly GCA_902151445.1 of Timema monikensis. NCBI lineage: Eukaryota > Metazoa > Arthropoda > Insecta > Phasmatodea > Timematidae > Timema > Timema monikensis. Next base: position 111,780 of record CABFVZ010001108.1, read on the forward strand.
CAAACAAAACCCTATATTGAACTTTAATGTTGTTAGGTTTTACTTTGTTTCCTACATCGTGATGTACGTGTTTGTTTATTTGACCATTTTTTGTTTGGAACAGTTTGCCCAAGTTGGCACATGCGCTCGGGTCAA
>CABFVZ010001108.1:112443-123950 GCA_902151445.1 Timema monikensis
TTTTTTTTTTTTACATCTCTATCTTTATCTTTCCATCTATATTTGCTCGAGGATACAGCTTGGGACAAGAAAATATGAATAGACCACTTACATATGCACCAACTAGCGTGATAGTTTCCAGGAGGGGTGATAGCATCTCATGAAATAGATTGCCATTTAAAATAAACTAAGAAAAACTGTTTATTTATAAGTGTTCGGAACAGCGTTATCTAATAATATAATAATAAAAGAACAGGTCAATTTAAATAAAAGAGCGTGAATCGAGTTTTATAAGAATATATTTATTTCGCCCAATACTTTGTTGTATTAAAGACAATATTAACTAGTTTGCCATCGTTTTATCAACAGTATAATATTGTACTAAGGCGAGCTTTCCGTTATTAAAATATGTTTCAAATTGTATTCTAATCAAATTAAATGTGAAGGAAATGCTAAGCGCATCGGCGGAAGTGTGCCTTTTAAAAAGGCTTGTCAAAATCAAGCATATTTTATGAGTGGTTAAATAGTTTATATCTAATCAACTTTCATAAGAATGGCTTTATCTAACAGCTAGAAAAGTGTTTGGATATTCTTTTGCGTTCATACGCCAAGTCATGTGATCTTCAGAAGTCAATTTTGATAAATATTATCAGTACCTATGAAATAACACTAAAAGAATGCTAACAGCTTTTTTACTAGCACCAACATGCAAGCGTTCAAAGTATTGTGTATAGAAATGTTATAACTTAATCTTTAAAAGAAATGTAAGCTTTTAGAAGATGCTCAGAATATATAGCTATTTTGAAATTGTGTATAATTAAGCCTTATTTCGTGTTTGTCTCACTATTTGAACCAATTAAGGATTAATATATCTCTATGGTTTTTTTATATACTACAAATAACAAAGCTACTTTATAGATTCCCCTTGCGAAGAACGGCTACACCAAATAGTTTATAATATATTTCAAAAATGACAGTTACAGATCTCATGACTTAGCGTGTGAATTCATGACATTAGACTAGAAACGTTCCTAGAACTCAGATAAAGTTATTCCTATGAGAATTTGACTCTATAAATATGTTATATCCACGCCTAGTCCAATTTGATAGTAACCAAAAATGAATTCCATATACATTTCAGGACAAAAACCTAAAACTCAAAAAGATGGATATTATGTAAATAGAAAGATTGTTTCCAACAGTTTCTATAAATAAATGGTACTGAACTTCACACAGACTTTCTCGCTTCATTGTTTAAAAATGGAGATATTTACTCAAAGCTCGTAATATGTGAAAAGAAATAACATACACTGACAAATTTGAGCACAAATTTCACTATACTCATGTAAAACAATGTTTGACTCCCGGTTTTAAATTTTACATTTTTATTTTTAAAACATTAAAATCCTCTTTGGTATATTTGGGCCAGTAAAAAATATTGATATTGTGTCCACAAGGGTCAACGCTTCGTATTAAAATTTTGTATTCTGGTTGAAGTTTTTGAAATTTTATTAGGGAATGCACATCTTCAGGACATCGAATTGCTATTAAACTCCAAATCTATAAATTTTACTATTAAAAAAAAATATATTGACTAAGTCTAAAATAATATAGATATATTATTGCTGTACAAACGTTTCCCCTAAGAGGTTAAAGGAACAAGAATATTAAATTTTTGAGAGACTTATTTATCTACTTACTCAATGGAATTAGAGAATTATTGCGTTAAAACTAAGTAATATCTCTTTACAAATAAAACTCACAAAATTGTATTAAAATATTTGCCAATATCTCAGAAACAAATGGTTTTATAAAAATAGCTTTCAAATAAAAGTGTTTTTTTACTAGTACTAAAGTTTTGCAAGAAAAAGTTATTGAATATCTCAACTAGTAGATGATGGAAATTTCCTCTTCTGTAAAGTACCCTAAAAGTCATTTTAAGGGGAAAATGAAAATAGCAATTTTGTTTATAATTTTAATCAACGCATATTTACGAATTTTAAATAAAATCGTTAAAGCCAATTCTGAGAAAAACTTTTGTTATCTTTTCACCCTTTAGTAAACTACTCTTAATTTTAGGGTTAAATAGACACACAGACAGACGGCATTGCATAAACCCCGTTTCAGGGTTCAGGGGGTCATGAAAAGTTGACATTTAATAACATCTCGGTTTAAATTTTTTTTTTTACTTTACCTAAAGTGTTGAAAAGTTAAAAAAAATAAAATATATATATATATATGCATATAGCTTGAAAACTATTGGTTTTATAAAAATATGTTTATATTATAAATATACCTACATATGATCAATGATAAATAATTTCATATCTCAAAGAGTTATGGAGATGTGATAAAAAAAATAGAATGTATGCATCACACCGGAAACATTAAAGTCATTTTGGTTTAAAAAAAAAGGGAGTAGCCATTTTGTTTGTAATATTGATGAATGTTAGGAAATGAAATCTAATCAAAATCGTTAGAGCCGATTTTGATAAAATCAATATTTTTCTCTTTTCGCCCTTCAGTAAACTACCCATAATATTAGGGTTAGAAATCCAATTTTAAAAAAAACAGGGGCAACCCTTAAAAAATCCTTGATACCAAGTTTTAACCCGAATAGTAAAATATAGTTTAGGCTCTACTCCGAGGTACAGAGAGACAGATTGACGGAAATGCAAAAACAACATTTTCGGATTCGGGGGGTCATGAAACGTAGAAATTAATCAAAATCTCGAGTACAATTTTTTTTTGACGATCACAATATTTTATCTATTTGTAGGATAGCGAGAAAGTAAGTAGTAAGATACGTCCATGATGAGATTAGTTACGTTTCTATTTATTATACTAAACGACATGGACTATTTCAGTACGACTTCCCACTAAATTACTATGTCCAACTTAAATAAATTATTAATATTTTAAATCTACACACTCATCAAATTATTAAACTAGTTATAATCTACATGTATTGGTCTATTTTAATAAAATCATATTCTGTTTTGAAGTATCTAACACGCATTTTACTTAAAATTTTCACAACTGTTTGAACATATCTTGAATATTTGTCATGAGCATAGTGGTTTTTGACTAAAAACTTTTTAAAGCGAGATAAAAATCATATTTAAACTACGTAATGTAATTCCCATCTCACATTTATAAAATGTCGAGACTAAATATACAGGATGGGTCGGAAACAATTAGACACCCACATCAGTATCCACGTGGTCTAACTCGTTACTCTTGCAGTAAACCATACTGTCGATGACGGAGAGATTAAGGTTAGAATATCGGTCGGGTGTACTGACGGAGGTTTTTACAAAATCGTTTTACAATCTCCCTCCACACAAATGTAGGTACACTTCCTATTAATATAACCTTCCTAATCCCTAACACCATTAGTGTAATTATAACATAATCATATAACATGAATGGTTAGTAAGACGTGGTGCTGAGGTTTGGCTGACGTCTGGTGGAGCTCATCTGAGTGACATTATCTTCAAAAAGTGAAAAAGTGTATTATGTAGTTTTATTTTATTTAGATAGGGAATATTTACTTTTCAATTAAATTGATAATTTTCAGGTTACTAATCGTCTATTGTTTTGGCCCCAATTTGTATGAAGAAAATTACACTAATTATATCTAATAGAGCAATTTAATATACATTTTGACCAAACAATTTTTTTTTGTCACAATAACTGAAAAAATATGGACTTAGATTCATGTTTTCATTCATCCCACGTTAACCTTTCATCAGTCTAAATAGTACGATATATTTGCTCACAACTGAAAATTTGTATACAGAAAATTGTTAAATCCAAGCGCACGGAAATCTATGTTCTACCAAGTCTATTGTTTGAAGATTTTTTAATACAAAGAGTGAGTTTAAATCTCTTGATACGATCTACGTGACAATGCCTGTTTGAACACAAATCTTCTAGAACAATATAACTCTGTCACGGTTATCGTGAAATTTCTAGTTTTGAAGCAAACCCACAGTATTTGAAAAGGATTTTTTTCTGTGCTTTTTTTTTTTTTCCTACATATTTCTCACTCCACCTCCCCCCTTCCCTTCTCTCCAACACTATGGCCTACCCTTGAACTAGCAAGCTACCTCTTCACTAGAGACTAATAAAAAAAACCTTTCCACAAGTAGTGGGTAATAAAAACTGGAGCAGACATTTGTAATTTATTTCCCTGAATTTACATGCTTGGTTTTATGTTCACGTTTGGTGGAAGAGACCACATCCGATCAAATGCTATTTCGGGTGGTGTGCGACTTGCGAGTGATGGATGGGTGTAACGTACACTCCGTAACGAATAAGGTGATAACGCTGGAAATGTCCCATCTAACAAAACTAAATAATTTTTTTTTCATCTTAGCTTTCTTTAAAATGAATGACAAAAGTACAAAAAAAATCCTTATAATATTTATGAATATTAAATAACCTTTAAAGGGATGACAGAAACTATGTAAGCGTTTAAGACTTACAACCTTAACGCGCTTAAAATCTGCATGACCCTCAAATTATTAAATTCTTGCAAAAAAAAATCATCCCGCCCTCGCTTCCAGACCTGTCTCAAGTACTGTGAACTCCTTTTATGCAAGAAGAGGAGACAGAGAGTAAGTGATCGGGAGGTAGGAGAAGGTGATATGGCGAGTATGTGGGTGAGAGCTCTGGGACGTGGATATAGAGAGTATGTGGGTTGGAGTTAGGGGAAGGGGATATAAAGAATATGTGGGTTGGAGTATAGGGGAAGGGGATATAGAGAGTATGTGGGTGAGAGCTGAGGGACGTGGATATAGAGAGTATGTGTGTGGGAGCTGAGGGACGTGGATATAGAGAGTATGTGTGTGGGAGCTGAGGGGCGTGGATATAAAGAATATGTGGGTGAGAGCTGAGGGATGTGGATATAGAGAGTATGTGTGTGGGAGCTGAGGGACGTGGATATAGAGAGTATGTGGGTGGGAGCTCTGGGACGTGGATATAAAGAATATGTGGTTGAGAGCTGAGGGACGTGGATATAAAGAATATGTGGGTTGGAGTTAGGAGAAGTGGATCTGAAGAACATGTGGTTAGGGGATATTGGAAGGGGAATTTAGGTTTTGGAGTGTGCAGTTATTATTAATTGTCTTTATAGGAGGTAGTGTGAGTGTTTTTAAACATCATTTCAGTTTATTTTATCTAAAAACTTTGATTAAAAACACATGTTTTTACACTATAAATAAAGCAAATTTTAACTATGGTCTTTTGGTTAAGAAATATATTTTAGACAAATTTGTTCAAGTTTTAAGTGATAATTGATCCCTGTATGTATGGATTATAAAATAAAATAATTTATATTTGTAAATGGAGTGTATGCTATAAACGTTGAGTGTGACCAAAAACCTTTTGAGATAGTTTGATATGAAACATGTGATACATGACTCATAGTATTTTAAACGTTGTGAGTTGACTCAATAATTCCCGTGAATGTTGAAAACTTGACTCTTTACAACTACATTCCTATCAACTACTTGACTGACATATAGAGTATCCAACACCGATGGGCACGCAGACACAGGAGTAAGTCTCCTTTTGTCTGGTTTGTCGATGACGAAGAGGTCGTGGCCAGAATCCTGACATAGATTACTTAGGTGGATTTCTAAGAAGGTTTTTCACAGCCCTCCTCTAACCCACCCCCTTCCCTCACATACAAATGCGAGTACATTTCCGGTATATGAGTGTAATTTAGTAGCATAAAAACTTACCCTAGGTAACGTGGTTTTTTGTCGGGCGTGGTTATATTGGTCTGCACTAATTACTCCAGGATACCACCAACATTTTACCCCCAAAGTGGGTTGGCCATTCCTACTTTGTACCAAGATTTCCCTCCCAAGGTAGCCAACTTAACCTTACCTTACCTACAGTAGCCCCATGGCTTCTTTAGTGCTGACTGACAGCTGACAGTCAAAATGTAGGTATATACCTAAATGTTGACTGTCAAAAGTGACATCTGTTAAACACATTGTTTGGCGTAGGGATACATAATTTGGTCTGGTAACTATTTAAAACCTTCAGCTGTCAGCTGTGAGCTGTCAGTCAGCACCAAAGAAGCCATGGGGCTACTGTAACATAACATAACCTAAGATTGCGCCCTCTCCCACTAAGAACTAGTTTTACCTCTGACATACTTTACGGAGTAGCTGGATGGCTTGTACGGAACTGTAGTCTGCTATATTATACTATTAATTGCCCAATTCCTTCTTGTCGGATTGGTGGTGCCCAATCCAACATTCTATCACACATCAAGTTCCCAATTGATCCCTACCCAGTGCTGTATATGTAGTTGACAAGATTACACTTGACATAATGAGTGACCGGAAATAAGTTTTATAACATTAGGGTTACATGATGTATTGAAAAGAAAATTATGGTATTTGTTGATTACGGTTATAGCCGCACTTAATATCATATTCTTTAAATTGAACAATTACACCAGGACACGGGAATTGAACCCGGGACCTTTGGCCTAGTACGCCAATGCTTTAAACCACTGAGCTATCCAGGAATCGTCCCGCACTCAGGGACATCCTTCACTCATTTTACATGTTCTAATATACTCTTCTGTTAGCGGCAATACACGTTCTGACTTCAGTTTAATACTTGTCTGATGTGATTTATCAACTTCAGAGCACAATCCTAAACGAATAAATATTAAAATACCTACAAATTGTTGGCGTTTCGAGACTATACTTATTATTATTATTTCGGTTTTACTAATTAATAAACTTAAAAATAATAAGGTATCTAATCCTAGTCAAATATTTAGTTTTATGAGATTCAAATAGTAAGTATTATTATTATTAGCACCGCGTCTTACTACCCGTTTGGGTTATACGCACTTACGCTAATGTGTAATGGTAGGGTGATTATGAGATGAAATGGAGGACCTACAGTTAAACGTGGGATCCGAACCACGGTGGAGGCCTGGCATTCCCCACATTCACAAGATGGTTTGTCAGAGGTGAAGGAAGGGTTTGGTAATCAGATAAATTTGTGCTGGGACCTAGGATTGAACCCCGGACCCCTAGCATAGAAAATAGTAAGTAAAAATATTCTTAGATTTTAATGTTTTATTTAAACTATCTTATACTACATTTTACAAAATATAAAATAAATTTAATTAATATGAATTAAATTAATTATTTCATACAGTGTAAATAAGCGGTCAGTAAAATAAACCATTTAAACAAACCTAAATATTTGTGAGAGTTCTTCGAGACTTGTCTTACTGAAGTATTCCCTTGAACTGGTAGTACGAAATTATCCAGCCATCCATCCATCCTGTTTTATGAATTCTCAATCAAGTTGCCTTATGTTGTTGGGGATGGCTCCCTGGGAAAACGTGCGTGTTCAGTGACACACATGGACATTTTACGATTGCTACAAATCACAATGACCATAAACATCCGTTCACAAATACCGACGCGCTCGGTACCCTAAACATATCGACCCGTGCTTCCCTATTTCATGGAGGACTTTTTATTAGGTCATTGTTTGACCTACATTCCTCACCCACACTTAACACTCTTAGATTGAACCATGTTATTTAGGATCGTATGTATTTGTTTCAGTGTGTGTACGATGTACGTGGATTATAATCATGTGTGCTATAGAGAAGTGCGAAGTTTTAACTGTGCTGGATACGTCACTTACAATCATATATAGCTTGTGTTTACTTGTGGTGATTCTATATCATAGTAGTTCTTGTGTTATTTTAGTATTTCTTGGATTACATTAGTATTTCTGGTATTATCTTAGTATTTATTGTATTAATGTAGTATTTCCTTTCTTATTTAGGATATCTTTTATTAGTTAAGAAAAGGAAATATTAATGTAACTGGGTTGTTTGACAAGTTTAAGGAATTCGCAAAAGACTTCAGGCATTACAAATATCAGCTGACTCAAAAATCACTTCTAAAAGACTCCATGTAACTTGCCGCCATAGGGTTTGCCGCCATATAAATTATGCTAAAAGATGTTATAATATGACATCCATAAAGACTGCCATGTGTTAAATCTAGCATAAAATATCGTTTGGAAGGTTGCTAACGCTTGTACAACTAGTTGTACATTAATATATAAGCTCGGTATGTATAAATGGTTTTTAGATTATCGATGTAGCCACACCAAGCGTCATATTTGTAAACTTTACAAATGTACACCTGGACATGGGGCCCGGGTTCAATTCCCTTACCCATGTGTAATTTTTCAATTTACAAAAATATAACCTAGCCTAGTCTACTAAACCTACCCCCCTGCATGTAGTGTATGGCACATTGGAGAGATGCTAAACAGAAAACAATAGTCTACTAAACCTACCCCACTGCATGTAGTGTATGGCACAATGGAGATATGCTAAACAGAAAACAATAGTCTACTAAACCTACCCCCCTGCATGTAGTGTATGGCACAATGGAAAGATGCTAAACAGAAAACAATAGTCTACTAAACCTACCCCCCTGTATGTAGTGGATCGCACAATGGAGATATGCTAAACAGAAAACAATAGTCTACTAAACCTACTCCCCTGCATGTAGTGTATGGCACAATGGAGATATGCTAAACAGAAAACAATAGTCTACTAAACCTACCCCCTGCATGTAGTAGATGGCACAATGGAGAGATGCTAAACAGAAAACAATAGTCTACTAAACCTACCCCCCTGCATGTAGTGTATGGCACAATAGAAAGATGCTAAACAGAAAACAATAGTCTACTAAACCTACCCCCCTGCATGTAGTGTATGGCACAATGGAGAGATGCTAAACAGAAAACAATAGTCTACTAAACCTACCCCCCTGCATGTAGTGTATGGCACAATGGAAAGATGCTAAACAGAAAACAATAGTCTACTAAACCTACCCCCCTGCATGTAGTGTATGGCACAATGGAGAGATGCTAAACAGAAAACAATAGTCTACTAAACCTACCCCCTGCATGTAGTGTATGGCACAATGGAGATATGCTAAACAGAAAACAATAGTCTACTAAACCTACCCCCTGCATGTAGTGTATGGCACAATGGAGAGATGCTAAACAGAAAACAATAGTCTACTAAACCTACCCCCCTGCATGTAGTGGATCGCACAATGGAAAGGTGCTAAACAGACAATAATAGTCTACAAAACTTATTGACCTGCATGTGGAGACTATTTTAGGATCTGTGTTCAAAACCCACGATCCAACTCTATATCAGCTCCAGTTCTAATGATAACACGCCATAGTTAGAAAAAATACCTTGTCGTACTAGATCGATTGTAATGTATGATGTTATGTCATAACGCTCTCAAAATATTTGTACCATTCCAATTTATATTCGTAGGGATAATATTTCACACTAAGTTGCATATAGACATAGTTTTTGGTCAAGTATGTCACACTCTCACCTAGATATATATAATCTTGTGTGACCGTGCTCCATATTAGATCAAAACTTGGGAAAACAAGTAACTTTGAGGACATAATAAATTCCTTTAATATATTTAAAAGCTATAAGGAAAATATATTAAAAAAAACTTTAAAATAAACACTCGTCAGATCTCAATACTCTTTTAAACATTTATAGCTCAAAGAGTCAGAAAAATGGCAATGGAGCGTGGAGTTGAATTCAATATACACGGCCTTTAATATTACAAAATAAACCACGCGTCAAAAATTTCTGTGGGCAGTCTCAATCAACTCTGCTAAAGGAAAGTTTATTTTCTATGATTGAAATGTATCTTTCCGTTAATCTTGAAAGGTTTCATGCATACCTTGCCGGGTTCCACAATGCTGTATTCTAGGGCCACATATCTATCAGTAATCATAATACTCCTAACTATAAGCATAAACGTAGTGTACACTTAATTCACCCCGAAAGATTTCAATCTTATCTTGACCAATTTGGATAGCCCATATGAGAAGTAAGATGTTGTGTAAAATATGTTTTAAAAAGGCTAAGTACCTATGTACGACCGGGTTTGATTTTAATTCGAGATGCCAAGGCTTGTATACAACTAGGGACATAAATGAAGGGTTTTCAAATATAAATTTGTTTAATATTTTATATACAGCCCCGTGGCGTAGTGGAACCTGACTACGAACCTAGGTGTTTCAGGTTCGATTCCCAGCTGGTATCTTGGATATTTTTCTCTTAAATGGTGTTATTCCAACGGTCAACAGAGGTTGGTAAAGTAGGTTTAAGTTATGTTTAAGAATCCTACTGGCCCACACCTCCATAATCACTATCATCACATCAGCTTATTACGGGTACGTGTAGACAAGAGCCTGTGGTGTACCCTGGGTAACGTTCTGTGCCACCAGCGTGGCGAATAGTCTACATACAGGCGACAGAACTAGATGTAATGTCTCTCCAGGTCAGTAATGACATACGATAAAATAAATAATATTTTATTCAGAGTGTTGATACAAGTATTTAAGCTTCACCCTCTTTATTCCGTTTCTATAGATTATATCAAATATTATTCTAGCAACCAGTATTTTTTTCAAAACACCAATTGCAATACAAGCAAAGGTGTTCACGTGTTATAAGGCATCAGTCTCACAATACACTGGATTGCAGGTGAGTGAAAGGTAGAGGTTCGAATCTCATCCGGGTCTACATGGGATTGATTCCACGTGAAAAAGTATCATATGGATTTTCCATTTCCTTTTCCAACCAATACGCGTTTATTTCCTACCAAATTATTTCTTTTTCGCTTTCACTTAAGTTAAGCCATTATTAACTGTGGTGTTGAATGTATTCCTAGTATTTAAAATTAAACGCTAACGACTACAAGATAAGCAGTAAAAAAAAATTGTTTTAAGTTTTACCCGACACAAACTTCAACGTTTGAATGAAAGGAAGATCCTAACACAATTTTTTTTAAATTATTAGGAAACAGGGTCATTGTTACTCTTTATTAAAAGTTACATTTACAGACGTCAAGATAAATTTATATTTCTAAGACTTGAAAATACTTATTAATACGAATCCCATCCTTAGTTTTCAATTAAACCAGAAAGTTTAATGAAGTTACCGTCTGTATTTATTACGCACTTTGAACACATATTTCAGTTTGTTTAAAATTAGATTTAAGCTAAAATTAGATAATTTTCTTAAGATAATAATTAGTAGTGATGTCAATGTGACGAGAAACCGAATATTAAATAACATTAAAAATAAACTTATTATTATTACTGTCTGAGTTAATAATACTATTACAATTAATTGGATGTGTCTTAAACAAACAAATATTCTGAAATGCTACTTAGAATTATGTATTTCTTCAAGTTTAGGAAAACTATAAAATAAAATCCGCTTTAATTTCTTGTGACATTTTGGAGAGAAGCAGTATTACTATCGTAAAAAAAATGTTTTTGAGATTATGATGAATGTCGATGTTTTATGACCTCCTGAAACCGAAGATTGGTTTCCGCGATGCTCTCTGTGTGTTTGTACCTCGGCCTAAAGCCGAACTCATTTCATCTATTGAGTAGTAGTA
>CABFVZ010001108.1:132538-228100 GCA_902151445.1 Timema monikensis
CAAACCCTTCCTTCACCTCTGACAAGACATCTTGTGAATGTGGGGAATGCCAGGCCTCCACCGTGGTTCGGATTCCACGTTAAACTGTAGGTCCTTCATTTCATCTCACAATCACCCTACCATTACACATTAGCGTAAGTGCGTATAACCCGAATGGGTAGTAAGACGCGGTGCTAATAATAATAATAATAATAATAATAATAATAATATTTAATTTTCTACTGCCTTCTCTCTACAAAAAATTAAGTAAAAATAAGAGGAAATGAACCCAAAATTGCGTAAAAGGAGATCGGGAAACTATATAGGAAAGAACATCCTTGCGTAACCCGACTAGGATTTGAACTCTGATCTCACCGTCATTAGCAGACAAGTCTATTGCGAGTGTAACGCCTTACATTATTGGAGCTCAGAAGAGGGTTTCTATGACTATTGACAGGCTCGGCAGTCATGACTTGAGGTCAACCCGTCACGTAATGATCAGTTTTATGTAGTATAGTTGGGTCGTGTCAGCGCTCCCTACTGGTACAGTGCTAAGGTTGCCATTATAGGTCACCAGAGGCCAATAAAGATGTCCCCTCTTCCCTCACTCTTGCCATTATATGGGGGGAGAGACCAGGGGAGAAGCTGTTGGCACACGCGGAACGTAGCGGAGTTTAGGAAAACGAAATGGACCAAAGGGACTAATACGGCCCATTTTTACACGCAAGTGAAAAAGAAATAAACTCCAAAATGTGGTTAAAAAAAATGGGAATAGGTTTAGAAGCAAATTTACAACACGACATATCCTCCAATGTCCTTGTTATAAGGACGTAGTGGATGATGTAATTGTTTTCTGTTTATCTATTACCAGCTATTTTTGGTTAGTTAAAGCAAAATAATCTTCTAAATATAATGTATATTTAAAGAAGAAGTAAAATATAGTTATTTCCCAGCTTAAGTTTATTTCGATAGTTTACTTTAAAGTGAAAAAAAAAAGTTGAAGGGAGAGAATTTACATTGAAATTAATCTTCAAACTGTTTACGTACTTGTTATTAAATAATTTATTATAAGGGCTTGAGACTTAGAGGAAATATACCCACATTACCGTGTAAATATGATGAAAAAATGACAGGGCTGAATAAATTTCGGAAAAAAACTACTCAAGTACCCTGCCGTGATTTTAAACTTGACCTGACCTTTATATGCAATTCAGTATCTTATTAGACTGATGCCATAGACCACGTGATCATCACTACAGATACTGTACACAGACAGTACAGATACCAACAATTTTTAAATATTTTATAATATTTTGAAACTTTAATATTGTATCCATCCTAAAAGAGTTGCTTAGCCACCGCTGATAATTAATCTTTCTACAATGCAATGTGACTACACAATTTTACCTTTGGAGAGTTAATTGGCCTACTTTCCACATCCGGTTGATTTACCGTTATACCACATTCACCCCCAAGCCCCTGAGATTGAGACTTGTGCCCGTGCAGTGAGGGGTCCCCGGGGGGACTGACGTGGGGGAGCATGCAGTCTCAGCACTCCTGTGGGGGTTCAAACCAGGAACTTGAGGTCCTTGAACCCTTTTCATGCTTAGTGTAAGCTCGACAAGTCGAGACTCGTAGGGGACAAACAAGTTTTAGCGTGAATAAAACACGATATTAAAGGTTTCACCAACATTCATAATATTTATTATACATTAAATTATTATTATTAGCACCGCGTCTTACTACCCGTTCGGGTTATACGCAATTATACATTAAAGGTTTCACAGACATATATAATATTTACTATACACTTTTACAGGAGTGACGCATATATTCGTTCATACTTTTTTCTACCGTGTCGGTGACCTTGTGGTCTAGGGGTAAGGTGTCGGACTTCTGTGCTGGCGGCTGGGGTTCAATCCTCGGTCCCGGCACAGATTTATCTGATTACCAAACCCTTCCTTCACCTCTGACAAGACATCTTGTGAATGTGGGGAATGCCAGGCCTCCACCGTGGTTCGGATTCCACGTTAAACTGTAGGTCCTTCATTTCATCTCACAATCACCCTACCATTACACATTAGCGTAAGTGCGTATAACCCGAGCGGGTAGTAATGACGCGGTGCTAATAATGATAATTCTACCGTGTCTCTTAGATGTGTTGGTAAAATTGTTTTTAGTTCACAATCTAGCATGTAATAATCCAAACCTACGACTTGATGTATATAGTAGGTAGCACTGATAAGATCCAGGTCTCTGATGTGCGTTTCCATCGTAGGCTGTTCGAGTTCGATGACATCCAACGATTCTGTTAGCGTGTCACACACATCCACGACGAGGGTGTTTATAAAATCGTTGCATTAGCGTGTGGCGGGTGTCAACCGAATATCCCGTCGGTCGACGGCGACGTCGATGAGGTCCCACACATCACAAAGACGTGCCCAGCTAGGTGTTAGATTGGCGACTCCTTTGAGTCAGGCGTCTTGTTTCTTGCTGATGACGACCATACGGTCATCGCACATGCATCTCAGAGAGATTTCATGATTAGTCAGACTAATACTCTGAGGAGGCTGCGTGTTGTTGAAAAACTTTGATATGACCGACTTGTAGCTGCCCAGTTCTTGCCACTCTGTGCGGTTAAACACCGCACAGTTCCCGCCGCATTTTTCTATATGGACACAGGGCGTAAAGTTGTTCTTGACGCTCATGCCGATGATGACTCGTTTGGCGTCGACTTCGTCCAGCGGAAATAAAGTGTTGAAAATAATGGTGATGGTGAGGGGCCTCACCGACTTTGCTTTGCGTGTGCAAACGTCTTGGGCTTCCATGATGTTTGTTCGCTTCAACGACTGTCGCGATTATGGCCGGCACGCCGTCTGAATGCCCCTTTTATAGGCGCACGCAGATTGGACGCAGCTTCTTGAGGGACAGCAGTGTTATGAGACGTTCGGGAAGTGTTTTTGCGTACAAACGCCAGATGTGACTTTATACGGGGTGGAAAACCATAGCTGTCAAAGTATTCTCCCACGCCATTCTTGTCGATAAAGATGGCGACCCAATGCATCCCAGGTTTGGTGTGTGGATCAGTGCTGATGACGAAACCGGCAGGTCACGCTATTCTTGCGGGTAGATGATCAGCAGGGAAAACACCCGACCATACAGAACGGAACCACGGGTTTGTTTTCAGCGCACGTATTATGATGTGCGTGTCCATCTTCAATCATCCAATCTTGAAGTCCTCAAACTATGGAGGCCGAACAGAAATTCCATATAGCACTATGTTCCATGCACATGGTGCGGCCCAATTTAATTGTTTTCAAATACGGACAACCTCTGTCGTACAGATCTACGACCAGTTTTGATTTGTTTGAAGATGTTTACGTCCATGCATTCTGGCTCTCCTTTATCGTCACATATAGCTTTGGCGACAACCAATGCACGGGCAAGTCAGATTGTGTCGTCATTTTGAATCATAATGATTACTTTGTTATTACGGCTATATGTGCTAGCGATAGCGAGTTTATCACATTTATGATTACCCTTCCCACGCGGGTCTTTAAAATGGTGTAACTTGATATACAAGGTGTACGAAGTGAGGAACGAAGCAATGCTTTGTAACACTCGTTCTACATTAGAAAGCACAACCTGCACGACAAGCTTATCTGCACATCTAAATGAAACAAATACAGGTCTTGACGGGGAGTCTGTGTTGACTACTTTTGTGATCAACATTAACGTACAAACTCTCTGCTCCATATCTATAATATCACGGACTTGCCGTATGAATATATTTAAGTTAATTTGATAGGAGTAACAGTTTAGAAGTAATTGTGCTTTTCTGTCATAGCCCTGCTATAGGCCTCATTAAATGTATTAATTGTTAATGAGACTCTTAGGCAAAGATCCCTGTCATTAGCAAGCAGACAAGCATGTACTTGTTCAACGAGCCCTGGGCACCGGGAAAACTACAGAGGATATGTTCGTGGTCACTCGTTATTAATTGTCAACATTATACACTGTGGATATACACTGTGGATACCAAGGGTGAGGTTCAAACACTGGCTGCTTAGTTATGGTCTTGTCCAGGGTTTCAACCCCCGACTTGTTGACACAATATTAACACCGTGACTGTCAAACGAGGAATGTTTCTCGACACGTTGTGGGAATGCCCCGGGTTTGAAACCCCCAAGCTTCAAAACACTTAGTCCCAGCCATTGAGGGTCCGGGGCTAAACCCATGAACCCCGGGCATACATTATAATCTAACGAGGCTGGGGCCCCCTCACTGCACGGGCACAAGTCCGTGTGTTTGAACCTTGAATTGTCACCCACGCCAGTCCAATAGGCACTGGGCACACATCATTGGGCTAAATCCATCAGCCCTGGCTCTCCACCCCCGGGGGCGTGGTCTTGGGGGCGGAATCAACCTCAGGGGCTCGGGGGTGGATGTGGTATAACGGTAAATCAACCGAATGTGAAAAGTATGACAATGAACTCTCCAAATGTCAAATTGTACTGAGGGGTCCAGAGAAGTAGTAGGAATATAATGTTGACATGCCCACATATTATTTAAATAATACTCGTCGTACAAATGGTACTTTGAGAAACATAGCTTGAAAGTTCCAGGATTAGGGATGGCAATTTTCGCAAACATATCGATATATTAAATCGAAATCTACGATCTATCGATAAAATATTATGTTTTTTTTTTATCTGATACTGTAAATTGTTTTGATCTGGATTGTACTGGAATGATGGAAGAATTTTGAACTATGTGAAAAGACATTTTCAAAAATTTAAAAGGTCCAAAATAAATTTCCTATTTATTTAATTAATTATTCGTCTGTAACACACTTAAATAATAATTTAAATTATAAATTAAATATATTTTTACTTGTAAGGAAGAAAGTGATGTTATGGAAAACACAGAATTGATTTAATTTATGTCCAACCCCCTCCCCCTACACACACACATACACATACACATACACTTTGATATCATAAAGCATTAAGATTCTATTCTCTTGACAAGTAATGTGGTCAGGAATTTTATATTTAAAATCTGGATATTTTAGCTTGGTTTGCAGATATGAATGTATATCGCTACATTTCAGAAAATTTCCAACTACTCATACTTAGCTGCTCTATTTCATTAAATACATAGCTTTGGAGTAAACACAACAGATGGAAGAAATTATCTCCACATTATTGTAAATATGGCTGCTTGCCATGCACAGCATTAAGTAAATATTAAGGGACAAGGGATTAAACTGTAGTACACTTTAGGAAATATATATAATTATATTGATAAATATACCAAATAATTAGATACTAAAATAATGCTATCAAAATTTCTATGTCTTTATAAATAAATAAATATTTTTTTTAAATCGGTTCATCGTTGGCACCCTCATTCAGTATGGTGGCTCTTATTGGTTATACCTGACAGAAGAAAAGGGAACAAGCTGAATCCACGCCAATATATTCTGTATCTCACTCAGCTCTAGTAGCTCCAGTTTAATGTGGGATCTATGGGACGTAAGAAAAAAGCAGTGTTTTTACAGTTTTTTTTTATCAAAGATATTTTTTGTAAAAATAAATCAAATATTGCTTCAGTACAAACGTAAATTTTAATTTTCTTCACATGGTGACCTCAACAGTCATTCTTGAAGAATATATGTCAATGTTGTCCTGGAATTTATCGACAAATTATCTCTATATTAAAATAGTTTCTCATAAAATGTCGCTATGCTCATGATGGATATTCAACAACTGTTGATGTCACCATGTGAAGAAAATCAAATTTATGTTTCTATTAGATCAGTATTGTATTTATTTTGTCCAAAAAATTTTTGCTATAAAAACTGAAAAACTACTGAAATTTGCTCACTCCCCCTACACTCCCATATTAATATGGAGCTTCAACTTTACAAGTCAAGGTAAAGCACGTTAACCCAACTGGTACTGACAGAATACGGAAATTAAGAAATAAGAAACAAAATAGTTTTTGTATTTTGGTTGAATACATACGGCTATCTATTAGGCTTGTTTGTGAAGATTGGTTGAACTGATTAATCATTTTAAATATTTTGCCATTAAACTGGGCTCATCTGCTTGGTTGCATTGGTGAGTTTCCCCTTGAAAGGCAAGGACTTGGTCCACAATGCCTTTATTGTGGAGGAAATTTACAAGATGGGGCTATCCCTAGCCCATGTCATTGGAATAATGCTTCTTTTTCTTATTCACTGATTGAAAGATATATTTTAAATACAGCTAAAGGAGGAGGCAAAGAACAAGGGCACATTGGCACTGACAAAAGGAATGTACCTGTCATAAGACGCTACACCTAATTATAGATACATTTATTTGTATGCTCAGATTCAAGATAAGTGAATTCATTTGGACGTAGTTGTGGTATTTAAGCCTACGACTAGCAACGCCATCTATTAATACCCACAGCAAATATATCGTCCAGAGTTGTATCTTGTTAGTGAACTTATTTAGTACTTATTGTAAACAAAGGTTTAATTATCCTTTGACATTAACATCAAAAATCATGTTTAAGCACAATTCTACCTACGAGGTTGTTCAACTTACACAGAAACTAATTTCGTAAATCAAGGTATAATTAGTACAATTCGGCTATCGCCATAACTTTAACTAAATATTGGCTTGAAACTGTATTCTCTACAGGATATATTTATTAATATAATTTTAATTATTATAAATGATTATTTTAATACTCTAAAAAACTACCAATTACAAAACATTAGAAACACTGTTGTTTAGGAGCTCAAGATGAAAGCCCCATCTGATAGAATGAAAGGGAAAAAATGTTTGTTCCCTAGAAAAGCAAAGCAACAAAACTAAAGAAAGGGTAAAAGTGGGTAAAGGGGTAGATTGAGTGGGTTGAGGGAGGGGGAACGAAATCCTGCCCCAGTTAAAAGCAAACGCAATTACAGAAACTTCGTGTCTAGTAAATCACAATGTACAGTACTGAGAAGGGAGAGGAAGAGGCCCACAGTGAACTTGGTGCTGAGAGTTGATGAGGAGGGGTCCTAAGTGTCTAGAAGGGGGTTGGGGGGTTACACCACGTAATGTAGTCTGGAGAGTTTGTGGAGCTCAGCCCAGTTAAGATGCGGTGACATATACTCGATCTATATTTTAGCTTGTCTAGCTGTCTTCAGTAGATTCACATAGACTGCGCACGGCACGGCGATGAGAAGACACACAAAGTGTTTGACACATGTATCGTACACTTTAAACATGAAAAGATATACACTTTAGTACACGTATCTTGAGAAAGTAGGATATTTTGACTTTATTGTTTGTTTAGTCCACAGGAGGGTGAATAGTATTTGATATTATATATATTCCACAACTAATACCACTCCCAATTAAAGAGGGTTTGTTTCAGATGGAATATTCAATAGGCTGTTACACACGTACAGGTATACCTGTGAGGTTTGCCTGTACAGGCACACCTGTTCGGTATAACAGAACGTGTGGATGACATAACTGTACAGTTATTTCGGCCTTAACAGGCGACCGAAGCAAACTGCGCAGGCGTACCGGAGCGTGTGTACCGAAGTGCGTAGGCAGCTCAGTTCAGGACCACTAATTTTGAAACTTGCAAAAATACACACTAGCGAGCAAACTTGCAAATCACAGGCTGTACCAAAACAGAGCTAATTTTGAAAGGTTTCTACTGTCGTGCGAGTCGGTGTAGTGCTGTTTCGCTTGTGACTTAGTTTTCAATCTGACAACACTGTAAAACCATGACGTGCCAAAGGATTGAGGCGATGAGATGCCACAACACGCCATTATAAAAGATACGTAACTAAAAGTAAACACTATTATTGTATAGAATGCAATATGTAAAACGATTTGTTTCGTTTTATTAGGAAACCATCTTCCTGTTGTATGCACCCAAGCTTGTCGTCTCAAAATTTTCTCAGGCTATATGACTAGAAGTTAAACAGTATTTTCGATCAATATCCACTTTAGCACACTTTGTAACGTGCTTGTCTGAAACTCAAATCTTCACGAGATTGATCCCACCTCAATTATAAGATTCTAATTTTTTGTCTGCATTTTCAATCCCTTCTTAATAATTAGAGTTCAGTAATATATTATTTTATTTTCGCAACTATTTTTAAAACATAAATATGCACTAAAGATTTTTAATATGCGAATTAGCTTGCTTAGCCTTATTTTTAAATGTGTATATTTTTATGTCATAAAACCCATTAATTTTATTTTTAAATAATTACTTACAGACAAAATTTCAAAATTAATGTACCGTTTTTAATTTACTACCTTATTACATTATTTTTAAGGAATATTATGGTAGTCTACGTAGGCTCAAATACCTTGTATACTTTTATAAAAAATATTTAAAACAATTTATATGCTTACTAATAAAATCATTTAAAATTAAAGTTTACAGTCTGATAAGTTAAAAAAAAAATCAAGATGATGGGATTTGATTATGAGAACGTAATTCCACAGACTCAGCCAAATTGACGGTTAACTAAAATTGAGAAAATTAAAACATATAATTATATTTTCACCCAAACAAATATTTTTATTGAAAGATTGAATAAAGTGTACAAAGCAATAATTTTTTCTTCTGTAAACATATTTTGTACAATGGTAGGTTTATTTCAACATAATCACTCTCATAAAGCTGCAACCGAAGAGGGGGATGGCATCGATTTTGTTATTTTATGCTCTACTCGACAGACAAGACCTGTTTCGCACGGTGTGAGGATGGCAAGTAGAATCCGCTCGCTATTTGATAACTTGACATCAGTTTTCGCAGCGCAGAAGTTTCAAAATTAGGGGTTTGCGAGATTGTATACGAGATAAAAGAAATACGCTAGCAAATCGATACTCACATGTTTCAAAATTAGGAGTCCAATTGTTGCTGCTGCCATCGCCAAATCCTTCGCTAATTATATAAGTTTAATTATTTATTTATAAACTTATAGTTCTACACAATGACAGCAGAATGTCACGGTAACCACAGAGAATGCATAGAAGAGGAGTTTATAGAAATATAGAAAGGTGAACTATGTCCATAGGAAATTAAATTGAGAGACTGCCATGACCGACACAAAAAAGAAGCTGCATCTTATTGGTGGAAAAACTAAAAGAAATCGACTCCGCTTCCAGCCAAGAATGCATTGTAAAGAAAATCATCATTAAACTGTGACCTGAAGAATAAAAACGGTATCGTGTGGATGCACTATCACATCCGATATAACTGTACAGATATACCTGTGCAGTTATCACAGCACTAGTCAATTCTTTTTTTGTCAGTGGACTTTGAGCGCTAATTCACCCTGTCTTCTGCCTCCTCCTTCAGCTCTCAGAATTTTCTTCTTTCCTTCAAGTCATTTAATATTTGAATCCTTTTTCCGAACCTCCTCTTTCCCTCAACCTGTCCTTCTATAACAACATGCAGAAGACAAGTTCTACCTAAGGATGTGTCAGATCTATTTTGCTTTGCACAGAAGAATCACATCCCAAATGCTTCTCTTCTCACTCACTCTTCTTAGGACTTAAACCATTTTTCACCCTATCTGTCTACCTGGTTTTCTCAAGTCTTCTCCAGCACCACATTCCAAAGCTCTCAAAGTATATCTTTTCTATCTTCCTTAGAGTCCAAGTTACCACTCTTATATATAGATATATATACATTTAATTCTCTAAGCAATTATTTCATATTTGGGAAGTTATTTAAAAGTTTTAAACAATTTTTTTATAACTATTATACATTAAGCATATATCTTCACTAAATATATTTTTATACATTATAATCTACTTGCATTCTTCACTTGCTTGCTATAAGTATCAAATTTACGCAGATGATTTCTGACACTACCGTGGAACTACTCGAAACAAAATAAGTTGACGCTGACTAGAATGCAATTTCTGTTTGTTTTAAACCAAACCCCACTAAAGTACAAATATCAGAAAAACATATATAAATACTTTGACAAACTGAAGTGGTTACGACCAAATGAATGATGGACACTTTAATCACTAAGTTTTCTACACAAAATATCACACAAAATATGACCGCAATATTAGCAGTGAATTTTAATTTACATAAAAATTTAACATCATTTCAATACACATGCTATAAAACTCCATCATTATAAGAGCTCCAATTAACATGTTTGAAACTTTATACCGTTCATTCACAGTTGCAATAACATGGGAAGGAAATGCGTTACTCTCCACGTTATGAAACTTAACTGGGCCTGCTTCATTCAAAAATTAGCTTAAAACAACATTTCAAATCTAATTCTTCATTCTTGTAAAACAAACTAGGATGTAACTGTTTATGTTTGTGTGTTGGAATGGACGTATGAAAGAAGGAATTAATGTAGATTAACTAGCTATTAAATGTAGACTTTAGTCATTTATAATAATTACTATTTTTATTATTAGTTGATTGTTTAGTTGTTACATTGTTTAGGAAGTATAATACAAGGCAGAATAGTCTTAAATTCACCTAGTATAAAATATAAACACAATAAATAAATGTATGTATAGGCCTAGTCATTACTTTATCATGTAATAACGTTATATATATATATGTATATAAATATATATACATATATATATGTATATATATGTATATAAATGTGTATACACATATATGTATATCTATATATACACAAACATGTGATGTATATATACATGTAGACATATACATATTATATATACATAAGTATGTATATGATATATATTATGTACAGGGTCAGGCAGTCAAACGGCAAGATTTCAGGACGGGCTTGTGGGCGTGGTGGGGGGTTGTAAGAGCGGTGGACATGACCTTGAGCGTCTAGGAACCCGGAATTTAGTAGCCATGGAGCTTTGGTCGAGTGAGCACTATGCGTTAGCCGTAAAAGCGTTTTACAAAAATGGGGATAGTTTCGTTAGCGCTCAACGCGCCTTTCGGCGAGATTTTTGTCTGCCCCCACGCACTCCCGTGCCTTCTGCAAAAGCTATTGGTCTGTGGGTGAGAAATTTTGAAGCCACATATAGCACGACCCAGAAAAGTGGTGATAGTGAAAAAACCAGATGGACCCTTGAGAATATTGATTGTTTGCGTGTAGCCATAGCAATAAAATCTCAAAAATCGGCTGGACGACACAGCTTAGAACTTGGTCTCAGTAATAGAACCACGCGAAGGATTCTGAAGAATGACCTCCACTATCATCCATACAAGATTCAGGTGGGGCAAGACCTCAAACTTCAAGATTACAATAGCTGAGTACGCTTTTGTCAACAGTGGTTAAATCTCATTGAACAAAGTGAAGGGAGAGTTCACAGCTTATGTATGAGTGATGAAGCCCACTTTCACTTTAGTGGCTTCGTCAACAAGCAGAATTTTCGGTACTGAGCTGAAAATAACCCACACACTCTCCACAAAAAAAACCTCCATTCAGAAAAAGAAATGGTTTGATGCGCAGTATCATCTCGTGGAATAATCGACCCTTATTATTTTGAAAATGAACACAGTAACACGGTGACGGTGAACTCTGACCGTTACGCTGACATGTTGGCAACTTTTCCCCTGCCTCCACTCGATGACTATGACCCAGTTGAAAAAAACACTTTCGTCTCATCAGCAATTTCGGTGATTTCCCGTGGCCTGCCCGTTCACCAGACTTGACGGCTCCTGACTATTTTCTCTGGGGATACATTAAATCCCAGATTTTCAAGGAGAACCCGCCAAGGATCAGGGATGATTTGAAGGAGTGAAAGCGGCAAGAGGTCAACAACATTCCGTTGGAAATGCTACTCAACGTCATTGGCTGCTTCGCTCTCGGACTCCGACAATGTGTGCAAAACTAAGGACGCCATCTTACTGACACCTTCTTCAGAAAATGAACATTTTCTTGGTATACTAGTAATTTCCACTCATGTACATTACATTTATGTAAAAAAAAATTAATTGTTTTCAATATATGCAATTTTTCTAAATCTTGCCGTTTGAATTCCTCACCATATACATATGTATGTATATCGTCTACATAAACAGAAGTATGTATATAATATACATATAGGCTACCTAATTATCCTTGGTGAAATGCAGGGCCATAGCCCTGGGTTAAATGTGGTTTTCTTCTTTCACAGTGAAGGACTAATGGCTGGGGGCTGGTTGTTGTGTGTGTTCTAGATTTAACTTAGTTTATAAGTCGCGTGCTGAAATAATCAGTCATTTCAGAAAGTGTACATTAAGTACCTCAAATAAATGATATGAAAGATATAAACGCTTGCTTGGGTAATACTCACTCCAAAACCAAATAGATATTTAAAATATATAATCTCCTAAAGTATAACTAGGCTCATTCAACTCTGATATAAATAATTCAAAATAAATATATTTATTACATCTCATTTTAATGAAAGAGGTTATTAATATTTTATCGTGATTGGCTAGTTGTATTAATTCAACCTGTCTTCCCGATATATTCACCATTTCAGTTCCAACCAAGCGTGGAATCATTGATACTTGACATATGATGGTATAACCGGTGTACGAACTCAGAACTAGCCCTCGTAGAGTCGTTAGAGCCAGAGAACATGCCAGCCCGTCGCCCAGTTTATAAACAACATGCTCTCGGTCGTGTTATGGTCCAAATTACATCTTGTGCAACATTCACGACCCTTCTGTGATGGACGGCTCAGAAATGACCTCTCGGATCAATTCCCTTTGGAGGACGTTGAAATACTCTGCCAGGTCCGCCGTTCACTTAGGTATTCTCTAAGAGGGTTTAATGCAAGTAACGAGGGAGAGCACCTTACAACGGTACATTAAAGACAAAATAATTGAACCTCCATTAATAAATAAGAGTGTACCTAGAATGGCTGAAAGCAAGAATATTATTGTGTACGTTAACCAAGAAGCCTGGGTTTGGATCCCAAAGTGTGTGTACTAGAGGTTTAATTTTTTATCGAATCCTGGTGTATTATATTTCAAAACCACTAAAAAAATAAATTAAAAACACTCATTTTGAAGCCTTAGACAATATAATTCATTGATAGTGGCTGGACTCAACATTTAAAACAGGCTTTGTGTTATAAATGTGTTCACTAAGTTGATAAACAATTTAACGGAATCATTGAGACCTTTTATAATATATAAACATGTATGAATATATATGTATATTAGGATTGACCCTAAAATCCTCTAATCCTTTGAATCCTTAGAGATATTTGAGATCCTAGTTGAGACTCAAACCCTTAAAAATAATTATCAACTTTTCAAATGAAATTTACTTTAGAGCTCTAACACTGGTTAGTGGTAATTCAGAATCAATTATAATTATAAGATGAACTTAACAACCATGCCCCAGCCCAGTAGTTTAACACTAAACCTAATGTATACATATTATAATGAATGGACTATAAGACGGAATGTTAACATTTAGTTAGCATCTGTATTTTTTTATTATTCTAGTACATCTGCATTTTCTCTTTGTTCATAATTATTTCAATATTCTAATAAGAGATTCGGGATTCGAAGATAAATTGGAAATATGAATTCAAGTTTCGGATTCGTAAAATACTCCCCCAATCCCCCCATAAAAATAATGACTGAACCTGTGAACTAATTCATCCACAAGAGTTCTCAGTCACTTAGTCTGAAGCACTCGCCTAATTCTAGATAGATTCAAGCTGAACACGCAAATTCAAATAGTGGTAAATGCCTTCCCATAAACCGCAGGAAAATAACAAAATATATCTCACTGTTTGTGGTCTTTGCCATGAGTCTACTAAAATATAGAGCCCTTCACATGTAACATTAAACTGGTGTTGTAGCCCATTGTTTTATAGATCAAGTGCAAAATGTAGAGCTCTATGGACTCCTTTATTCAACCAGGGCTAGATTAATATTCTGTAGGCCCCTGGGCTACAGGGTCTGTGAGGCTCCCAGTAATATTTTCAAAAGTAAGACAAAGTTAGATAATATAATATTCATATATACAGTACAGTGTTTCTTTTTGTCATTGTGTGTCTTATACGAAAAAGTAAACAGTATATTAACTACTAACTGATGGAGAGGAAGATAAGATGGTGTAATGATAAATTCTCCTGCACACCATAATGTTCTTTCATAGCATGGCATATTTTATTCGGTCATTTGGTATTGGGTCATTTCGGGAGTAGATTAACTCATCTATTAAAACCTCTTAGAGGTACACATGTAATTATCTCCCATTAAAATAATGTCAGTTTGATATGCAAGAAGGAATGTATCTGAATAAGCCCTCCTCTTGGGTTCGTTTGCAAAATCAGTGGCGAACTCTTACAGACGTGTAGATCAAATACGTGTGTTTACATTCTCTAGGAAACCAGGTAGATAGTTGTATGTTTCATCACCTAAGGATTGAGATTTATCTTCTGAGAAAGCTTCCTATTCGGGCTATTGGAGATGGGCTGTGTCCAAGGAGGAAGGATGTTTTGAATAAAGTAATATTTTTGTGAGTTTAGGATACGTGTGAAAAGTGAGTAGCCAGAATATTGGATAGTTAAAGAAGACAAAGAGGAATGGTACGTGCAGGAACTCTTTTTAGGACAAGTATACAAGTGAATCTTTCCACAAACGACGTATCCATAGGGAGATCTCCAAGTATTCTGAACTTTCTTCAGGTGCTTATTACTAGTTTATCTAGTCGTTTCTTTGTATAGGCTGTTCGCGCGTATACCATCCTTCTCGTTCGGGGTTGGTTTTTAGGATTATTTTTGGTTCCTAGTGAGATAGTTTTCTTTTAAAGAAATGGTCACCTAGAAACTCACACCTTACGTTAGATCAACAGTCCTCCCACAAAGGGCTGACAATGGGTTCTTCTCTTAAATCATAAATTTTATGAGACCGATACTTTTCAACCAAGATACAGAACCCGAATAGCAAATGGAATCTACACGGACTGGCCTTACTCTACACGATCTTAAGCTCATTTGACAATGAAGCATGTCTGAGTCTAAGAGAGTCTATGACATATTGGTGTTAAATCTTACACTAAGGGGAGGGGGGGGGGGAGTTGGAAGGAACGTGGAGGAGGGTAGTCAACCGTCGCTTATCTTTCTTTGTAAGTACAGTAAACTCTCGATTATCCGCGGGTGGACTATCCGCTTTGTGGCTTAGCCATGGCATCGCCAACAGCAGGGGATCCGTTTTTGAAAAACGCCTCGGTTATGAAGAATACAGGGCTGCCGATTGTTTTATTCTAGGGAAGAGATAATGGCCAGAGAGACAAAAAGTGTATGCAAGGGGGTCTGCACTGGAATGGACTCATGACTTGCTTAATTATCTGAAACAGGAAGACGACACGCTCCTATTTGACGAGCTGATGTTACTGAAAATGTTCAGCGGGATAAGGAAACAGGAAGCAGCTGCAATAATTCAAAATTATAATACAAACTTATTAAGGGATTTGCCCATTTTGACTATACTGTAAGTAGATTTAAAGTTTAGTTTTTTTACTATCTTAGTGCTTGAAATATAACTATGTGTTCACAAACGCAATCATGATAGGTGAGTACTAGTTTGAACTGAATGTGCTACATACAATCTCTTGTTTTACTAAATAGGTTTATTATCCACGGCACTCATCCCCTCCATTTCCACGGATAATCGGGAGTTAACTGTACTACCAAACAGAAACTGAATATGCTACCACGTATTGTTTTATTCACAAGCACCTACAATGGGTTACTTTAATATTTCAGAAAGTGAACCGCTAATCCATGACTCAACTTGATTTGTGAGCTTAGAAATTTAAGCGAGTTTTATTTTTGCTAGCTTTCAGTTGATTTACTACATTTAGAGCGGGAAGACAGAAAAGTAATGTTCCATTTTTGACATGCATCACTGACAGAGAGAGATAACTTGGATTTGCCGTGTTTGTCTTGAGTTTAAATTATGGATGAGTTTATTAGGAAATATTTTTCTACGAAAGTGTTTTTTTCAGATTCTCTTGGACTAGAGTGTTACATTTATTTACAAATAAATTACCTTCATATGTTAGGTCACGTGTTTATGGTAGGTATATGAAAACAAATGTCACATAACTTACATTTTGTGTTTTGAGTTTTTCAGTGTAGTGGTAGTACCTATAAAAATTAGCGAGCAAATAAAAACTACATAATAAAATTTTTAAAAAATTTTTTTTAATGTTTCATATTCTGTACTTTTAAATATTTAATGGATTGACTGTATGATTAATTGGGCACATATATTCATAGAATCATGAAGGAAGTTATAATCTTTAGATAAACAATATGTAAACATATTGGAACATGTTATGGATATACCATCAGAAGCGCCCCTCTCGCAATTCGTATTGAAACACAAAACTAATAGGTCACTTTGAGCTTGAGAAATATTCTAAGGACAGAAAAAAAAGCAGAAACTAAATTATGTTTCTTGTAAATGATATCATGTAGCATTGCCAATCATTTCTCTAAAGAAAAAAACTGACGTGATAAGAAAAACACATTTATTAAAGGGAAGTGTCATTAGACAATGTCATCTTACCCTGTTTATTCCTGGGATATTATCTTTTTTGTTGTCACTCCGATCGATACAGTCAAAACAAGAAACTTCACTAAATGTATATTTCAAATTTATACTTGTGATGATCAATTTGTTATCATTAAATTATTAAGAAATAGAGTTTTGTTAAAAAAACATTTAATTCAAAATAATGACATTATGTTCTACAAAAAATGATAAAATTAAATGATAATCTTTTAAAAACAACAGTACTTACATCGTATTAAAAACGTTCTAATTTTATTATAATTAAACTGCTTATAATTTTGAATATGATTTGCTTCACACATTTAAAATATTTATCTATGTACATACAATATGCATGTCTAGCTAGACTAAATTTAAGCCCCATACATTAACTATTTCACCTTAACAATGAGAACTGATATGCTTAAAATAGCAATTTCGACAATTTTTTACTCAGGAACTGAAATGATTTAAAATCATTGAATCATTAGTTATAGCTTATAATTATACACTAGTTAAAATTGTGCGATACATTTTAATTGACATATTATCTTAAAGATACGACGAGGTTAGGAAGATTATGCCATAATCTTAGGAAAACAGAAGTGTATAATAAATGGAACAAGCTACCATTTATCAAATAATAAAAATTTAAAAACTATTCCAACTACTTGTGTTGACAGAAATCAAATTAATAATGTGTATTAAATGTACCTCATATCACTTCTTCTGAATTTTTACATTTACTTAGCAGTGGTTTCATAATAAAATAATACAATTCTTTTGTATACAAATACATCCAAACAATCTCCATTTTACCCCGGAAGACACTCTCTACACCATGGTGGAAACAAACATGGTGAGCTAGCAATCTACCTTTCAAGTTAAATGGAAGTGACCTCTTTGAAGTTAAAAGAGACATATATGAGCATATATTTTTCCAGTTACATATATGTCAAATCAATGAAAACACTAATTTTTTACAAATTTAGAGAGTACATAATATTTTTCTCAAAATATCGATGGATATTTTTGGGGGTTTTATGTTCTTACATTATCTAAAAATCAAAAGATTTAGAATGATGGTCAAACATATCAAATCTATTAATATGAGTTTGCATTTTTGGGAAGTGGTTTTCTTGGAATAATTTATGTATTTTTGTGTTTTCAGGATGGATAACTGCCATCGGTGTCTCGTAATATACGAGAAGCATCCAAACGTATTGCAGTACAAAGAAAGTAAGTTCAACATTTATGTATCTCTAATGTTATATGTAAAGGACAATTATATCATATTTCGTTCGGGTTCAATTTTATAATTGCTAATTTGATACACTTCAAATATAATATTTATTGAAATTTTATTATATATTTATTTTTATTAAATTATGTTAGACTATATATATCAATGTTTTTAGGACAGTAGATTAAAATTTAGATCGTGTTCTGTTGATTAATTCAAATGTAGCCATTTTTTTTACTTTCTCGCTATATTACAGGTAGAGAAAGTATTTTTATCGGGTGACCTGGTGGTCTAGGGGTAAGGTGTCAGACATCTGTGCTGGCGGCCGGGGTTCAATCCTCGGTCCCGGCACAGATTTATCTGATTTCCAAACCCTTCCTTCACCTCTGACAAGACATCTTGTGAATGTGGGGAATGCCAGGCCTCCACCGTGGTTCGGATTCCACGTTAAACTGTAGGTCCTTCATTTCATCTCACAATCACCCTACCATTACACATTAGCGTAAGTGCGTATAACCCGAANTTCATCTCACAATCACCCTACCATTACACATTAGCGTAAATGCGTATAACCCGAACGGGTAGTAAGACGCGGTGCTAATAATAATAATAATAATAATAATAATAATAATAATAATAATAATAATAATAATAATATTTTTATCGTCAAAAAAGTTGAATTCGAAATTTTGATAAACATCGATGTTTCATTATCCCCTGAATTCGATAATGTGGTTTTTGCAATGCTGCCTATCTGCCTGTCCATCTGTCTGTCTGTCTGTCTGTCAGTCTGTACCTCGGACTAGATCCTAAACTATTTTACCAATTGGGCTATCACTTTGTATCTAGGGTTTTCATAGGGTTGCTCTGGGGGATTTTTGGAATTGGATAACCAGCCCTAAAATTAGGAGTAGTTTCATTAAGGACGGAAAGAGAAAATGTCTATTTTATCAAAATTAGCTCTAACGATTGTGATTAGATTTCATTTCTAAGCTTTGATTAATTTTACAAACCAAATGGCCACTCTCAATATTTCAACAAAATGACTATAAGGGTTCCGATCTGTTGCGTAAATTCTAATTTTTAATTATTTATCCGTAAGTCTTTGAGATATTAAATTATGTATCATAGAATACATGTAGATCTATTTATAATACAAATCTTTTACTGAAAATATATTTTATGTAACCAATAGTTTTAAAGATATACGCGAACATATATTTTTTTTTAATTTTCCAAAACTTAAGGTAAATTATTACGATCGCAAAAAAAAAATCTAACCAGAGATGTTGATGGATGTCGACGTTTCATGACCCCCCGAACCCTAAAAAGGGATTTTTGCAATTCCCTATGTCTGTGTATCTGTCTAACCCTAAAATTAAGAGCAGTTTACTAAAGGATGAAAAGAGAGAAAACTATTTTCTCAAAATCGACTGCTACGATTTTGATTAAAGCTCATATCTAGGCGTTGATTAAAATTATAAACAAAATTATCCCATGAAAATCACTTTTATGGTTATTTACAGAAGCAGAAATTTCCATATCTTCGCAACTATTTGAGATACTAAACAACTTATCATTATAAAATTATAGTACTATTAAAAATAAAGATTTTTTATTAGAAATATATTTTTATAAAACCTTGGCGAATATATTAATACAATTTTTCGAGCTTTAGTTTTACAAATCTTACATAAGTTTAACACAATAATTCTCTAATGCCATAGAGTAAGCAAATAAGTAAGTATCTAACAAAGTTGAGGTTATTTTTCATTTAGCATCATAGAGGAAATGTTTGTACAACAATGATCTATCTCTATCATTTTAGAGTCAATATTTACCTATTTTATTGGTCCAAATTTATAATTGAGGAATATAATGGCAATGCGATAACTATTAGATGTACAACCTCTAATAAAACGTATAAAATGTTAACCGGAAGAAGAAATTATATTACAAAGTTTTAACCTTTGTAGACCCAATACCGATTTTTTTATTGGTCCAAATGTAAAAATTGGGACTTTAATTCTTTAAAAATATAATCATACAATTTAAAAATTGATTTCAAAAAATGTCTAACGTAGATATAATGCAATTTTTGCTTGGGCTTGCTAGTGTATATGATTTAGTTTCACATACATTACGAGTTTTGATTAAATATTTCCATAAAAAAAATTTAGGAAGAAAGTCCGTGCATAGGTAGTTACGTACCATTTGTTTGTATTACTACTCCAAACCACTTATTTTAAAGCAATAATCTAATGATAAGTTTAAGTGACCACCTTCCTTGTCTTCTTGCAAATAGATTTGGAAACATTACTAAATGCTTCGGTGCCCGCGTGGTCTAACCCACTTCTCTCGCAGTAGACTAGACCGCCGATGACGGGGAGATCGAGGTTTGAATCTCGGTTGTGTGTACTGAGGGTGGTTTTTACATACTGATTTTTCACTCTCATTCCACGCAAATAAGGGTACACACCTTATTAATATGACCTCTATATGTCCCCGAAACATGAAACAATTACCGTAATCAACCGCCTCGGTGGCGTAGTTGGCTAACGCGCTTGTCGTGTTGAGCTCGACTGCTGAGGACGGGGAGATCGAGGTTCGAATCTCTGTCGGGTGAACTGGGAGTGGTTTTTCCTAAATGGTTTTCCACTCTACCTCCATGCAAATGTGGGTTCACTTCCTCTAATTCAACCTTCCTAATTCCTAATCCATTAGTTTAATTAGTACTTAAAGCGTATAACCCAAACGGGTAGTAAGACGCGGTGCTAAATATTATAGATTATATTAATTACCGTAATAATTACAAAAGCGTATACGCCGAAAGGGTAGTAAGACGCGGTGCTAAAAAAAACTGGAAACATCTATATAACCTGATTTTCAAATTAATTAATTGAAAATTGATTTTAAGCAGATTCAACAACTTACGATAAATAAACATAGAATAAATACATTTTTAAATAGCTTTGAATTGTGGTTAAGGAAATAATACTATACTTATATGTTTTATTGTTTTATGTTTTACTTTTTCACACACATACGATGTATTGATAACGTACCGTGATGATAAAATAATAATCTTAATTGTAAATATTTAATTTTGGATTTCTATATGTCGCTATGGGGATGTATTCGGGGAGAGAAAAAAAGGTGGGGGAGGACTTTCTCCCCTGACATAAATTTGCCCCCTGAACCTACAGAAATAAATGTTTCCCTTGAATTTGTTTCATCCCCCCTCTGTATTTTCAGAAATAATCAAATATGTATTTCTATATCAAAATAAATAAAATAATAATATGAACTGTATAAAGTTTATTTTAAAGCAATAATTGGTGAGAATTTTCTTTAGTTTTAAGATGATAACTTTTTTTTAGTTTAAAAGGTTCACTTTTAGTACTCTTAATTTTAATGCTTTCATGATTTTATACTTTTCCACCCTCTATAATATCAAGCAAAATATAGTTAATATTTGTGTCTCAAACATTATCTTCCATTAAAAAGCACAATTATTGAAGTGAAGTCCTCTTTGTTGTTTAAAACCTCCTACTTAGTGTTCTTGATTAAGTATAAGTTTCCAATATCACGGTTGTACAGTAAGATGAATAACACCCTCAAAAGATTTAACAAAGCTGTTATTTTTTATTCTGTATGGAATAATTTGATTAAAAGCATCAAATTTAAAAAAATCTTATTCGAAATAAAAAAAACTAATTTTTATTTGAAAAAATACAAATTGACTTTGAGGGTATTCATTTGTCAACTAAAACATTATTTGTGGAAGGTTACATAAACTCCCAATTATCATTTTAAAATAAACTTCAAAATACCTTATAAACGTATTAAATTGTCAAACAATTACCGCCAAGTTTGGATCTGCCATTAATTGATTTATTTGCCAACTGCCTCCCCTCCCTTTCTCCTTTTACCAATCTATAAAAAAAGGCTCAACCACCCATCTGGGTTATCTGCATTCAAATTAAAAATGCGGTAGGTCTAAGGATTAGGATAAATAATATAGAGGGATAGTACCCGCATTTT
Source organism: Timema monikensis (assembly GCA_902151445.1). Lineage (NCBI taxonomy): Eukaryota > Metazoa > Arthropoda > Insecta > Phasmatodea > Timematidae > Timema > Timema monikensis. Next base: position 154,353 of record CABFVZ010001108.1, read on the forward strand.
CGTTGAGAAATCGTGAGAAACCATTTAAGAAAATACCTAGATTCAAACCTAGAACTTGTCACCGGACCTAGGAAAGTATTATATCATAGTTAAGTTCGATTAGTTAAAATTAACAAAGAGGTAATTTGAGTTTTGGGGTCTCACAACGGTTGGTGCGCAGACTAAGGTGTCAGATTCATATGATTTAATTTACTGGTATTGGGGAGCTGTGGGTTCGAATCATGACAGGATACACTGAGGGTGAATTTTCTAAATGTTTTTCATACTAATGTGAGTATAAGTCATTCACGAGCTAAGTTTACCTGGATGACAGCTCGAAATGTTACTAGAAGTAATCCCTAATATATCACTACGCCAACAGCTGACATCTATCACTTTGGATGACTGTAATGAAAACAGATGGTAATATATTAATGTGATAGTTAACCACAATAATTTAGGCCAATATTATTTATATATTTATTTGAGGTCGGACACAAAGTTTATTTATAGTTAAAAAAAATATTAACATCACTTTCACAAAAACTTCTAACCAACATAGCTTCAAAATGGTGACTGATGAATTTAAACCATATGATTGAACATAACGGTAAACAAGTTTTTTACAATAATGCAGACACGCAGTTGATGGAAATATTTTATTCAGTTAAATATTTCAAAATACGATTAAATAATCATAAAATCATTTATTGTATGTAAGAAAATGACAACAATTTTCTCTTTTCCAAGTAAATACGATGCCTGTATTAAAAGATATTGATGTGTGCACTATATTACACAAAATCAGTAACGTTCCAAAACGAAAAATAAGTACTTTTAATTATGTTTAAAATATTGTTTCGAGTTGGATAAAAAGAAATTATTTAAAAAATTGAAATAGTATGAGAAAACTTAAGTTTACGTTATTTTAAATGTAATATATAACAGGTAATTAAAGATCTTTACATTTATAACAAAACTGTGATCTTTTACAAGTGTTGGCAACCCAAAACCTAAACATATGATTTTCGAACTGTCATCCAGGTAATAACCTATCGTGAACGGAATATATGTTTACTCTAAATGAGAACGCCTTCCCTTCCACAATATAGGTGTGAATAACCATATTGTAAAAATATACTATAGTTGGTGTTCTTTCCATTGGAAACAAGTAAGGGTAACCATATTGGTTCTACCTACCTTGATTTCAGCTTTGGACGAGCTGTTAAGCTTTTTAAATTTTTAATCACACAAGGTTGAGTCGAGCAAAGTCCTCTTTGCCCGAGTCCTCTTTGCTTGGTAAACCTCTCTAATCTTATGAGCTGTAGGTGAAAGGATCAGTAGATCCTTAGAGCGAGGAAAATGTTTAGCAAAGTTTGTATAAACTTGTAGCTTAGTCAACAAGGGGCCTTGACTGGGGCGAGGATGCTTCAGTCGTCATCCGATGATCTCTGACAAACTTTGAATTCAAATCCCGGTGAGATCTAACATATATGTGTGTGTATATATATTATAACGTTAAACCCTGTGAAGCACAAGTAGTTGCGCAGCTCATTACAGTATTCCTAGTATCATTAAGCAACAATAAATAATCAGAGTAGTAAATTGTAATAATCAAACGAAAATAGCCTAAATTAATTGGTTCAAATCGCAAGGTTTGTATAAACCGTTCAAATTGTTTGGAAGACCTTATTTGAGATACCTTAAGCACATTTTTAAGACATTGGAAAGCCGGGCACATTAACATCTATACATGCCCCTATTCACGTGAACTATATTCTATAGATAGAATACTCGCGAAGCTTCTAAGTCAAGAGCGTTCATCATAGCAGGCCCAGCTCAGATCCCAGCTCGTACATGCATGTGTGTGTGTGCGTGTGAGGTATGGGAGTAAAAGGGGAAAAAATACCTAGGATATTACAAAAATGTATGCAGTGCATTCATATTTGAATGATTACTCGGAAGGTTCTAGGGTAACAATAAGGAACAAAGGGGACCAAGTTTTTGTTAATAACTACAGTATGTCCCTGTTGTGACAGAATCAAGATTGGTGCACAGTGAAGCCATTATAAGATGTTCAAATACGGCCTTTTCAATGCAGTTTTTATTCAAATATCATTTAATATTTCAACAATGTTCAGTTTTAACTTCTGTTTAAAATTGTATGTTCTTTGTTTTTAGATATATATTACTTTATTTTAAAATGTCAGTATTTTTTTCCCCCTTGCCATTCAGAATGGGTTAGGTAGTTTTTAACTTAACATTCAAAGACATAAACATATTACGTATTATAGCAAATCCATTTGCCTGAGCCGTATGTAATATTCATACAAAGTAACATGATATAGGGCAATGCACCATGAACATTAATATTTACCCAACAAGAATGTACAGGATCACATTGTAAATTCTGAAGTTATGCCCTTGGAGAATACTTGAAGAGGCTTTCCTATTCTTCTTCGCCTCCCTTAGCTCCCTCTCCCCTTTATTCTTTGCCTGTTCCTTTTTCTGTTTTGCTTACGAAGAAATAAACAACGAAAAGCACTCGAAATATTTTATTCAAAAGTTTTCCATCCCCATTCCTTTGTGACAATAAAGAAGTGCTTTAAGTCGTTGTCTCGATACACTTAATGCACCTAATGCACGGCTATTTGGTAACCCGCGGGCCGGAAAAACAACCTCGCCAAACTCAAAGCAAACAATGACAGGCAGGAAACTCATATAACTGTCTAATGTGAATCACGAGACGTGTTTCTCCAATCAATCATGACATAAACACAAGGAACAGGACAGTAATTTACCACCATCTTTGAACTTCAGTTCTTAAAAACGCGCACAATTTATTTATGATCGGGTGACCTGGTGGTCTAGGGGTAAGGTGTCAGACTTCTGTGCTGGCGGCCGGGGTTCAATCCTCGCTCCCGGCACAGATTTATCTGAACACAATCACCCTACCATTACACATTAGCGTAAGTGCGTATAACCCGAACGGGTAGTAAGACGCGGTGCTAATAATAATAATATTTATGATCCTTATAAACTCTCTTCTGACTGAACAGTGGACTGACACTAAGGTACATACGTAGAAGTTCTTATATAATGGTAGGCTTGTTTATTCCCATGTGACATTAGAGTAATTTATATAAAAGTGGAGCTGTTTATGTAAGAGTAGAATTATTTATTATTAGCAAAAGGATGTTTTATTTAATAGTACAGTAGGGTGGTTTATGTAATAATAGGGGTGTTTATGTAACATTAGGTTTGCTTATATAACATTGGGGTTATTTATATAACAGTATATTGGTTCATGTAAAGGTAGGGTAATTTATATAACATTAGAGTTGTGTATGTAAAAGTATGGTTGTTTGTATATAATAAATTGTACGGAGCTCCGCACGGACTTTCTCGCTCTATTGTTTGAACATGAAAATATTTACTCAAAACTCGTAAAATATGTGAATCAAAATAAAATACACTAGCAAACCCAAGAATAAATTGCACTCTCCTTATGTAAAACATTTATTGAATCGCGTTTTTAAATTTTATAATTTTATTTTTAAAGTATTAAGGCCCTCAATTGTATGTTTGGACCGATAAAAAAGATCAATATTGGGTCCACAACGGTCAACATTTCGTATTACAGTTTCGACTTTTGGTTAAAAAAAATTGGCATTTAATTTGGTGTTGCAAATCTTCATGCCCTCGCATTGCTATTAAATTCCTTATTTATAAATTTTGACCATTAAAAAATGTAAATATTGACTTGACTATTGAGTCTTAAAATGGATATAGATCATTGTTGTACAAACATTTCTCCTAAGATGGTTTAGGATAAACAACATAAACTCTTATAGACTTACTTATATTTAATTACTCTATGGTATTGGAGATTTATTGCGTTAAAACTCAAGTAGTATATCTTTATAACTAAAGCTCACAAAATTGTATTAATATATTTGCCAACATCTAAGAAACTATTGCTTTTATAAAGATATATTTCAAATAATTTATTTCTATTTTTAATAGTACTACAATTTTGCAATGAAAAGTTATTTAGTATCTCAAATAGTTGCGGAGATACCTAAATTTCAGCTTTTGTAATGTACCCTAAAATTAATTTTCACGGGAAAATGAAAATAGTCAGTTTATTTATAATCTTAATCAACGCCCAGATACGAATTTTAATCAAAATCAATAGAGCCGATTTTGAGAACATCTATTTTTTTCTCTTTTTGTCGTTTATTAAACTACTCTTAATGTTTTGTTTAAATAGACACACAGACATAAGTCATTGCAAAGACTAATTTTTAAGGTTTTAGTGGTCATTAGACGACAACATCCATCAATATTTCAGGTTAGGTTTTCTTTACGGTCGCAATACTTTACCTTTAGTGTTCGAAAAGTTAAAAAAAAAATATATATATATATTTGCGTATAGCTTGAAAGTTATTGGTTTTATAAAAATATGATTTGTTTAAAATATTTGTATTATAAATAGATCTACATATTTGTAACGATAAGTAATTTCACGTTTCAAATAGTTTCGGAGATATGATACAAAATGAGAATTTACCCGTCAGATCGGAGCCCTTAAAGTTATTTTGCCGAAATATTGAGAGTAGCCATTTTGTTTGGAATATTTATAAATGAAATTTAATCAAAATCGTTAGAGCTGATTTTGCTAAAATCGACTTTGTCTCTTTTTGCTCTTCAGTAAACTACCCTTAATTTTAGGGTTAGATATTCAATTACAAAAATTCCTCGGGGCAACCCTATGAAAACCCTAGAAACCAAGTTTTAGCCCGATCGGTAAAATATTTTAGGCTCTAGATGGAGGTACAGACAGACAGACGGAAATTCAAAAACCACTTTTTCGGATTCGAGGGGTTATGAAACGTCGAGATCCATCAAAATCTTGAGTTCGATTTTTTTTTTTTTTTTTTTGACGNTTTTTTTGACGATCACAATACTTTTTCTACTTGTAAGATAGCGAGAAATTATAAAGGATTGTTTCTGTAACAGTAGGGCTGCTTATATAACACTATATTGGTTTATGAAATAGTATGTTTGTTTCTATATAATAGTGTTTCCATGCAACCACTTAGTTTTGATTTTCAAAATAATGTTTTGTGACCACTTCAGTGGCTGCATTGTCTATGGCACTAACTACTCTCGCAGTGGACTACTACTGATGATGGGGAATTCGAGGTTCAAATCTCAGTCGGGTGTATTGAGAGTGGTTTTTCACTCCACTTCCGTGCAAATGTGTGTCCACTTACTATAAATATAGCCTTCCTCATCCTTAAAGTCATTGGAGTAAGTAGTATGTGTGCGTTTAACCCAAACGAGTAGTAAGACTCAGTGCTAAAAGAAAAAATATGTTTTGTGTACCCCATATATTCTCTCACAACCACGCTCTCTCCCATACACCTACTCTCTCTCACACAATCTCTTTATCACACACTTTCACTCTCACATACTTTCTCACACAATCTCTCTCACACAATCTCTCTATCACACACTTTCACTCTCACATACTCTTCCACACACAATCTCTCTCACACAATCTCTCCATCACACACTTTCATTCTCACATACTCTTTCTCACACAATCTCTCTATCACACACTTTCATTCTCACATATTCTTTCTCACACAATCTCTCTATCACACACTTTCATTCTCACATATTCTTACTCACACAATCTCTCTCACACAATCTCTCCATCACACATTTTCATTCTCACACAATCTCTCTCTCACAATCTCTATATCACACACTTTCATTCTCACATACTCGTTCACACACAATCTCTCTCACAAAATCTCGCTATCACACATTTTCATTCTTACATACTCTTTACACACAATCTCTCTATCACACACTTTCATTCTCACATATTCTTTCTCAAACAATCTCTCCATCACACACTTTCATTCTCACACAATCTCTCTATAACACACTTTAATTCTCACATATTCTTTCTCACAAAATCTCTCTCACACAATCTCTATATCACACACTTTCATTTTCACATACTCGTTCACACACAATCTCACTCACACAATCTCTCTATCACACACTTTCATTCTCACATACTCTTTCACACACAATCTCTCTCACACACAATCTCTCTATCAAACACTTTCATTCTCACATATTCTTTCTCACACAATCTCTCTATCACACACTTTCATTCTCACACAATCTCTCTATAACACACTTTAATTCTCACATATTCTTTCTCACACAATCTCTATATCACACACTTTCATTCTCACATACTCGTTCACACACAATCTCTCTATCACACACTTTCATTCTCACATACTCTTTCTCACACAATCTCTCTATCACACACTTTCATTCTCACATATACTTTCACACACACTCTCTCAAACACAAACACACACACAAACTCACACACAAACTCTCACACAACTCCACATACTATCTTTAACACACACTCTCCTTTTAGTTCTTTTTCTCCCACACGCTTTCACAAACACTCTCTATCATACACACACTATTTCACACGTATTTTATTTCACAAATACTATCTTCCATATATTCTCTTTCAAACACTCTCTCTCTCTTTATAACACACAAACTCTTACATAATCTCTCACTGAATATCACACACTCACACAATTTTACACTCACTCATACAATCACACAGTCACACACACTACCCTCTGACCACTCACCAACTAATCTCACATTTTCTCAATTTCCCACTTTCTTTCTCTATTATCTTACATATTATTACTGCAACGATCCACTAGTAGACCTTATCCTTTGTAAATATAGCTTTATAAAGATGTTTTTAAAGCCTCCTTAGCATATCGTCCTTTAAAATAACATAAAATAGGATTATGCATATATTATGAGGTATAATTTTAGTTAAACTTGGCTCTAAATCGTTATTTTAAATGTTCTCGTTCCCAAACATAATTACAAAATGTTATTTTCAAATCCTAATGAGGTCAGGTAACTTGTTGCTTATTAATTTGTAGATAAGAGGGGGTCCATTATACGTGCATTTAAAGGGCTCAGCCTACCTTTCTTTTTGTAGGTTTAACGCACAAAGTCCCCTAGCAGTCTTTATGCAGGCCGTATTTGAGGTCCCACTGGGAGCAAAGAGGGAGGTGCTATTCCACTCCCTCTTACCAACTTAGGCAGATAGCATCATGGAGAAAGCAGAGGGTCTTTCGCTAAGCTACTCTAACGACCCACCACCCACCCCTCAAACACCCCCTCTATATCTCTTCCTCTCTGGGAGGATGAATTCTCCTGACGCTCTCCATTATTCAATTGTTTTGTATCTAGCCAAGGGGATTATTAACGAGTGCTAATTAGTGCCTCTGTCTACGTCACATTTAATAATTAACCGCCAGACCCAAAACATGAACACGCGTGTATAAATATAGGCCATCAACTCTGCATGTAAAGCTTAAACACATGCACGCACATCGTTTATCGATTTTAGCCCGCAGGAAAACCTTTTTAGTTAGTTATCTTTCAGTATATCTGTTATGTTTGAAACTCGTTTAAGTTTTATTCACCGTGAAAAAAAAAGCTTGTATTCCAGAGATTACTAAACATGATATTAGTTGTTTTTTAACTCCCTCCCAACAAAAATATACCAATAATTTAACATTTTAAACTGAATGCTTTGTCTTGCGCTTGCAAGTGGAATTTACAGTGACTTATTTTGTTGTAATAGTGATTCTTTAAACTTAACAGATATATTTATTTTAAAAAATTGGTTAAAATTTGATCCAAAGATATGATTTTATATAAATATTCACATATACCGATTTATTTATAATATTAGAACATTGCGTATTATAATTATTGTGCTAACTTGCAGACTGAACTAACAGATTTTTTATGACCATTTCACAGTTTAACAATACATCATGGTTCTCTTTTCTAAAACGGTAGTAAAATGAGATAATAAATATAATTTAATTGTAAATAAGTGCTATACCCAACTATAGATCTGATGCCAGAATCAAATAAAATTTAGTTTTAAAACGGTAATAAGGACATGGTTTTCGGACCCGATAACTTTGATTTTGTGTCTCCAAAAGCTACCTCTGAGCTAGCAGGTATTGTCTCAAGTCTAAGCTAATTTTTATTTATTTGTTTATTATTATATACCCTCATCGATGGGCACGTGGATAGTTTCAGGATAATTTAATCTTACTTACTGGTAACGGGGAGCTAGTGTTTAGAATCCTGGTCCTGGTGTTTTAAAGATGTAGTACGTAAATGATTTACAAATCTCCCTCCATGTACACTTGGGTACATTTCCTCAAAATAATACCTCCCGCATCAGTCATCCTTCAGCGCAGTTCCCAAGGCTACTTAGACAAGGTGAAATGAGTAACCACTGCAGCATCGAGATTATTAGATGATTAATTCAAAGCATAGAGATTATAATGGTAGTTTAGGTGGAAGTGAACGTGCATTAGCATAGAGATTATAGCGGCACAAGACCTACAAGTCAGCTTGAGAGAAAACCAAATAATGTAACACTCAATAAACAAAACACTCTCTAGGAATTGTAGTCTTGGAGGAACTGGACTAGCTTATAAATATATACAAAATTATTTAGATAATGGCTTCTGGGATCAAACTAGGATCATTCCACCCCTGTAGTCAGTATTTACACAGGCTTTGTTTGGATTGGAGAGCAAGTTTAAATATTTCAATAATTGACCTCCTGCCTCCCTGAATACAATTTAAGAACAGGTTCTATTAAGCTTATCCAAATTACAAGAGTTTACAATCTGCGAGTTTATCTTTATGCATTTAAGAACTGTTGACATTAGAATGACATTTCGATACCTGCAAGTTAATCTTTATGCATCTAAGAACTATTGACATTATAATGACAACTGTTCGCTACCTGCAAGTTAATTGTTATGCATCTAAAAACTGTTGACATTAGAATGACAACAGTTCGCTACCTGCAAGTTAATTTTTATGCATCTAAAAACTGTTGACATTAGAATGACAACAGTTCGCTACCTGCAAGTTAATTGTTATGCATCTAAAAACTGTTGACATTAGAATGACAACAGTTCGCTATCTGCAAGTTAATTGTTATGCATCTAAAAACTGTTGACATTAGAATGACAACAGTTCGCTACCTGCAAGTTAATTGTTATGCATCTAAAAACTGTTGACGTTCGAAGGAGCTAAATTGTTTTTCTGCAAGCAGCACATGGCTCTATAAAGAAACCCAAGTAGCTACCAGCCCAGAAGTAGTTCATCTAAACAGTAGTTCCATTAGTCCTAAAAGCATTTGATCCCCGAAGCAGTCCAGAGATCCATCCACTTCTCAGTCGTAAGTATGTACATCTGACCTGGAATCAAAGTGATCCTAATGTGTGTACTGCGTTGTCATCTTTGTTTTTAAATCTAGTCAGGCATCTCCTGCCGGAGATTTCAAACAACGTTTTAAGTTCAAAGAAACGCCTGTTGGGTGGGGAGAAGGGGGAGTAGCGTCCGAGGCGTCCATTCTGGAGGACGCGACGCCAAACCACGCTTTTGGACCCGGCTCAACACCAACAGATGCTGAGTGAATGGGACCATTGATGAGATATGTCTGCATCCTGTCGGGAACTCCTGTTGCCGATGTTTTTGCTGTTGATGATAAACAAACATTAAGCTTCTTTTCTTTCTTTTACTCTCTCTTTGTCTTTCCGGTCAGTAATGAGGCACTCTCTTTCAAGCCGTGTTAAAAATACGTGACACTTTCTTTGACGTCTGTGACACGAAACAGTTACTTGATCTTCCGGGAGTGTAGTAGTCCGGAGAGCTGTTTACACGCGAGAGATTTAATCTGTTGAGTCGAAACGATGATACGCTCAAAATACTACTCTGTATTATTATTTTTTGTTCTAAAAATATCATCAGTAGGTCAAATAAAACCAGTTTGAGTTTTCTTTATTATTCACATTTTATTATATTTTAATCCTTATCACGTTTAAATAAAGCTATTATCAAATATTTAGAAATATTTGAGAATATAGATTTAATTTTTTTAAATGAATGCATTAATAAGTCTAAAGATATTTTTCTTAAATATATAAAAATTAGTATAAACTAAAAAATAATGTATAATTTGGTTAGAGATATTTCAAGGATATTGATAATAGAGAAAATTCTCTATATTCTCGATTTATTATGGGAGGATTCATCCGAATTAGTTAAGCAAATATAACCCAAAATACGAAACAACTTAGAACACTAATAAATGGATAATTCACTGATATGGGTGGTGTTGGGGAAAGTAAATAAAACATATAATCCAAGAGCCTTTATTTAAATACTATTAAAATACCAAACATTTATTCATCGAGAGAAGACTCAGAATTTGAACTTGTTTTTAAACGTAATAATGAAGTCTTGAAGAAACTTTCAAGTTGCAGTTGTTGCTTAATTTGAATCTCCTTCACAGTTTTTAAATGTGTATAATAATCCTGGATTAATACAATTTTATTCTTTAGCTTGGCATTTTCAAAATTCACCACATAGTAAGTTTTGAAGTCGACAAGGATGGACATTAGCTTGAACATATTTATTTAACATTCATAGTGATACACAAAGTGGTGATCGTAATTGCTTGGACAGGATCATATGGTGTAGTGTTCCACGTTCATTGATATAGTCTATGATATACAACTTTTTATTGCATTTTAACACACTCACCCACACATAGCCCTAGAGATAAACAAACACACTTAATGTTAAATTACAGACTGGATGATGGGGGACACAAGTGATAGAATTTAAAGTTTTTTTTAAATATTGCTAGTGGTGGTTCGAACAATAAATAAGCCACAATTTTCACATAATGATCCAAGTAACTGAGCAACCAAATTTTCAGCAATACTTATCATATTTTCCTCTAGTTGATTAATCACCAAATAAGCCAGAGGATTTCCTGAAGAGCAGCCATCTTTAAGTGCCACTGTGATTTGTCCCAATTTTGCTAGATGATTCACTATGTCCAGCAGATATAATTTTAATTAGTATATCATTCATGTTTTCTAACATATTACTTTGATTCATCATAAGATCCATGGAATGCACAGAATCATGGGCCTGACATATATGCTTTAATATGGATTCACACTTTCGCAGAAAAACTAGCGCAGAACAGAAACATAGTCACATGACGAGCTTTAAGTCAATCACAAGATTTCCACCTAATTGGTGCGAGCTATCTGCTAATGTTCAACTCATCTCTACTTTGTCCGCTCTACCTGAGATGTTCGAAATGGAAGAACCAATAAAACCTCAAACTTAACCATCTCAAATCAGTGTGCATGTGCATTTGACAACGCATGTGCTGTTGAGATAACAACAAGCAGACAGCTTCGTTGGTCGTTGTGAGAGATTTGAAGTAACCCGTTAGTGTAAAGCATGTGTAAAGATGTATAGGATTGTGCCATGACATGGAGCTATAATTTGTAAACATCCATTGGGAGAATAATCTATACTTAATATTATAAAGAGGAAAGATTTGATTTTTTGTTTTTTTGTTTGTAATGGATAAACTCAAAAACTACTGGACCAATTAAAAAAATTATTTCACCAATATAAAGTTACACTATCAGCGAGTAACATAGGCTATATTTTATTTTGAAAATTTAATTTATTCCTCATAAAAATGTCGATAGTATATTATATAGTCGTTGGGAAAAAAAAAGTTGTTGAAGGGAAAGTGGGGTTGGTGAAGGGGGTGGGGGGTAGGGGTGAGGAAAGAGGAATGAGATGAAAATAGGAGAGAGGATAAAAAGAGGGAGGGGGCTATACAGTGATTGTAGGACTGTATTTTTTTAAATAAGTAAAAAAAAGTTTTGGTTTTATATTGACATGATGGATGATTTGAAGCTTTGTTTTACAGCATTCTTTACATTTTTTTACGGGGAAGGGGGATAGTCTATAATATATGTTTATCCACTAGTAAATATAATATGTTGGTAATCATCTGTTTTAAGTTAGCGTTGCAGTGCATCATGGGTAATCATACAGCGTGTGAATTACTGCGCTACTCAAGCAGGATCTGTTTTCTATTTTCGGTGAGAGTGTGAATCAAGCTTTAGACCATGTGACCAATATGGGTCTAATGTGCCATGGTTAAATCCTACCGTTATTTCAATAAGCACGTGTGCGTCGCATATTGGTCTCGAATAAAGGTCCCAACGGACAGTGAAGCACTGTTTATCAGTTCATGTGATCTGCTGGCCCAAACCGGACGTGCCGTTTGACTGCAAGTAGAGATCATCCTGGATTAATAAAGATATAAGCACAGTGATGGTCTAAGGTGTGTACAGAAACAATGGGATCAATGCTGGAGAACAGTTTGGATGAACTGGGGCTGGTTTCTCAGATGATCTCCTTACTGTAGTTCTACTTCTTTAGTTTATTAGAATTATTTGTTCAGGGTCTTCAAATAACAAATGTAATCCTTTATGCACACACATACAATGATAGTCATTCATAAACCAATCCTGTTGGGCTCGCGAGTGTGCACAGTGCCAGAATAATCGAATAATATAAAGTTAATAATAGGGCACGCTTTTAGGCTAATAATTTCTCTTTCTTAGTAATGGGGTGAAAAAAATATATTTAAAAAAATCCACACCATATCTCATATGGGCTCAAGAAGCAGCTTTTAAGTGATAAACATAAATTGATAAAGTATATTTCAAAAAATATGAGGGGAAACCTTAGTCAAAACCAAATGATTACTACTATATAGCCACATTGCTGACTCACTTACTGACATTAATTTTTACCCACATCCAGATGAGCTAGAAACTTGAAATTTGGCAAACTTATAGCTTCTAGTCTATAACCGACGGTAAAATTCCAAAAAGTTTAAAAAAATAAGTTTTAACCCCTGAAAAAAAAAATCAAAAAGGCGGATCAGCTTTAAAGTCGGTGCGGACCTTACTTTGTAGGTCTCTTGTGACTAAACGGTAAGACCTATCAAAAAACTGCTCTGGAATTACATTAGTTTACACCCACTAGCAAAGAAAACCCACCGGGGGTTTGGGGGCGGAGCCCCTACCGACTAAAGCGAGTACAATATTATGAAACTAAACAAAGTTTCACTCTAGTAAGGAGAAAGGGAGAACTGGCTGGATAAGGGGTTAGGGGATGAGAAGGGAAAGGTATACCTAAAATATAAATAAATAAGACTAGAATTAATATTCATAGCCGTTAAAGTGCGGTCGGTACTCATTATCTCTCGTTGCTAGTATGGGTACAGATCCTCACAATCTCATTTAATTAAAATTGTAGAGGAAAGTCGCCTAATTTGGGGTGAGTTCCTAATTTGGGGAGGTACAATATTTGGAGTAAGGATGTGCTGCTACCTATCGACGAACACTGGAAATTGAAGGAAAGGACGCTTCCTCATTGTTTGGCTGTTAACAGCGCAGTAGCTCCACGAGTATTGGAGCAGTCGGTTCTAACATTTTATTTGTGTCCTGAAAGTTTTTGCTAAGCTCGAATAAATTCAAGATTACAGAGTAAAGGTATTTATATTTCTATATTTGCTAATTTTGTTATAATTGGTATTAAAGTGGCTTTCTTTAGAGGTTACATTTATTAAAATTAGTAACTATTTGAACATATTTTTAGAATGTCAAAGATAATCATTTTATGGAGCCTATTATGGGGAGTCTTAGGTTTCCTAATTTGGGGATCCCCAAATTAAGAACCCAAAACGTTCTTCACAACAATGAATTAAAATATAATTTTATAATAATCTAATATTTGCTAAAAAATATTAGAATATTTAAAAAAACAAAATATAACGGTAAACCAATTTTAAGATATGGTAGTTTTATATTGTCTTTTATATTAAATATAAAAATAATGATTTATTTGTTTATCTCTATAAAGATTTAATGTCAAGTTATAATCTGTAGATATCACTTAGCAATTTTATAAATAACTTGGAGTACTTTTCTTTGAAGACCAACGTCCCTAAATAACACAACCTTTTTAAACTATTATAAAATAAATATTTACAGATGGCTCCGAGGAAAAAATGGGATCCAGAACAAATGAAGGCGGCAGTTGCGGCCATGCGCAATAAGGAAATGGGAAGTCTTAAAGCATCCCGTGTCTTTCATGTTCCTCAAACTACACTAGAACGCTACGTTAAGGATTTAGATAAATGTCCTAGTGACGTGGTTCAAACCAAAATAGGCAGGAAGCCAACACTACCATTTGAATTAGAAAAAGATCTCGCAGACTACTGCCTTATTATGGAAAACAGATTCTTCGGCCTTTCTCAAAGGGATGTTCGTCGCATGGCATATCAGATTGCTGTAAAAAACGGAATTGCGAACCCCTTCTCCAAAAAGAATGAGCAGGCCGGGAAAAAATGGATGAAGAATTTCTTAAGAAGAAATCTACAGCTTGCTGTGCGCACTCCTCAAGGTCTCTCAATGGCCCGAGCAAAGAGTTTCACTCCAGAGGCAGTTTTCAAGTTTTTTGATATTTTTGAACCTACAATGGACAGTATCAATAATTCTCCATCTAGGTTATACAACTGTGACGAAACCGGCATATCAATTGTACAACATAAGCACACAAAAATTGTGGGTCTAAAGGGAAAGCGACAAATTGGAGCACTTCAAGCGACTGAACGAGGGGCTCTTATAACTGTTGTCACTTGTATGAGCCCTGCAGGCCACTTTGTCCCTCCATTAATTATCTTCCCTCGAAAGAACATGAAGATGGAACTCATGAATGGGACTCCCCCTGGCTCTATTTATTCTTGCCATCCGTCTGGCTGGATACAAACGGACATATTTACAGATTGGTTTCGTCACTTTATTTCCAGCGTGAAGCCTACTGCGGAGGATCCTGCAATTCTCGTATTAGATGGCCACTACTCTCACACGAGAAATATAGATGTGATAAACATGGGGCGAGAGAATCATGTGGCCATTGTGTGTTTGCCCCCCCATAGCACTCACAAAATGCAGCCACTCGATGTCTCATTTATGGGGCCTTTTAAGACGTACTACGCCCAGGAAGTTGAGCAGTGGATTCGAAGAAATCCTGGACGAATGGTCACTGTCTACCAAATAGGGGAAATTTTTGGAAAAGCGTACATGAGGGCAGCAACTGCTGAAGCGGCTGCTAGTGGTTTCCGCAAAACTGGATTGTTTCCTTGTAATAGGAACAACTTCCGACCTCATGATTTTGCTGTTCTTGAAGAGCCTGAAGAGAACAATGCTGAGAGCCCACAACAGCTCGATGACCTGCAGGAGCCTCAACCAGGGACATCCCATGATCCTGATCCTGTTCCTGTAACAACGCCACCTCAGATAAGGCTTATCCGGGCGTCTAACATCAAATCAATTCCCACTATAAAAATTCAGCCTACTACAAGAAAGTCCCGAACTGGATCTGCCCAGCTCATCACCGGATCACCTTATAAACGACAGCTAGCAGAGTCGCAGAAAAAGGGTCCTTCACCAAAGAGAAACGGTAAGACTACGACTATCAAGAAACGCTCTGAATTGAAAACACCAGTTTACCGTCGTAAGAAAAGGGCTGCCAAACATTCGGAATCTTCAACAGAATCTGAGGATAATATTTCACTAGTTGATTCTGATGACGATCTTGATTTGGAAAGTGAAAGTGAATCTGATGCAGAGTGTATTATTTGTGCAGGATTATTTTCTGATGACCATGAAGGTGAGAATTGGGTTCGATGTGTGGTATGCAACAAATGGGCACACACAGATTGTGTTGATCCATTTAATAAACAATTTGTGTGTGGTTTGTGCCTTTCAAAAAAGAACAAAAAATCACTTTCTTCTAAATAAATAATTTTTTGTGTAAGGATAATTGAACATCCCCAAATTTGGAGCCCTAGGGTTCCTAATTTGGGGAGGCGCATGTTTTTTTAAAAAATTATTTAATCTTAAAATTTGCTCATAAGTGATATTTTCTTTTGCACTAAAGTGAGGGCAATAAAACAACTAATTATGTCTCAAATATTCATTGTAGTATCATATGTTTCTTTTTAACTAAAAATATTTTTACAAAATGCTCCCCAAATTAGGCGACTTTCCTCTAGTCTCTAGGATTGTCGTGATAACTAAAATAAGTAACCCTATATCATCCAGAAATCTTTATTACCTGTACACCAATACTGGATTATTAAGAATGTTCGGGATTTGTATACCTATACGTATATGTATACATATACGTGATTTAAGTGAAAGGATGGGGTGATGATGTCAATAAACTAAACAAATAGATACATGTAGAAGCATATATAACATTTAACTGTCATAAATCACTTATGACTTTTATTATAACAGCCCAAGTGGAAAGAAATAACCTATTTAAGATTTGGAGAACATTATGGATATTTCAACGATAGTATAAATATCAACATAAATAAAATAATTTATATTAAAATGTATTAATGGAAATTAAAATGGTTTATTTTATTAAAATTTTAATAATTTATTTTTTATTTACTCATTGTCTTAGCTTTTAACCATTATTAAAAGGACAATATTGGACATGGCTTACACTGGATATAAGTTAACAGTAATATATCCGTCCCAAAGGAAAAGTGAAATTAGTTTTAATAATATCAGTAGGGGAAAGAAAAAAGTTACCTAAAACATACCTTACTATTACTTCAAAATCATCTTATATTGTATTTAATTATATTCGAACACAGGTCATTATTATTTCCAGGTCATCTTATATTGCAGTCAATTATATTCAAACACAGCTAATTATTATTTCCAGCTCGCCTCATATTGAAGATAATTATATTCAAACACAGTTAATTATTATTTCCAGCTCACGTGTATCACAATGTCTTCTAGAATCTAACCCAACATATACTTATGTAGTGGTTACTTTTAATTCAGTTCGAGTGTATAAACATGTTTAACTGAAAAAAATATTAATGTAACTTGGATCACATATTTTATATATTTTCATGGTAGTGTCATATTTAAACACCAATGTGTTGATGATCTTTAAATAAATACGTTTTAACACGTACTACTAACGATCTTTTACCAAATTTAGAAATGTGTTTATTGAAAAATACACCAGTATTGTAGTAAAGATTGGGTGTATAAACCACAGTAATATCCCAAATACTGAAAAATATCTCCAACCAATCCCTTAACTGCACCCAGATAATCTCCAAACCTTAAGTTTCCCTTTAATACTGATCTTAATCATTTACAAGTCTTATGCCCTAGAACTATCGAACACATTTGCAGATGAAATCTAGCATATTGATTCAAATACCACATCCTTATTTCTGGGGCTCCGTTGTCATTTTCTAAACTTACGTGCGTGAAATAGCCCACATAAGTTCATATTCATACTTTTTTATGTCAAAAATACTATGAAAGAACTATATTGTGAACAATATGTGTATTTAGAAGTTTTAGGGAACTAGACAAGAACTTTTCTGAATGAAGCATGTAGAACTACACTGTAAAATCATATCTGGTGCACTCCATGTTTATATAACCCTACCATTATTAGTCGGTCAAGATTACTAACTACTCACCTAAACCTGCAATTAGCAATAAACTCTAATTACAGTTTCTTACAGCTAATTCGTTAAAAGGTTTTACTCGCAAGCTGGAGAACATTGTAGTTCAAATGGTGTGTAGTTGCAAGGTATTTTTACTCATATGGTTGTTTCATGAGAGAATTAAATCCAAACAGGTGTTGTTTAAGAAGGGAAATCCATTATAAAAATAAACTTTATTCGGTATCCTATCTATTATATAATTAAAAAGTTTTGTTTACAATGAGATACTTTATTCACTAACAAACTAAATATCGCGCTCATGCTAGAGACTAACAGAATACCAATTACACTATCAACTGCTCTTCAGCCTACCGAGAACGCAAGCTTGATAGATGGCATAGCAAGTCATTAGTCAAAGTGTTACGCAACCCTGTATCTAAGATTCTTCATAGCTCTAGTCCGTGTAAGTTGAGGGCCTACAGTATATAATAATAAAAGTGTTTATGTTTCCTCTCAAATGAAGTTGCATGTGGTATGAATCCAGGTTTTTTCGCGAGTGTGTGAAGGATGAAGTAGGGTGGAGGTATGTGGCAGCGGAAGAAATCAAGGGGATCTTGTACGCGGTCGTCAAGGGGCCCTCCTCACATAGTAGAGCTAACTTGGAGATATGCCAGAAAGGTCCCCCACCCCCCGGGTTTGGTTTCCAAGTTCACACCCCGACACCAGTCGATATTTCATTTGTCTAACCAAGGTTCTTGGCTGCAAGTTTTTTTTTAAATAACTTCATGGTGTTAATCATACATAGTGCAGGCTAAACTTAATGTGTTATAATTAGATAAATAATATCACGTTTGATCGATAATAGTGAATTGTAATTAAAAAAAAGTAGAAACAACGTCTTGTTTCTAAACTAATTGAACTTTAGTATAGCTTGTGTTGAAAATAACACCAGGTTTTCTCTCTAGTAGTAGCTTATTCTAATTAGTTGGAGAATTATTACTGCGTTTTATGCATAATAATAGCTTATTATAATTACTGTAATACATTTTATGGCTTTTTTTGTCAATAGTTAATTTGAGAGATTGCCAGATGTGTTATGGCTAATTTTAATACATTAAAATTAATTTATGAAACCCTCAATGTCATTGGATGATGATGGGTAAATATAACTTTTTTAAATTAACAATATATGTTCTGACTATTTGTAAACCAATTAATATTTACCAGCCAATAGCTCTTGCTTCATTTGGGTTTCGTATCTTTTGTCGATTTTTGATTCAATGAGGGCTTACTTTTTTTTTAAATACGGGTGTACTGGTAGAAATTACTTGATTGTTATTGAATGTCTCTTAGCGTTACCCGAGAGACACTGTGGGGGGGTGACCATACGTATCTCTGTAAAGTCCGGGTTGGGGAATTTTCCTAAGCAGGCCTCCTTTCTAACTGCCATATGTTCGGTTTTTTTTTATTGGCAAACCCATTTTCTTACTGCCCTGTCATAATCTGGTCAGAAAATTTTGGTTAGCATACACCAACCCTTACTGCCTTGTCATAATCCTTATGTGTATGTCTATTTTGAAAGTACTTTCTTGTATACAATGATATCCATCCTTCTCTCAGGTGCAAAAACCACAGGGCTGCTCAGTGTGGTCTCCTTTAAGCATGCTATATAGATATGGCCATGGAAGAAACAGTCTTCCCTTAAACCACCCCTCACTTCCTTCAAGGACTGAGCCCGAGTTTTGTTGTTAATCATTGCTAAGCAGACTTTCAGGGGAAATGGGATTCTCTTAAACTTGAAGGGGAAATATGAAGGGATGAGGGGAATGCGAGGTATGAATGCTGTTTCTCTATAACCACACCTGTGAAGAAGGTAGCCTTTATGACGTCACATTGGAGGGGAAATATGAAGGGATGAGGGGAATGCGAGGTATGAATGCTGTTTCTCTATAACCACACCTGTGAGGAAGGTAGCCTTTATGACGTCACATTGGAGGGGAAATATGAAGGGATGAGGGGAATGTGAGGTATGAATGCTGCTTCCCTATAACCACACCCTGTGAAGAAGGTAGCCTTTATGACGTCACAATGGAGGGGAAATATGAAGGGACGAGGGGAATGCGAGGTATGAATGCTGCTTCCTTATAACCACACCTGTGAAGAAGGTAGCCTTTATGACGTCACATTGGAGGGGAAATATGAAGGGATGAGGGGAATGCGAGGTATAAATGCTGTTTCCCTATAACCACACCCTGTGAAGAAGGTAGCCTTAATGACGTTACAATGGAGGGCCTTCACTTGCAGCCTGGTTCCATTGTACAGCTCTGGGTATTCAAATTGTTCAACAGCATGACAGGTGCTTTGACCTTGAAGGGGAGTGTGTTATTAGGGAGTCCAGGGGGGTTGAGGGTGTGCAAAACTCTAACCGAGTGTTGGACAGCACCCCCTATTTCCACGACTGAATCCACTGACTGGTAGGTCATCTCTTCTGAGACAAAAGTTCGGAGGAAGAGATTGTTGATCTCCTGATTCTTGTCGTTTTTAGGATATAAAATAGCCCTCTTCTTTAGTCATAACATATGGAAATAGGTTTACCTCTTAGGTTCTTTAGGTTGGAATAAGTGATTGAATTCAGATTGTTCATATCCTTCACTAATTGACACAAGTTAGAGATAAGTTGTTATCTTTCCCTTTTCCTCCTCCATCTTGCTATCTCATAGTTCTAACAGACGGTCTGTGAACTCCCCAGTAGTGCTATCTCCTCTCGGGTGAGCTCTCATATTTCTATTTAGTGACAGATTTTGAATTTTCGACCATAGGTACTATGATTCAAGCTGGCCTTGACTTCACTGGCTCGGATACTGCTGGCAAGGTCTGTATGTAGTTCCCCATCAGCAGCACCATCACTCCACCCATCATCCTGTGTATGCTTCGAATTTCCTTCAGCATTAAGGTTTAGCCTTTAGAGCATATTTCTCCTTATGTGACGTAGTACACACGTCCTATACGATGAGTCTGCATTCTCGAAGCATCTGGACTATATTACTGTTTTTTTAAATGTTACATAAGGGTGTTTCTGAATGATTAAGGTTGAAGGGGAGTTAAAAGGCAGAGAGGCAACTTCTCCCTCATCCTACAAAAGCGTTGCAGCGACACACAGGAGTATCAGAAGCACCGTCAACCTCAATTTTAGTTAGTTCCGAATGAGTCGAACCACACTTGCTTTGGATCCACGTTAAGCTTACATATTTACCACACCGTTATTAGAACCAAAGTATTTAAAAGGTGTTGGTTAACTGAAGAACACAGACTAATTGATCTTGGCTATGGTTGAGGCAAATATGAACAAAATATTTAGTTAGAATACGTCTGATGCTCCGGAACACATCCAAGGCATTGCTGTATTTTCACAACCAGTATGATATAATTTTTTTAGAGGTTTTTATTAATTATTTTAATAATTTGACACAAAATGTAAATCCGCCTAAATTCTCTTGAAACCGTTTCTTACTACCCATATGAGCTATCCATACATACACACTAATGAGATAGGAAATATGAGAGTATAATTTAAAGGAAATGTACCAGTATTTGCGAGGATGTAGAGTATATAACTACTTATGAAAACTCTCGTGAGAACATCTGATCGGGATATTAACTAACCCTTATCTCCTCATTACCGGTATTCAAGTCTATGCAAGATTAACGCCTTAGACCTTGCGGCCACTGAATTTATTGCTTACTTTACAAACCAATATGACATACAAGTTTGTTTCACTCTAAAATAATCTCAATATCTGTGAAATATAAGGCCTTGATTTCAATAATTATAAGATTTAAAGCCATACCGAGAGTCAAACCCGCCATCCTAGGTTATGTGAAAATACTCACTACTCTCTAAGCTAAGGACCCTTAACATCTCTATTAAAGTACCTTAATAAACAACAATGCCCCCGCATGAGTAGTAGTTGTAGCACATGACTTCACACGACAGATAAGTGAAGTACATTTCCTTGCTTCAAGAGGTATATCCAAGAAATGAATGCCTTTTTTTTTTTTGTCTCGGTATACATTTTGTTAAAAGTGTTGCGTGGGAGAGTTACACAGGGAAGTCCTTTTGCGCCAGAAGTGGGCTTGCTTCTTCTAGTTGCTCAAGTTGTTACAAGATGCTCTCTTACAGGTTTACTTTTTTTTTTTTTTNCTACTATTCTATCCTTTCTCTCATAGTTCACACACTCTGTTCTTTTACAATCGAAGAGGCAAAAAATAAAAGTAACAGTGGAGATAGACGAAACGTAAGAGAAGAAGAAATAAAAAAAAAAGCTGGTTAAAGATGAGACAAGAAAAGTGGGACAAAAAGAAGGTAAATGTGGTGCATTGTTCTCATTCTGACAGAGACATACACGGAAGGTTGTGTGCTTTATTTTAAACTGCGAAGAACAAGTGAGGAATGGATGGGACAGAAGAGGATGTGCAAGAGTAGGCGGAGAGAGATGGATGAGGGACGTACAGGGAATAAAGGAAAACTAAATAGGTTAAAAAAAACTTGAAGTTTATTTGTGTATGTGTGTGTGTGTGTGTGTGTGTATCACGTCGAGTACATAAGTAAATGTATTTGAGTAAACGCAAGCTTGATTCCCAGAACGCTAGAATATAAACGAGCTGTTTGTTTTGGACATTGTCTTGTTCTATTTCTTGTTCACCTTGACTCATAACAGACGACCTACGGAGACAATCGCTGATATACCAGTAATAATAATAATAATAATAATAATAATAATAATAATAATAATATTTAGCACCGCGTATAACTACCCGTTCGGGTTATACGCTTTAAGTACTAATTACGCTAATGGATTAGGAATTGGGAAGGTTGAATTAGAGGAAGTGAACCCGAGACCGAGATTCGAACCTCGATCTCCTCGTCCTCAGCAGTCGAGCTCAACACGACTAGCGCGTTAGCCAACTACGCCACCGAGGCGGGTGATATACCAGTAGCTCATCTTTTAAGCGTACTTTCTAACCTGCTTACTAACCGATTAATCTAAGAGTAAAAATATAAACGGTAGTTTATATAAAGTGTACCAGCATTAGTGTAGAGAGAAAGTAGTTGTAAGTTTTACTAACACGCGTCGGTAGCCACGCGGACTGAACGTAGATCTCATCTACTCTAATTTTCTATACCTGTGGAGGTCAGCATGGCCACGTGGGTCTTTTGTTTTGACAAATGTTTTATAACTCTCCCTCTCTACAAATGCGGATATATTTTATTTAATATAATATATTACTTGTCTATAATATATTAGTGTAAACAAAAGGGAATAACTCGGATGGGCAGTAAGACGCTCTGAATAAGATTTTGAGTAAAACTTTGATTTTTGTTTTCTTTTAAATTATTTAAACTCCGATAAAAGGGTTACTAATCAATTAAAATGACAATGAGAAATCTAATTTGGAAAATAGCCTAGGTCATTCAACCGGGATTCAAACACCAACCTTCTGGTCAACGGTGTCCAAGAGAACTAACGAGCTTAGTACCCTAGGTCGTGTGGTCACCTTTGTAGTTACCGTAACTATAAGTTTATTTATTATCTTACTTGTCCTCGTTTCTACGAGGTGGAACACGCTAAAGACACTAAATATAGCCTCCTTATAGTTCCAATTGAAAGGGACCCCCTCAAACTATGAAAGGAAGGAAAGTTCCCTGCGTCTTAGTACGCGTTTTTTATAGACCTACGCATACATTAATCGCGCGAATGAAATAGGGGCGAGGAAAGTAGAATTTTAGTGGAAATTTACTACAACATTTGTGGAGGGAGAACGGGAAACCCTTAAAAAAAAAGCCACACTCAGTACACCTAACTGGGATTAGAATCCTGATCTCGCTGTTATTATTATTATTAGCACCGCGTCTTACTACCCGTTCGGGTTATACGCAGATCTCGCTGTTAATTGAAATCCAGTCTTACACAAGGGTGACGCTTCAGACCATGTGAACATCAGTACGGGTATTATAGATTTGAGTACAACAAATAACCAAGAAAAATGGAAATATCGACTATCTTATATAAAATAGTTCTTTGGTACCAATTTGAAATAACTAAATTACGACCATTTTCAAAATGATTCAATGTTTTCAAATATCATCAATTAAATGAATAGCTTGAATAAAAATATAGAATTATTTAATTTGTGATAAATTTATGACACATCATTTTGAAAATAAATAATTGCAAAGCCATTTTTAAAAAAATGTTGTTCACTAAACAACCCATGAATCTTTCACTGGAAGATAATTACAGCTGTTTCTAACTGGTTTTGCAAAGAATTGTGGCAATAAATATATGTATATTAGTGTGTCAATTGCTGACCCACTCAACTATATTCTTCTGCTCTCAATTCTCAGAGAACTAGGAAATCAAATCATCCTAGTTTGCAATAAATACCTAGTGAGAATCCTTATTCCTATCCAGCTGCAATCACGTCTGGTCATAACCAGAATGTAGTACAAGAGTATTGACTGCAATCACGTCTTGTCCTAACTATATGGTAGTAACAGAGTATTGATTGCAATCACGTCTGGTCATAACCAGAATGTAGTATTAGAGTATTGACTGCAATCACGTCTTGTCCTAACTATATGGTAGTAACAGAGTATTGATTGCAATCACGTCTAGTCATAACCAGAATGTAGTATTAGAGTATTGACTGCAATCACGTCTTGTCCTAACTATATGGTAGTAACAGAGTATTGATTGCAATCAACGTCTGGTCATAACCAGAATGTAGTATTAGAGTATTGACTGCAATCACGTCTTGTCCTAACTATATGATAGTACCATAGTATTGACTGAAATAATGTAGCGTGTAACTGAACTGTTTGTTGCAGCGTACTGTGACCGTAAGGACAGCCTGGATCGACTGTGCAGTCTAATACCAGGGGACGCAACCCTTATCTCCATGTTCCGGTCGGAGGCCGGTCCCACCTCGTGTCCCTTCAAAGGGGGTCCTCCGTACACCTTCACGTACAACAAGGGGTCTGGAGAATGCTCAGCGCCTCCCTCCATCGTGGACTCGTGCACGGACGAGTCAAGACTTCTGCTCCGCTACCAGGCCTGCCCGGACGTGCATGGCACCGAGAGCACAAGTAAGTCACTCTCTCATACCTGATCCAGGGGACGTGGCACCGAGAGCACAAGTAGGTCACTCTCTCATACCTGATCCAGGGGACGTGGCACCGAGAGCACAAGTAAGTCACTCATCTCATACCTGATTCAGGGGACGTGGCACCGAGAGCACAAGTAAGTCACTCTCTCATACCTGATCCAGGGGACGTGGCACCGAGAGCACAAGTAAGTCACTCTCTCATACCTGATCCAGGGGACTGGGCACCGAGAGCAGAAGAGAGTCACTCTCTTATACTATATTCTGGGGGTGGGACACCAAGATCTAGCATATTTTTACTAAATATTTTTCTAATTTCTCTCCACTAAAGTGTTAGTATAATTTTTCTAAATTCAATCTTTCTCGTCCTTTAATATTATCGCAATAGACATATAACCCTAACATTTAAATAAAACAAATGCATGAGGATGTTAGATACATGATAATACATGAAAGAAACCCATCCGACTTAGCAGTATAGCAGATTGTCTAGCACACATGACCAGGCGTAATCATCATGTCAAACCCCACAGATGACGTTATAATCACATTTGTATCAAAAAGCGATTATATTTGTTTAATAAATCCTTTAAAGGCAATTAATAGTAATAGAGTAGTTTATGAATAAGCCCAAAGTTAACTGTTAAAACATTATAAATAATATATATATATATATATATCTTGTATAGGTATGTATACATGTTGGGTAAAAAAGTATACTTTGGATTGTAATGAAATTTTTCATTAATGCTATTCACACAAAAATCGTTCAAAATTTAATAAATATTGGAAATAAATCAATTTGAAAGAATCATCATATTTGACAAGTCCTTAAGTCCACTCTTTAAAATGAAATAAAAAGTCTATGATAACATTGAAAAACTCACTATGGGGTTTTATCCATCTAAAAGTTTCAGTTTTCAATCTATATTTTGGCACCGTAGTTTTGATAAACAATGTCAGTGATATCGGAAATATTTTAAGCTACAAATCTCAGACCAAAACATAATTTTGGGACCATGCTTACGTCAAATTTCTTATGGAATTATTCTAAAAATTGTAAAGTCTAAGAGGTGATTCCTGAAATTCATTTAGTGTAAAAATATGTTAGAAATTAAGTTTGAGTTTATTAAAAAAAAAGTATAAACCTGTTACTACTAGACAATGCATTATCTAACCATCTCCATGCTCCAGCAACGACCATTATAGCTTTGTGGTTGTAACGTAATTTTAGAACTGTGTGTAGCAGAACATGTTGGTCCCATCGGCTTTAGACTGTATTTTGTTTTATTTATCTTTGGTCAAAAAGTGTTTATAAAAGAGCACCTACGTATTATGTATGGAAACAATACAAAAATAATTTACACATATAACAAATTATCATGTAATCAAATAATTTATATATTATAATGTTAGTGTAAATAGAGTACATTGATAATTTATTTTAGTAAAATATAGTAAGTAATTCAAGGTGCCTTATAAATTAGCTCAACATCAATATACAGTATTTATTACTTTTATGCACCGCTTCTAGCCCCCACAGGCCATCCAAATTAAAATACACTAATAAGTGCAAGTAGTATAAGTTACAATTTTGATAAATTATTCCCACATTTTTGTGGATAGATATTGTTAAACCACTTAGAAAAAATCAGCATAATATCGAGCCGATATTAAAATCCTAAGCTCCCGTCACTGTCAAACCACACATTACGAGACTTACGTCTTTAACTACTTGCCCAATTGTGTGATTATGACTGAAATTTAATTTGTGTAGTTGTTACCCTTAGGAGAAAATTTAAAAATCTGATTTTGTAAAGAGGTCAGGTTATAAATAAGTGATGTATTTCCTTTTATTAATCAATTGGCATTAATAATAATTAATGTATTTACTATAAACAAAGCTTGAATCCGTTATCAAAGAATAAAGTGGGCCTTAATTCAAGTTTCCCAAGTGAACATTTAGCTTAATAATCATCTCATGATTATCAGTTGTCTCCTTGTTACTTGAGCGAGCTACAAACATTTCATACATTATACATTTTCTCGAAAATGAACTCGACAAATTCTTATCTGCGCCAAGTTAGTGAAAAGGGAGTGCGGCGGGATGGCAGAGGGGAAGGGGGTATCTAACATCCCATAGGGAGCGTGCTGGCAAGCCCTCTTTTGTTTGAGAAGGCAGCGCGGCGGGTGGAGGACCGAGGAACCAGTGAATTCTTAGTTTACCTCTTCTGGTGCTGCTCGGCAAAACTGGAAATGTAATTTCACTTACAATTGCTCATATTTTATTTGCACAAAAAGTATATGTAAAACATAACAATTCTCTGTGGTTCGTTAAACTCCCGCGTTCACTCTTCTTTTCTTTAAGTTTTCTAGATTAGATAAGTGATTGAAAGTCAAAGATAGATAGAAGTGTTTAAAATACTAGATTAATAATAACTGTAGTAAATTCACAAAATTTGCATTTATTTCACATGCTTTGTTTTCTAACTATTTAAATGCATATTTTCAATAAGATGTCTTTTTTGTTAATAGCACAACTTGAGAGTGTTTTTTAAACTCGTAAAACCATGTTCGCCTACACATTAAAATCAATTAAAGGTGATGGATGCTAAACTATTCTGTAACTTACTCATAACAGATTTTATAGCCAAGTTTTGACTTACTATTAAATCAATTTGAATGGTTTTCTTACATGCTCTCCATATACACTCAAGTGTAACAACTATGTCTTCCATTTGCACTTAAGTGTAGCAACCTCGTCTTCTATTTGCACTTTAATGTAGTAATCTGGTCTTCCATTTACAATCAAGTGTAGCAACCTTACCTTCAATGGTGAACGTAGCAGCAGTTAAATATGTTTAATCAAATTGTAGGATACTTTAGTACTCCTTGACAAAAATATACCTAATTTTGAAACAAGAGACACTTCTTAATGGGACTGCATACATTCCTCTTCAAAACTGTTCTTAACTGTGAAACAAGAGACAGCTCTTAGTGGTACTCACTTGGTTGACCATTTTGACAATCTTCATAAACCGAATGAATTAAAAATAGCCCTACAAACAGTGTCTGATGGTAAATAGTACTGGTTCAAGAAAAAGAAGTGTATGGATATCGAATTTTTCTGACGCAAATCAATTTTTGACTCCAGTCAAAGTTGAAACGCTATATGTTGCGGGGGTTTTGAATTCTTCCAAGGAAATAATTAGTCCGATAGCAATAGCCTAGCTCTTTCACTTTTATGGAGAGAGGAAGGGAGGTTGAGGATTAACACCCCTCCATTGGATGGAAGTTCATGGTAACAGAAGGATCTTCATACAAGAAACTACCAAATTAAATAAGAATACAATTCATTAACACAGGAAAGGTTAGGTTAAGTTAATTGGGGTGTATAAATTATGGAAAGTTTGAAAGTTAGGTTTGTACTAATCTATTGCATTTAGACTACTTATAATCTCTTCTTTTGAGTGGTCGTGGAGGAATTCGACCCTCCCCACCTCCCCCTCCCATCCAGTGAAGGAACTCACCTGTGAAACTAAAGGCCCGTTGACACGATATTAGTTGACTAATGCAAGTACACTAATTTGGCTGCGCGCACACAGCTTGCACCGTGTAAACAGACGAGCAAGCTACTTACAAACAAGCCCACTTGTGAGTGAAAAAGTTGGTCACCTTCCAGCTTTACTAATGCAAGTAGACAATTCAAAATGGTGACAACTAAAAAAATATGCTGTGCGGGTGACACTTATTTATGGAATGTTATGAAAAGAATGAGTTTTTGTGGAATTTTAAACACCGGATTTATAAAGATAAGAATGCGAGGGATATTGCACTTTAGTATATTGTAAAGTGATATCAGGCGTACATATTCTCAAGCAGTGTCCAAAATAAAATGTTACGTAAATATTGCAAATGTTCCTTGTGAGAGTTATTATTTAATATCGGTAAACAAATGTTACAAATAAATTTATCAAGCCGTTATTTCCTACTAATCAACGTGGCATGTGTAATTTTTTTAAATATATAATCACAAAATATAATACAACCTTGGTAGTACCGTGATTAGTTCCAGCAACATAATATTCGTGTTATCGGCAGGTAAAGTATGAATGGCTGGCAGTTTTCACGCGAAATCATTGGCACATTTTCCAATCTCCATATTTGACACTTTAACAAATCTTTATAAGTTTTAATTAATAATGTTCAACCCATACACTTCAAACACTTTGTAGTAATACTTGGCAACTTGAGTAGATACAACCCATAATATTATTGTCTCATAGCAAACCAGATAGTTTATATTCAAACCAATTTACAAATTAATTTATTATTATTTTTAAAGAATAGTTTAGGCCTAGCTAGCGTTTAACAGGATATTTTTTTTATTAGTATACCTACACCTAAAATAGGGTTGAAAAAACCTGGGTTAGGCCTATTAAAAAAATGCCCAGCTGAGTTTGGTTGTAGTGGGATTTATTGACCTTATTTGAGTTTAATCTTATTTACCATTTATGCTAAGTAACTTAACAAATCAAGCAAAATAATTTAATAATCATTTGGGATCAACTGAAATATATTTCAATGTATTAAAGAATTAAAAAATAGGAGACACATTTGTAACATTGGGTTACAATATACTACCCACCCCCATGTTAACCTTCACCCATAAACTCTCTATTGGATTCATAGTACCCACTTCTAGACTAATAATCTTTCTGCAATGTTACTCTTCTCTATTGTAGTTCACGGTAGTTTCGATCTATATCAAGAAAAATATTAAACCATATAAAACAAGAATAAACTCCCTACAATCTAAAACTGTTCATGTACTTACCATTTGTGTCTTCGGGCTAGAACAACCCTCAAGTCGGGCCTACACACGTCGTGTCCTAGTTTGGTGAGTGGACCGATCGAGCTATCGTGAGACCGCATCTGATGTCTAGCCGCCCTGGTCAAAGCTAAACAATAATGATCCGGCTGAGATTTCCCTCGAGCAGTGGACTTTGACTATCCTGCCCTCTGGCCGACGATACGTGTTCTACGACCAAAACATTGGGTGACTGATTACGTCTCGACTGAAGAGACTTAAAAGGGTCGCTGTAAACAGCGTGATCATCCCTGCGTATCCCAATTCCATGAGCTGGTCGATGGTCTACGTGATTTCATGCTAGCTTCATGATGGCCGAAGGGACGTAACCGGCCAAGTGTTCAAATTCCCCACCATCCTTCCCTAGCAACGAGTCTCTATATATATCAACGTGTCTGTATACAAAATCAACTATTTGAGTTCAACGCTTCAAGAGAAGTGCTGTTCTGCACTTGGACAAAATCAAGATACGTAATATTTTACGGACATAATCTATGGCATGTTTACATTTGAGCTCTAGATTAACGTAATACATTGTATTAGCCAGAATAGGCACCATAATTTTGATAACCTAAATGATAATTGATTTGTAGTATATTTTTATATGAAACATTCATTATTTTATGTCGTTACTTGGGCGCTACCATCTGTCATGTTGCTTAAATTTTTAGATAATCACAATTATTAATTAATTTGTTGTCTGACGTATTAAATGTAAATTGTCTTGAAATTAAGATTATCAGCAAAGGTAGTTTCACCCCTTGGGTATTGTTTCTTTTGTTGATTATAATGTGATATATTTATTAAAGTAACGTATCTTTTGCTGATTGATAAATTTATTATAATATAACTTAATAGACTTTTATATATTTCCTAATCTTTTACTATAAATGACTGGTTTCACTACTATGCATTACTTAGAGTATTATACGACTAATTATTAATTATTCGTTATATAATGATTAATAATTAGTACTAAATTCAACATTAGGGGATGTTCTGTCTCTTCAAGGCTGGCCCAGTTGACTGTAGAATATGTTACTGGCTTAGTAACATACTCGTAAACTTACTGCGCAAATAATAAATACGTAACTATTAATTGATTTCCAACATACCTCCGTTTGACCTTTGAAGACATGTAAATTATTGTTATTGTTATTACCTTTGAATAAACCATTCATATTGTTATTTAAATCTTTACAATGTTTTACCTTTTTGAATGGTTCTTAATTTCCACCCACTCTTTTTGTCTATACATGGTCGTATAAAAGAGGTAGTAAAGCGGGTGGTAACACACTAATCACTAACTTTTTATGTTGTCTATATAAAACATTTTTTTTAAATAGGTCAACTAATTATGATAAATTGCGTTTACCGAAAAATTGTAATTTATCTGGCTGCCCATTATTATTTTAAATTTACCCTCTCTAGCTCCTAACAAATAAGCTTAATTAGTATATGCGTATAAATAGCCCCAACGGGAAATGAGACGCAGTGATAAAAAAAAAAAAAAAAAGCTCCAATAGTTAGATCAGTTAGCACAACTTCATTTTCAGCCATGTTTTAGAAGTGATACTAATACAAGTTAAAAATGCGTGTCAACACAACTAGCATGTTAGTAAGCTAATACTAGTAGAGTTGCATTAGTCCACTAACACCGTGTCAACGGGCCTTGAAGGATATTTTTTTTGAATAGGAGCAATGTTTCGTGGAGGAAGTCGTCCCCAACCTTCTGTTGTGATACTCATAAACTTGTGTACAAACATGTCCTCAGAAGAAATGCGTATTCTTAACTTCAGAGTAAATGTCCTCACTTATACTGCTTTCTTTCCAGGGAATGTTTTTTTAGAATAGCGTTTGTTAAAACAATAAACACTGAAAGCCAAACTTGCAAACACAATTAGATTATAAGTGTCCTTCATTAATTTTGTGAATTCGTTAAAATGAAGTGAGAGATAATAATATTTATGAAAGTAATTTTTTCGGAAGTGTGAGACAACATCAATAGAGCGTATAAACCGAACGGGTAGTAAGTCGTGGTTCTAAGTATTATTAGCATCAAAATACATAACATCAACTCGTCTACTCACGGGATTGGCAGATTGATGAACATATTTTATCTCAGCTATTATGTCTGCCTTATCTTTAAAGTTGTCAAATAATACACCTGTCACTTAAAAAGGTCCTTCTGTTATCATTTCACAATCTTAATGAGATTTCTTTATTTTTAATCATGATCTGAGTCCGCGTATTTTTTGTAATACCACTTAAATTATGTCCCGTTGGCTGGATTTTTAACTGTCTTACTTTATCTTTCTGTGAAGCCATATTTGGATAAAACTCACTCTCTATCTATTTTAGCACAGCGCCTTTCTACACTTTCGGGTTGAACGCTCATGTACTAATTACACTAATTTGTTAGGGATTATGATGGTTTTAATTTAAAAGAAGTGCACTAACATTTTCATGGAGGGAGGGTGGAAAAGCATTTAAGAAAACCATCCTCAGTGCACCCGATTGGAATTGAACCCATATCTCCCCGTCTCCGGAGATCTAATCTATTGCGAGAATATCACCTTGGACCAGTGGTTCCAAAACTCAGGGTCGCAACCCAAACGAAGGTTGCACGGATATTCCTGAGGGTTGCGGAAAGGTCTCGAAAAAAAGTCTTCAAAATGTATGACTCAAAGACAAGCCCATTCTCATTCATGAAGTTGAAAAGGCTCTTTTCCCTTTTCCGACAAAGAGGAAGTTCAGATCTTGAAACGACCAAGTCTATGGAAGAGAACCCCCTGCATCCTCTGAATGATTTGCGTTGTACTCTGTACATGAACATTGTAATGTTACTGATTTGACCCTAAAGAGTGTGTGAAAGCATTGACAATAATATAGTCCTAATTTTATAAACGTATCTTATTTCATTTAAATTATAATCTATTACATGGCGCTTAAAGCACTTCTTCTTCTAAGAAGGTACACGCTACTGTAAGTGACGTCAGAACGCATCACGTTAGTCAACTCAAGTTGACAATATAAGATTTTTAAATAATAACTTCCTCTTCTGGAAAGTTCGAATAGAGATTTTAAAAAGTATCTTGAGTCAGGTTCCAGCTCTCGAAGCTTCTAGTGACACCGATATGTTTTTGTCTTGTATTTTAAATTTTTATAACACGACCTTCTTGAAGCTTCCATGAGCAATGGATATATACGAAAGGTGGTGCAATTGAACCTCACTAGGCGTCCAGTCCTTGAACTACTCGGAACTTGAGCTCCTGTCCGCGATCCCTACAATCGTATTATAGGTCGCGTAAATAGTTCGCCGACGACATGATCTATTTTCTCCTGAAATAAACTGAGATTTATAAATAAAAAACATGTCAACATGATAAGTGTGTATTAATTATACAAGATTTAAATCAGCAATAATTCTTTAATTGGCGCTCGATCACGGGGCTATAAATACCAATTAACTCACCACATCAAAATACTGGACCGCTTTAATTAGTGCTCGACCACGGGGCAATTATCAGATAACTAAACGGTATAACTTCAATCGACGCCCAAGGCGACGAACCAGATCCAGAATTCATCGATCGACGCGGAGAGAGACGTCCAAAACATCATAATTAGCGCCCAACGTAAGCAGTAATATTCAATAACACTTCAATTGGCGCACAACGTAGGGACCCGTAAGTCAGAAACACTTCAACATCACTCAAACTCCAAGAGCTTACCTACAAAATGAAGCAGTATTACGGCTGTCATTGAAAAACAGTTTTTGTCACATATCACATTTTTCAATGAAGTCATATTCTCTCTGGGAAATATAATGTAGTGTTCTATTTTTATGATCAATAATTTACTGATATTGATTCACTTTAACTGATAAGATTTTATCGATACAAAATAAAAACTTAAATAACTCTTCCCAAGAGTGAAAAAGCATTATAACAGCCACTTTTTTTTGTCACTTTGCTAACATTGTAACAAAGTTACGTTATCATTAAGAATGTTGATTTACATGTTGGCTTATTAAAAGCTTATTGAAATTAATTGAGTACTTATTATTTTAATTCATTCACTTTTAGGAATCAAATAGCCAATGCTATTATTTATGCTTCAAGTGAGGATTACTCCATCTAGATATACTATTCTGAAAATTTAAAAA
This sequence comes from Timema monikensis, assembly GCA_902151445.1. NCBI lineage: Eukaryota > Metazoa > Arthropoda > Insecta > Phasmatodea > Timematidae > Timema > Timema monikensis. Next base: position 188,106 of record CABFVZ010001108.1, read on the forward strand.
TGACACCTGGACACGAGAATCGAACCCGGGGCATTTGGCTTAGTATGCCAATGCTCTAACCACTGAGCTATCCAGGAATAATTCTGTGCCCAGCGTTATACATATAATGAAACTTTGGTTCAACAGGCCGTTAAAATTTTATATTCAGGCTCGTGATTAAAATGTTTAGAAACGCTGCCAAGGGTCGACAATATTTTTGGATGCCAATTAACCAACAAGCTTATTAAAGGTCCCATCATCACCCAACCTTTCTTCATTCTACTTTTACTTCTTTTTGTTTTCTACAAATTTATATTTATTCTTAAAATTCAACCTTTCCTCAAATAATTATGTCCACACCATTCCAAAAAAGAATATAGAATAAATAAAATATACATTTTTATTTTCTTATAACATTATCGATTATCACAGACCAAGATTATTTCGGTCATTAATATTATTTCAAAGTACCTTATTTACTTTCGAGTTCAGAAGAAAGAAAGATAAACTTTAAAATAACGTTGTAGTTTTCTCGCGCGATCGACTTAAAATTGCCACTAGATTGACCGGTCGATCGTGATCGATTATACTCTAATTTTGGTTGGAATAAGGGTAGAGAAAATTTAAACATATTTACTTTCGGGTAAGATTGATAACATTTTACTATATTATTTGTGTTATTTTATGGATATTCATATAATCAATCAAAAGTAATGCCTACATATAACATAACTTGTATGTATATATTAAAGTTGTTTTAATAGCTTTAGTAGCTAACGTCTACTGCTCTCCCTACCAAAATTATACTACTATTGCCAATCCCTGCCTTGAACCATGTATCCACCTAAGCATGTTATTTGTCTAACTCATATGAGTTGTTTTATAATATAGTCCAAGACTACTTCTCTTGCCTATACTCGCGTTGTAACGTTACACCAATATTTTTTCTCACAACTTTTGTGAGTAAGTAACTTTCCATTCCGAGTGGAAGCTATTGTACACCTATTTGGTTTTTGATCTTATAATCACTATAGCCCTTAAAAACAAGCATAAACAAACCACAGGGAAACCACCATAAATAAATCCATCGTAATCTCGAAACGCGAGAAGACTTCGTCCCAAAGTCATGAGCACGCGCATTAGCTGCCATTTGACTTAATAAACAAATAAACTGCGTGAGCTGCCGGTAGTTAGCGATCGATGGGTTAGTAAGTGATGAACTGCCGATTTCAGTTAAATGTGAATATATTTAAATTAACATTAAAATCCAGAAACTGTGTAAAAAGATGTCTCACTTGTCATGGTAAGTTAGTAATTTATACAATTTTAAATACAAACCAAGTTGGGAAACACAATTTTATTTGTGATTGATTTTAATAGTTAACGTTCTGATAAGCTCATCTAACAAATTGTAGTTAACGAGATATTAATTCCCTAAAATATGTGTGGACTTCATGATCCAGCACACATTTATTTGATTAAAATAATATCCTTTATAATATTATATTTATTATAACTACAAATTATTAAATAGCTATAAGTCGTAATTGAGTACACATTAAACTTTTTTATAGATTAATTTTACACACACCTTCTTCAATAGATATTCAAAGACAAACATAAACCACAATATTTATTCTATGCTCTTTGATTTACCATAAAGGTGATTTTTTTTTCTTTCCACTTCTTTTATTCTGACAGACTTCAAGGTTACTTTGACGAAATATAAAATGGTGTAACTTATAAGATAGGTCATCACTATAATCTATAAGAGCAAGATAAACGCCTTTCAGGTTAAACAGGATGTACATGGGATATTGCATGGCTTTGTAAGCTATCAAAATATTGTAAATGTGCAGTACACTCCGTTTACCCTGAAAGGTATCAATCTCACCTTGATGGATTAAACAATAATTATATTTTATACTTAAACACTATAACATGGTGGAACCATGCTAAGTATTATTTATTCATTTTAGCACCGCCTTTTATTAACCTTTCGGGTTATACGCTTATCTTCTAATTACGCTAGTAGTTTTAGGAATTTGTAAGGTTATATTTACAGAAAGTGTACTCAAATTTGCGTCGTGGGAGAGTGGAAAACGATTTTGAGAAAAAAACACTCTCATTAAACTTGACTGAGATTTGAACATCAATTTTCCCGTCTTCGGCAGTCTAGTCTACTGCGAGAGGGATGCATTAGACCATGTGGCCAACGAAGTGGGTTCATTCAAATTAATATTTCGGATAAAACCTAGGGTAAATAGTTCATGTACCCCCCCTGAATGGTCCCATGGTCGTATGAATAAATGTTACCGACACCACCACCTCCGAGCATCAAAGGTGATAAGCCTAGTTATTGTGACGTGCCCAGTTTCTCAGCTGATTTATTAATGGCAGAAATCTGAGTGACTACCTTTCTAGTTATAAACCTAATATATATATATTCTATTTACTTCTAAATTCACAAGCGTTTTTTTTATTTCTCTTCTTCTATATTTATAGAAATTAACAATATTGAGAAAAAATAAAAATATTTATTGTTCTAGTCATCAACTAAAATTCAAATAAGCTTTACACTAGTCGCAGGTGGCTGCGTTGTCTGATGGCTGTGATCTTATATAATCTCATGTTTATAAGCTGACGACTTCCGCACGTCCATCATAGACTCTGCCTTAAAATATGAGTGAAGAATGACCATGGACACGGAACGAATCCTGGATAGCTCAATGGTAAGAGCATTGGCGTACTAAGCCGAAGGTCCCGGGTTCGATTCCCGTGTCCAGGTGTCATTTTTCAATTTTCAGGATATGATATACTAAGAGGTGCTATCCTCACTAAAATGCATAGATGATAGCTTCGGCTATCTGATTCATTTCTTTACACTAATTGTTGAAATAAATAAAAACAATCCAAACAATCCAAACAATTGATATTTATAAAATTGTTATTAAAAATATTGATGATATTTATAAATTAGATATTTTTTACCGTTTTTACAAAAAAAAATCTTATTTCCAGGCCCAACATAAAAAATTACTGTAGCCGTCTATTTGTATACAAGTAGTTGAGCGGTTTTCTCCCAGGGCAACACTAACGTAAAGGTCCCCCCCCCCTCCCCCCACAACATTGTAATTCTCCCTGTTTCTCTGTGAGCAACTTTCTTATTAAAAACATACGGGGTTGCAGAAACTTTGGCAATGATTGGAATAGGAAGAAGGAAATGCCGCGGTCAACTAATATTTCTATTTACGATGATAGCCTTTTACTTACAGCTCTGAGTATAAATATGCACCTCGGTAGATGTGCTAGTCTCGTGTTAGGCTAGATTGTCGAGGACGGAGAGATCTGGGTTCGATCCCGGTCGAGTGCACTGTGGGTGGTTTTTCTTAGTAAGAAAAGATTACTTTTCTATTTGGAAATGCTCTTCTTGTTGATAGCAAGTAAATCATTACTTTAATACGGTTTTTATATAAATATTAATACAAGTATGATTTTTTCAGTAAATTACCGGAGTTATTATACCAGGACCCGATTGGATATCTATATCAGTTTTATAATAAAATATATTATGTGAGAGTAATTGGATTTTAGGACACACCGTCATGTTAGTCTTTCTCTCTTTTTTAGCTCCATAGGAAACGGGACTTTCTCTCGTGATTATATTTGATTTTTGTTTTAAAAAAAACAATATATTAAATAATACTTTTAAAGGAACAATGATGACTTTCTGGTTATTGTTTATAAGAGTTATGATAAAGGTATTTTGATTGTATACTATCTAAATGAAATTAGAGAAACTTGGAGAAAGGGTAACTTTTGGCTCTGATACCACACAGCCCAAAATTAACTATTCACGCTTATCAGGATAACTGGGTTGTCTTGATCAAAACTATATCTAAGTTCCTTTAATAAATTGAATTGTAATGAAAGATTTAAAAAAAATAAAGACAGTTATGGACACCATAAATAAGGTGAATTCAAATAATGTTTATTTATTAATTTATTGTATAATATATTGATTTGATTTGTTTTAATTATTTTTTTTATTTTTGCTGTACCTCTGAATGTAAAAAGGCTAAGAATAAAAATAAGTTTATTATTTTCATACGAGATCAATGTTTGTGACTTCCTAATTATTTTATTAATATTATTTATTTGTCACCATGATTCATTATTATTATTATTATTATTATTATTATATTATTATCACCGTATCTTACTACCCGTACGCTAATATGTAATGGTAGGGTGATTGTGGGATGAAGTGGAGGACCTACAGTTTAACGTGGGATCCGAACCACGGTGCTTGGACCAAGGATTGAACCGCGGACCCCAAGCACAGAAATCCGACACCTTACCCCTAGACCACCAGGTCACCAACTTGAATAGCCTGTTCGGATTATAAACATAATGTCATAATTACGCTAATGGATTAAGGATGATGTATGTGTAATTTATAGGACGTGCACCCATATTTTCGTGGAGATAAAGTGTGTATGTGTGAGAGGGGGTAAAACCACCCTCAGTGCACCCAAGCGAGATTTAGCCCCAATCTTTAGTCCTCGGCATTCTAGTTTAGTAATTATAATTTCCAAAGTGGGAATCTTTAATTTTATTTCAGCTTGGAAATTAACGACTTCGTAATGATATTTTTTATCATCGTAGCTGATGATACGTTAAACAAATATAAATTTTTGTAGCCTGCTTTGGTGGCTGCATGGTCTAAGGTGTCACTCTTACGATATACTAGACCACCGATGAAAGGAAGATCCGGGTTTGAATCCCGGTTGTGTTTATTGAATGGATTTTATATAAAATTGTTTTTGACTCTCTCTTCACGCAAATGCGGATGCACATACTATAAATTCAATCTTCCTCATCCCTCTCTCATTAGCGAAATTATTATATAGGCATATAATCTGTTCGGGAAGTGAAACGTGAAGCTAAAAAAATCCTTTATTTTACGATCTTGGTTCTCTAATGAATTAAAACCAAATGGCGAGCTGATGAATTACCCAAATTTAATCCAAAGCGACAGCTCATAACTCTCCATCAGCTAATAAAACTTTCCTCAGCTCATGATTGAAGCTATTCGGTGCTGTTAATGAAAAAAGTCTTAGAAGATTTGTAAAAAAAATATCGTAGTATGTTATATTTTCTTGCGTGAGTTTGAGCCTTCCCGTTAAATTGTTCTAAAAATAATCCATAACAATAAGCTAATGACCATCTCTCGTGTTACTCGCGCCAGGAGTCACGGGGTATAAAGCATCAAGTTGCTCCAGTGACGGGGAGGCTCAGGTTTGAATATATTTTTAGAATTTTTCTATCACGTAAGAATTTTGAGAAATACCAATTTAAATTTTACAGTGCTACGTTTATCAAAATACAGACATAGTAAAGGGCCTATCTCAACTAAAAGTTAGAAATTTAGGATTTTATACTGTATTTTGTCTCTGGAACATCCCTCCTTAGAGTTAAACAATAGTCAGCAAGAATATTTGGACTCCGCTTGCCCTGGTAACGTCTTTCCATTCAGGAAATGTCTTAATGAAACGTTCACCATGTTCGTCACTGACTGCTACAAGATTTTCTGGGAAGAATCTGAGAAATGTATTTTCAAAGACATGTTATATCCCATGATGTTGTAAGAGTTTAACAAATCATTCACTATTTCTTTGTATTTGTTTGACTTATGTTTCCCTAAAAAGTTCCTGCAAATACTCTTGAAAGAATCCCAAGCAGCCTTTTCAACCGGGTTCATCTGACCATCGAAGTTCTCATATTTAATAAATTATTTTATTTAAGGTCCTACAAAGATCCCCTCTCTGATATTTGCATCATTTATCTTAGGAATTTTTTGTAATAAGTATGTAAATCAAAGCCCAATTCAATCCATTGCTTTAAAAAAGTTTTTCATAAGACCAATCTTTATATGGAGTGGAGGTAAATACATTTTGGGGGGGAGGGGGGGTTGACAAGTGGTGTATTGACAACATCCTTATTTCCTGATGTTAGTGGTTTACGCTTTGGCCACTGTTTCTGGGTGTAGTGACTTTTCTGGTATCTGCTGTCCCACTCACAAAGAAAACATCAGTATTTCATGAAACCAAGTTGTAGTCCAAGCAAAGGAGCAATGACTCTCAAGTCACCACAGATATCTCATTTGTATTCATTATACTTGATTTTTTTAGGAAGAGTTTCATGCTCACATATGTTTCTCTCATATCGGCAGTATGAGCTAGTGGTACGAATGGAAACTTACTCCCAGTGTGGAGAAACACAGCTTTCAAGCTAGCTTTAGAAGAATCAATAAATAAACGCCACTCCTCTGTTTTGTACTCGTGACCAAGTGCTTCCCTAACAGAATAAACACCATTACAAAAAATAAGCCAATCATCAAGGGAAAATAAATCCATTAAAGTCACTGGACACGTACTTTTGTTTCTTTGTGGAGGAGATTCCAGCCTTTCAATCTGGATCTTAAAAGTTCTGCTTGCCTTTTAGATAAATCCAAATCTCGGACAAGGTAATTGCAATCTCCTTAAGTAAGTAAATGTGGTTCAGAATATTAACAGGAAGCTTCAAATGTGGGAGCAAACCTTTCATCATCATCATCATCATCATCATTATTTCCATGCTCTACATTCATCTCGTCGTCTTCCTCTTCTTGTCCATCATCGTTAAGTATGACATTAACTGAAGGCTTTGGCACTGGTAATTCTTCACTAAGAGGCACAGGCCTCATGGCTGATGGTAAATCAGGTTAATTTACTGTGTGTTTTGATTTAGAATTGATGCCTGAAATGTTTATGAGACAATCTGTAGAGTGATCTTTTGGTCTCCGCCAAATCATTGGAACAGCAAAATTCATGTACCGAGAACCCCTTGACCAACTCGTGAGGAGTCTGACGCAAGTGACACAACAAAAATGAGGGCCCCAATTTTTATCTTGGTCACCAATATTGCAACCAAAATAAGACTTACAGCCCTTTTTGATGAGTGGAGTAAAACTATTTGCTATTTTTAAATGCTACCTCACCATAAATGTAGCAAAAAGAGTCCGGATGGTTAACACAATTTCCAGGTATTGTACCACTTGGTTATCTAAACACTATAAAATATATACTAAGCTACATAAACACTATAAAAATGTATACACTGAATTGCATTAATACCAACTTATGACAGAGAAACACACAGCATTAGATGTTCGCAGAACAAACTCTGACCACCAACTGGCCAGGAGTTCTGACTGAGACAGTAAGCAAGCAATTGTCTGATTCATCATATCCAAAGTCATATGTCACATTACTCATTAGCACGGCCTTTAACAGCATAAGGTTGAAAAGAAGAGAGGTTTGAAGTTTTTTCACACAGCAGGAAGTCTGTCATGACAAATAATTGCAATTGCTAGCCACTTCACCCACTTCACTGGAGAGAGTTTACTTACACATTGTATAATCTTAAAGAGGGCGTAACTTTAAAACTATTGGTGATAGAACAATTCTGAGACCAGTTTTGAAATCAGCGGGGTACAAATACGTCTATATCGCCATTGAGCTGCCTTGGGACAAAATCTTTGTTGAACAGTGTATTCATATATCTACAAACACTAAAAGTGCCACCTGCTTGAAGGCAAATATCTTCATTCTGTAAAAATGATCATTTAAAACTGAATCTGCTTCTGTGGCTCTAATTTGTCTATTGCCTAATGAATATTATAGAAGACTGCACATATCTTACCTCTTAGAATGTGTTGGTGTATATATTATCCCGGTTTATCGGCCATGGGATATGCTCTTGAGAACCACAACTCGTTTAGTTGTATATCCTATACACCTCTTGTTAGTTATAATTATGTACAGTACATGTTTAAATAGTATTAATCTCTACTACTTAAAAAAAGACGTGTCTATTTGTATGTCTGTTGACTAAAATTTATGGAATAGTTTAACTAATTGCGATACATTTTTTAAAATATTATTTAGATTTTTACCAGGAAGTTCTTACGCTATTGATCAAATTAATCAAATCAAATAATACTAATGTTTTTCAAACTGTTGCCTTAAGACTCGTGATCAATGATGAATTCTCCTATTGAGTTCAGAGTTCTTTTTTTTCTTTTTTACATAACTTGGTTGCTAAATCCAAAGAAACGTTTTATTCGAACTTCTCCGTGCTTCCAGCAAAAATGATCCAAATAGGTTTCATAGAGCTACGTTGACGTATCCCAAATATCGTAGATGGCATCCCGATGGTGGAGTACAATCAAACACGATCTTTACTTGGGCCTTTGAGATAGACAATTGTTCGATTTTTACCTATAATGTAGAGCTGTGTATTTGTGCAGTTTCATCAACTCCATTAAATATGTATAAAAGTAAAACAATAATGGCAGTGATCAAGGTACGTTTAGTACTAACTTGAGCGACGAGGGGGAACAATTTATGTTGAGATTATTCAGGGTATTCTACAGTCATTTGCCCATCTTGAACATTGACGGGGTGTATATTTTAAAATTAATGTCCCTGACGTCATTTGATATCCCTTTGAGATTACACTTACTTACATTGAGGTTGCTCCATATAAAGCTTGGAAAATTAAGAATTCCCAGTGCCAGAAGCAAGATGTTTCTTTTGAGAAAAAACCCAAGAGTAATTACGGTTGATTTACTCGGACGAGAATGTCATTTACACCATAGTAAAATATCTTATCATTATTTGAGACTGCGGTTCTATGTCATCAGAGGTCCAAATTAATTTGAAAGCTTAGGTATCGAGAATGACAAGGCCTACGCATCCTACCAATTAGTTTGCAAAGCACTGGGACTCTTAGAGAATTATTCACACTAGAGCAGTAATTTATCAAAAGATACTTTGTGTCAATCTTTTTCTTCACTCAGGTATTTGTTCTCTATCATATTAAAATTTATCAAGGGACAGATCCTCTTGCACCCACAGGAAAAGCATGTCGGGTGACATTGATAGATAATAACAGAGCAACAGGTAGACAAGTTGGACTTCAATGAACATATTTTAATTGAGGTTTTAGTGAACTCAGACAAATTGTAATATTTCACTCAGACAAGGCCGTGAAGGACTTGAGTCTTCTTCTACACGACAATTTGTATCGATTTATATTCTATAGAAACTATTTGAAAGAGACGACAAATAACCGGTTATTTATAATCTAAGCTTTGAATATAAACAAACCTCTATAGAACACAGAAAAACATAACGTTTCATATAGGTACTAAAGAATGTTTGAGAACCAGTAAACAAAGTGTTATTTTAAGATGCTCCTGAAGATAAAGGGAATACTTTTATTATTACGTAATTTATTCTTGGCTTAGCTAATATTTGAAGGATTTGTTGCCTTTGCAATGACATCATCTGGTATAGCTGCTACTTTGTTAATGGGGGAATAACACTGAATTTGACATTTAAATTAACTTTGCATTTTTCTAACAAAAAACTACCATGTGCAACATAACGAAGAAATTGTCATATCAAAATTACTATAAAAATTATCTATTATTTTATTGAATGGGAGTACAATGCCACCACATAAATCTATATTGATGATCTAGATAAAACTTTAATATATCTCAGAAGCTACAATGTGGTTATAGGAGGCGTCACCATATTATCCTTAGTAGACTTCCGACAAACTTTACCGTTAATTCTGAGATTCACTAGAGCTGACGAGGTCATCGCCTACCTGAAAGCTCTTACATATACCCAAACGTTGTGAAACTTTGCATGTCAACCAACATGCGCATCTGCTGTGGAAGACAAGAATTAGACCTATTTGTCGATATATTGTTGAAACTTACCAATGGGGTCTTCTCAGGACACGAAAGCAAGGTGTCCTTTAATAGCTCCCAAAATGCGTCGTGGTCAATGATATCCAGGAATTTGTTCATTTTATTTATCTCGATATATGTCTTCTGCAAAAAAAAAGCCTCTTTCATGGTTCCAGAAGTAAGCTATTCTATCTCCACCTATGCATCATGTATTAAAATCGACAACCGTATTTTAGAACAGTTCAATGTGCAATCCCGAACTTACATGTCCATAGGCACTACCCTGCCTAATTTTATAATTCCCTTAATTAATTTGGATTACTCAACCATGCTTTTCGATTAAGATATGATCAGCCATAATTTTACAGTAAAATTTGACCCCACCTAAACTATGTAGTGGGACCCGCTTACAGGTAAACACTCTGCGAAACCTTATCATAAAGGCGACTTTCATGACAGGTTGCACTACGGGAGAATGTATCGTGATTCCAAAAAGCCCTATGATAGTTTATTTCCTTCAATGAATACCAATATTCCGTGTGTCCAATCTTAAAATAGAAATATTTGAACTACATTAATTTTTTATTTCGAAGAAACATCTTCTATCAGTTCAAAATGTTTCACTGTGCTAGTTTCAATCACATGCGTTGTGTGATTAATTCTCTGTGCAAGAAATTAAAAACTCTGAAATTACAAACATTATTGTTTTGATTAACATGTTTTTAAAAATATTATCAACGTGAGCGAAGTTGCAGGCAAAAGCTATTAAATACACATAGAGAAATTATTTTTGTTACATATAAGACTATAAATTGTCTTAAGTCTAAGGCGAGTACATATTGTTATTATTTAAAAAAAATAGTGGGCTAAAGATAGTTATTTATATGACTTACCTACCCGTATCTAAGGAGACCAGATTTCTTTAGATTAATTTGCGTAATTAAGTGTATTGTTACCGAGAAACGGAATAATAGGAATGACATATTAACTGTCAAAATATTGGACTCGACCCGTCATTAAAAAAATTGGTATGTGAGTCAAACATCTCTAATAAATTATAATTCATAATTAATTATTCAAAATAATTAGTGATACCAAATTTTAAAGTAAGTTGGTTGTGTTACAAGTGTAAGGAAACCTATGATTCGTGCAATGTTAAGTCCTAAGTATGTTCGTTTTGTTCTTCTTTATTACATCTCTATCCATAGTCTCACTGGTCGTTCTCAACTTGATTACATTCACATTTTTATTTATTTTACCTGGATTACATTAGTGATGCTCAGATGGTTTTAAAGGATGTCATTTCACAGTAAGTTAATCTAATTCTATCTTTTTACTCTTCCGTCCTTACACTTCGTGAAGTCTTAAAGTGGAAAATATACGCTCGGTATTTTCAACTCAAGCTTGCGGTTTGAGCACTCATTATCGGAATGTGGCGTAAATGTTTCTAGCTCAAATAGTTTGTTACTCAGTAAGTACTTGTGGAACTTGGACATTGAGATTTTGCAACTATTTCTAGCTTGCATTATCATTTAAAAGATCTTACTTTATTTTGAAAATGTCTATGATCTAAAATATATTGTAATAATAATAATATATAAAAATCAAGGATAGTTTGAATATTGTATGTCTGACAAAAATATTTTTAGAATTCATTACTATTTAATTAGATGGCTATGCTATTTCTCAGATAATGAATTATTAATGGTGTTTCCTAAAAATATAAACAAGTTTGGCTTTTGTAGGAATCACATTGGTGGTATTGAGGACAAAGGCGACCGACTTGACTTTGATGGGTTGGTGTTTGAGTTCTGCGTTCTTAAGTTCACCCAGTGTATTGAGGGGGTATTTCCTTTTCCACTCATATAATACCATCCATAATGCTCCACAATTATTCTTCTGGCTCTGCTAGCACCACTTGATCATTTCCGAACTTAATGGGTTCTAGTCATTTTCCAACTACTACAACCCCTACTACTATTTCTAGAGCTTTCTCCTTTAACATATCGGCGTATACATTAAAAAGCGCTGGGGATGTATACAACTCTATCGCACCCTTCTTAAAAATGCTCCTCTCCTTCGTTTCAACTTCCTCCGCTCCCACTACCACTTTTCGTCATGTGTGCATCTGCTTTATCAGTCTTCTAACCTTTCAATCAATACCATTGTTTTCAAAACCTTCAGCAACATACTCAAGTCCATTTGATTAAAGGCTTTCTCCCAGTCAAACATACATTTCTTTGACATTATTCAACACTTGTTCTCCCGTTATTCTCAGACACTCAGCTACATCTCTGGTTTTCCTTTTCTAAAAATAAACTGATTTTCTCCCAAATTTTCCTCTATTTTTGTTTCTGTTCTTCTCACCACTATCTTTACCACAGCCTTGGTAATATTATATAAAAAACTAATTGCCCTATAATATTTACATTCTTTGGCGTTGCACTTCTTTGATAATGGAATCAAAATGGTCTTAAGTAGATGAACTGGCCAAATTCTTTTTGACTAGATTGGTTAGGCTTTTATTGCACCACTCTCTTAGGTCCTAAGTGCCTCAGATGGTATTCGATCATTTTCCGATGATTTTCATTTCCTGAGTTCTTAGTTCATTTTCGCAACTTCCCATGATCCTATCCTCGGTCCTCAATCCTCCTTGTTGCATTTCAGCTTGTCTTCCGACACCATTTCTCCATTATCTGCCTGATAATTATATATCTCCTTCATGTACCGCATCCATCTTCCTTGCCTTGCCTGCTTGCATAGCATTCCTTGCTTGGTTATTTACCTTGGGTCTTTCTTCGTCAAAGACTTAGCTCTTGTAAACATTAATTTAATTTGTACTTTTTTTTACAATTCTTCCACCTCTTAACACAATCTCTCCATCCAATTCTCCGTGGCTCACCTTCTCAGTCATTTTTCTCAACTCTTTATTCAGTTTTCTTTATTTTATTTTTTTCCTTTTCCCCATATGCCATGTTTCAATCCCCTACGTCCATTCATTTCAATACAATATGTCCTGCGTGATCCTCTCCTTAGTTTTTCTTCTTTCTTCTAATACTTCATCGTCTAACGTCTTTAACAGAGAGCCCCTTATGGTATCCCGTTCTTCAGATATAGCCACACTCTGCTTTGATATTTCCAACTTTTCCTCCAAACATCTTGTATATACTTCAGCGACTTCGTTATTTAGCTTTGCCACATCCAACTTTCATATAGATTGTTACTTTTTGACATGTTTCAGCCATGTTATTTTTATCTTCCACGAGTATGTTGTGGTTTGAATCGCCAATCACTCATGGAAATGTTTCCCCCATATTAATGTTGTTTATGAATCTTTGGTTCGTTATAGTTGAGTTTATCTGATACCTGTTTGTATCATCAGGGCTCTTACATGTATAGAACCTTCTTCAATGGTTCTTGAACTGGGAGTGGGAAATCCAGAGATAGAGGCTCTTAGAGAATTATTACACTTGCTCATTTTTTTCGTTCCATCTTCCTATTATTTCTTCTTACATTCCCCACCACAATGTTCCAGTCGCCTCTCATCACCGTTCTTATTTGATAATTTCTGTTCTCCCTATACACTTTTTATATCTGTTCATATATCCTGTCCACCTCTTCCTCGTCTGTGCCAAATGTAGGCATGTACACTTTAACGATCAAGGTATTCACCAAGTTACTCACTATCTTGTTTGCTAGAACCCTATTAACTACAGGCATCACTTTAACTATATTCTTATCCATTACTTTCCATTACATCAATCTGATGACTCCTTCCTTATTCTATCCTTCTTTATAAATCATCTTGTACTCTCCGTGCTCCACCTCCCTTTCTCCTTACCAGCGTACTTGACATAATCCTTTATTCATATTTGCCAATTTCTCTTTCCTAATCAGCTTTTTCACACTTCAAGTTCAAATCCTCAAACCTGATTTTTCTTTCTCCCACTTGCTGCTACTAACTATCACAGCATAATTTTCACTTGGGATAGTGCCTACCCAAATATCCTATTGTGAGAATTTTACCCAGGAATATTTCTTCTCAACAACAACCATGTTTATGAAAGTGCTGTCCATTGGGAAAAGGGATACCACAGTTTTTAATGTGGTGGTTTCCCCTGGCTTTCAACATCCTATGTCGCTGACCTCTGAAAGTTCCAAGGGCAAGATTACTTTAGAGAGGGTAGAGAATGCTAATCCCGGCATTTAAATGGCCCCTTCCTACGCTAATCGAAAGCGTTGCCTACCTTCTATAACAGGGAGGTGAAGATAAGGATTTTGGATCCTTCGAGTACAGGACCAATAAAATTTACATTACTTTTAACCTCATCGGCTGTATACGGCACAAACATTTGTTATTAAAATATAATTTTATTAATTTAGTTTGGCACCTTTTTTTAGTATTCATGTTAGCATATATTTGTATCCATAACTAATTATGTGACTCTCTTAATATGAATTAATCAGACAAGATATTTTTTAGTGTAAATGAGTGTAGATATCTTAATTATATAATATCTGGAATATTTAAATTCATGTGTATGCGTTAAAATAATTTTGACATGATATTTTCATGACCCCAATTATATAAATCATGATCTCTGTAAACACCTAATATCTAAACTAGACCTATGCACCCACTCCAGAGAGTGATACAAGAGTAATGATTAAGTGTCTGTTAAGGCCAGATTATATGAATGTTAAGAATAGACCTAACCATTAATAATAATAATAATTTCACTTCATTTATAGAAATACGGGTAGTTAAATATAATCAAACCCACACCGGAGAACACAGAGATAAATCTGTCAGTAAATTTGTGTTTGGTTTACTAGCGCTGGGTGTTTAAGGTCAGAGGCAGGTCAGGCTTTGAACCTGTCTGGATTTATTAATAGCCTATAAACTAACATAAATATAGAAAATACACACCATCCAGACCCCAGACAGTCATTAACCACTAATAAAGAATAAATCCACATTTCGTAAGCTATACATATTTTGGTGATGCTGGGAATCAAGGCTGGCGCGACCCCTGGTTCAATAGCAAGAGACACTACTGACCAAGCTGAGGTGTTGGACTCTAACCCAACAGTTTTATTAAATTATTATACTCCTTAAGATTCTAATAATACTTGAAGATGAAATACATATGATCTGTGAAACTTCCACTGTTACTTCCGCTGTAACTTCATTCTAAGTTCATTCGAACTTATTATTTATTGGTGAATGTAACTTGAGACATTGAAAATTAGAGATATATTTCTGTTCATAGTATTTATTTTAATGTAAATGTTTTAAATTATTTAATAACATTTGAAAACTGACTTGTTCAAAACGGAGTATGGCGTCACACTCTACATATGTAGAGTCCACCTTACGACCGATTAACCGTGAAAAAATATTACTCTTGAATCATCAAACTCATCAAGGTGCGGGTCCTTGCAATATTTACTTACTAACAGTGAAATTTGATTAAGTTTTATTATTCTTTCATTTAAAAAAAATGTTTGTTTTTTTAATATGGCAAAAGATATTCATTGGCTTCTTCAATTAGTTTATAAAGTAGGGTATGGTCTACCAAATTACGATGAGACGCTTGAATCTATTTGTATTACTTACCTAAACTGTGGGAGGACGATAAAACTAGATCACCGTGTGAACAAAAGAAATACTCGTCAGTAGCTTTAGCAATCAGCAATAATCTCAATTGCGGCTCCCCATCACAGAGAGCTGTGCTTCCCTTTCAGAGGCAACATATTTCTCTCTCAGAACGTTGGTTACTTTAAACCGTGGCAACCTCGACCTCGTAAATTGAGGGGAGAAAATGCAAGCGACGGCTAGGTCAAGTCTAGTCTCATCCATTAAACATTAGAATCGACTACTCCTAACTTGGCTTTAGGTCCTGCTGGTAATAGTTGTAATTCCCGCGCGGAGCGCTACGGGCTCTTGAAATATCGGGTGCATTTAACTGTCTGGTGGGGAGAGTGTAAAGGGGAACATGTTAGTAAATACACTGAAACCAAAATAAAGAGGCTTAAGTAGTTTAATTTAACAAGTTAGCATATCCTAGAAATATTTTAGAAACGATTCAAATATATCATATTAAAAACGCCAGTGTATTTGTAAATATGTATACTAGTTTACTTTTACCATGCACTCTAGCTATAGGCATATTTACTAATTACGCTAGTTTGTTAGGCATACGGAAGATTTAATTTAAGGAAGTTTACACGCATTTGTGTGGAGGCGAAGTGGAAAACCATTTAATAAAAACCACTTAGCCTTCATCCGACCCGTATTCAAACCCCGATCTCCCCATCACCGACAGTCTAGTATATTGTGATACTAACACCTTAGACTATTCGACCACTGGAGTGGGTCTTTCATATTTGTTTCTTTGAAAGTGGAGAATTCAATAAACGCCTATTTTAACAAAGGATAATTTGTAGCATCATGTTACATAATTATTATGTAATTATTGTATTTGAGTAAACATTTATGAAATGTAAATGACTTTAATAAACATATTGTAAGAACATTGATCTAAAACATTTTTAACTTGTTTACTTATTTGCATTTATAAAAATATTTCATAATTTAAGTTATTTCATGATATTGAAAGTTGCTACTATGGTAGTCTTTTTACCACCACACAAAACACAACTTATATTTTAATCGGTAATCGATACAAAAAATTAATGGCTCTTACATATAGTTCTACTGGAAGTATGCCTATTTTTTATCATGGACACTGGACAGTAACATTACTTAACATTACTTAATACTTATTTTCCTTAAATATCTTCTTCGATTAAACAATATTTTTCTTATAAATTACTAAATCAATGTAAGCTTTTACGATAAAACAGCTCATAGTTACCCTCTTTAGTCGTTGAATGTACTAAGGCGTAGGGCCTAACTATAGTGTTAGATTGGTCTGCTGGTGATGGGAGAGTCTGGGTTCAAATCCCGGTAGAGTTTACTGAGGGCGGTTTTCCCTAAAATAGATTCCCACTCTCTTTCCACACAATTGCACGTATATTACCTCTAAAATGCTTCCTTCCTCACCCCTACCTGTATAGCCTGAGCCCGACGATTAAAAAAAAGTTCATAGTTGTTGTTTTTTAGCACTGCGTCTTACTACCTGTTTTGGTTATATGCTTATGTACAAACTACGTTAATGGTTTTAACTTTGAGGAATTTGGAAGGTTGTATTCAAGGAAATTGTACACGCATTAGCGTGGAGGGAAAGTGGAAAACCATTTAAGAGAGACCCCCAATACATCTTACCGAAATTCGAAACTCAATCTCCCCATCATCTGCAGTCTAGTCTACTGCGAGTGTAGTGCGTTAGACCACGTGGTGAACTAAGTGGGTCGTAGTTGTAATTACATGATATAAATGAAACAAATGGAGCTATATTAGCTAATGATTTTTATTTCACGTCAGATTAATAATATTTTTTATATACAGCTAACTTAAAATTCAGTTAAAAGGATTCAGATCACTATTCTCTGTTTATCTTTTTACCGATATAGATTGAGAAACAGAAACAAATATTTAAAATCAAATACACCCTCTCTTATTATGGTTGCAAAGTGCCCAGCTCTAATTATAGTTGAAAAGTGCTCAGTGCTGCCAGAATTAAGTTAGTGTCTTGTGAAATAACTTAGTATTAAGTGTTGAAGCTATTCCTTAGTTATAGATTGTCGATGGAAAACGAATCACTACGATTTTACACAGTATAACTATAGGCCTACTTAAATTGAATAACATTGGACACATTTTTAATAACACAAAGAGGTATTAACTTGATTTAATCTTAAAGCTCTAATTTAAGTAAAATTAGGAAATGTTTATAATAAATCATCTATTGTATTAGTTTTAACGTTTAAGCTCAGATTTCTAAAAACGTATACCATTGATCAATAGCTTAAAACTTTTTTCAGAAAAATCCTGGAAATTATTTTTAAAAATTAATCCAAATCATTTGAATGGTTCTCTAGCTATAAGCGAACATAAATAGGTACACCAATTCTCCTTCATATGTGCAGTAGTGTGCGAATGAATGTGAATACAAGTGATGAATTTTAAAAAAATTCTTTATTATCCAGTAAAGCTAAGAATAGTTAATAATATGAGCAATATTTTTGCTTAATATGAATTTTTTCTTCCTTTGGCTTAAATAACTTGTTTAAGTCTTTTTACATGGAATCTATAATATTTTAGCAGTTTCCCTTGATTGGGTCATAATGAAACCATACTTGAATTACTGCTTCTATCATCTTTGTTTTGGTTGTGCAGTTCATCTTATGAAGTCTGAACTTAGAAATGGCTTACAAATGTTCAATAGGATTTAAGTCTTGTGAGTTCCCTGGACATTCTAAGTACGTGATATTTTGTCTTTGGAATATTCCATCATAATCTTTATTTTATGGAATTGGGCTGAATCATGCTGAAAGATTGATTTACCATTGGGATAAACTTTTTTCACTTCGATAGGCAATTTTTCTTCCAGTAACTCCTTATATTTTTGAATTTACACCATTCCTTTAATTGGTACCAGAAATTCGATGCCTGAGTGGGAAAAAAAGCCCCATAACATATTATTTTAGAGGTGTTTGACTGTTTAACCAATATGGGCTGGCGTAAGTTTTTCATTGCCACTTTTTCTAACGTATTGTGATCGCTGTCCCTGAACTAAAAAGTGTGTCGCATCTAAACACAATACCTTTCTCTAATCTTCTCCTTCCCAACTGGCATATCTTTTGGCCCACAGAAGCTTTTTCTTTATCATAGGAGAAGACAGAAGTTGCTTTTTCTGATATCGGATGGCCTTTCTTCCCTATTTTTTAAGTTTTATTATTATGGTTGTGTCATGAATTGTGACACCAGCTTCTGCTAACTTATTGTTGATCAAAACTTGTTTTATGGATATTTATTTTGCTGTTTTTGATTAAAAGAAGCCTCATCTTGTACGATAGTATTCCTCTTTTATCCTGATTTTCCTTCTCGCTTCACTTTAACTGTCAAAATTTTTATTTTTATTTCAAAACACTTTTTTACTGCCCCTAGACTTACACAACCCTTAGTTTGTGTAAAAGAGGTTTCCAAACTTAATGTTACTATCTTCTCTTGTTCCCTTGGCGTGATATTCATTTTGAAAAAACTGTACTGGCATTCACAAAACACTACAGATGTTAATATTTATCTTGCACTCAGGAAAGGATCAACTATAACCTCAAATTACTCAAAGTAAAGATGTACACAAGTGCTGACACAAGATACCTTACAAACTGCTAGACAACAAACTGATCGAAAAGCTAAAAAAAAATTTGGAAGGCTGGGTGGGTCAAGTGGCTGACACGACTTGAACCAACTGCTAGAAAAGCTCATGTATAGGAGTACAAAGTGATATACAACCAAGCGATCGACACGAGAGAACAAATCTGTATAAAGACCAACTGATAGACACCCAGAAACGACATGGACCAAGTGATCGACACGAGCTGGACCGTGTGATAGACAAGCTCTCATATAAGAGGACAAAGTGATAGACGTACAAGCGGCCGACACGAGAACCAATTGCTTGACAAACATCGAGATGAAGCCAGTTAAGAGTAGCTCAAGTGACAGACAAG
Organism: Timema monikensis; assembly: GCA_902151445.1. NCBI lineage: Eukaryota > Metazoa > Arthropoda > Insecta > Phasmatodea > Timematidae > Timema > Timema monikensis. The sequence continues at coordinate 207,535 of CABFVZ010001108.1, forward strand.
TAGATTCAAAACTAACAAAGTTATAAATATGGTAGTAATGGTTGAAATGACAGTTCTGGACCACTTTCTCCCATAAGGTTAACATTGATCCACCACATCGAATGGAGTGGATCACTTTATCCTCCAACCTAACCTAACCTAACCTTAACAGGTTTTTGATTACACAAGAGTACCTTATGTCCATGTATTTGTCGTTCTGTCTTTTGCAGACCCCCTCCTCCTTTGAGTCTAGATTCCAGTCTCCACCTGCTCTTCGATACCTGACAGCCTAGATCTTGTACCTTAAACGATATGTCCTTCCTGCTTATCACACATCCCTCAAAATATTCTGAAACGGTTTGAAATGTTATGAAATAATTATGCATCACTCTCCACCCTTAAACGTTGAGACCATTCATCGGGGTTCAATCCCAGTTTGGTGGACTGAAAGGGGATTTTCATAAATGGTTTTCCACTCTCACTCAACGAAAAATTGGGTGCAGTTCCTCTAAATTCAACCTTACTCATCCTTAACCACATTAGCGTAATTAGTATATTGGCTTATAACCAAACGATTAGTAACTCTCTAGTAGGTATAACGTGGTGCTAAAAATTGAAAATATGTAGCACTAGATATACAAGCTGAATATTAAAATTATCTCTCTGAAAAACAATTTAAAAAAAATCCTTTTTACTGTCGCTTATTGCTGATTACTAATTTTACATACTACTTTAAAACTGTTGTCAAATTTCAAGTTTTAATAAAGGCCACTAAGAAATTTCTACTCATTGGTTTTCAACTTTTTCTTAATGAAAAATCGGGTATATTTTCTCTAAATTATACCCTCTTCACCTCTAATATATAAACACAATAATAAGATAGTTCACACATGTGTACCAGATCTCACTGTTCTTTAATGTTGCCGCCAGCGTTGCAGAATTAATTTAGACTGTTGAATTCCTGATATTCTTTTATAAGGTCATCATTAGTTCGAGTTATTCTCACCTACATTTCTACTTTAGTATACCTTTCACAAATATGTCAAGAAGTTTGAGGTTAAGCTGACGGTTTGGGGGGGAAAAATTATGTGTTTGTAAACAAGGACAATCTTGTATTGAATTAACTGTTCTGGTTCATAGCCCACTCTTAACTGAATGTTATCAAAGTTTGTCGAGCAGTTGGTCCTCTCGTGTCGACCACTTGGTTGTCTTATCACTTTGTACTCCAATACATGAGCTTGTCTAGCAGTTGGTCCTCTCGTGTCGACCACTTGGTTGTCTTATCACTTTGTACTCCTATACTTGAGCTTGTCTAGCAGTTGGTCCAAGTCGTGTCGGCCACTTGACCCACCCAGCCTTTCAAATAATTGCTTTCATTTTGTCTACCGGTTGGCTGTCTATCACATGGTCCAGCTGGTGTCGATCACTTGGTCCACGTCGTTTCTTCGTGTCTACCAGTTGCCTGTCTAGCACTTTGTCCTCTCGTGTCGGCCACTTTGTTGTCTATCACTTTGTCTGCTCCCCTGACACAATTCTTGATTTAAAGTTATTGCATGTTAACCAAAATGGCCGCCACAAATAACAAAATTGTGTTGCCAACTGTGAAAAAAGTATAAAATAATAGCAGTGTTCACATTAATTCACACACAACAGAATGAAGAAAAATTATAGTTTGAAACTACAATGTAGGCATATATATATAATGATATTTATAATGTAAAATAATCTCCAGAAAAACATTTTGGACAAAATTATTGGAGCCATGTTTTAAAAGTCAAAATTCTTATTTATTAAAAGATTATAGAGAAATAATATACAGTAGAACCTTTTTTAAAATCTATAAGTCCAAGAGATATCTTAAATACTCTAAATATAAAAAATTCGAACTAACCATTTTTATGAATATCTAGGCATCTGGTACACAAATCAATAACCTCAAAGTATGCTACAAATAAATACACACAAACACATTTTATATATGCTATATAAAAACATATACACAATATATACATGCATAGATACATTGAAAAAATAAGAAAATTTAAAATTTAAAATAAGACTTGCAGAAATTAACAAACGAAACTTAAAGACAAAGCGTTACGTGATAACATTACCACACAGAAGCGATGTAAACTGAGCCAATACATCCCCTATTCCAGGTAACACTCCTACTTCTGGTTTTGAATACCCCACTTTTTTCGTCAATAACTCCATAGCTTTGTATGACATTCTTGGCAGGTAGTTGTGATTTAATAAGTATCGTTAACTTAGGTTTGAAATTAATACAAACTCGAAAATTTTAACAACGAATAGACTTCGAATATCCAAGTATTTCCCTCTAAACTTAGAATTAAATATTATTTTTACCGTTGATTTAAATAGTATATTAACACGAAATTATGGTGGGTTCGATTTATTCAATTTTTCGAATCAACCAATGTCGAATTAGCCAAGTTCTCCATTAATTTAAAGTGTACTTATAGTTTATATCCATCACGTTTTCCAGCCTATGTCTTGGATCAGTTCTATATTCAAACCATATATTTACCACTACCGGTTGGCTAGTTCTGTCAAACTTCCTATGCCTTTAACTTAAGAATAGGACAGGCACAACATCCAGTCCCCGACCGTTAATTCATTACTGTGAGTGGGTAAATCCATATTTTCATCAGGGAAAAATGTTCGGCCATTCTGGGAATCAAACCCGGGACACTTTAGCTTAGTAGGAAGATACGCTACCGACTGAGCTAAGTTGTCGGATATTATATTCGATTGAAATCCTTAAGTGATACGTTTTTATCACCTCGCATTACTACCCGTTCGGGCTATACGTCTTTTAATTGATACCACATTATATAATATTATATATGTATATACATGTCTATATATATATGTATATACATGCATATATACATACATGTGTATATATATGTATATACATACAAGCGTAGGTACATGAGTACTATCTATGGATTTGTTTCTGATTATGACTTTTTCCCCATACTAAGACGAAACATAAAGGAAGTATTTTGCTAGGAAAATTTGATCTCGTATGTTTTGATGGAAATTTACTTTTTTTCTTACTGTTTTCACCCCTAAAAAAGTGTTATATGATTAATATTATAAATAATTGATTTTGTACACTACTTATAAATGTCTAGCTACATTAACTATTTAACCTTAACAATGGTATGAAAAATAGTATAAAATAGCAAATTTGACCATTTATAACTCGTGAACTGTAATGATTTGAAATCAGTGAATAATTATTTATATTTTATAATTAAACACTTGTTAAAATTGTGTGGTGAAATATAATTGGTTTAATGACTTTAACTGTGGCTAAACTTTTACACGTAGTATAATTAATTATCTCAAAATTAATTTTGCAAATATGTGATTTCAAAGTTTGACTTAAATGAATAAATAAACAAACTGTTTTGTTTTAAAATTATATATTTTAGTAAATAGAATAGATTTTAGAATTCCATATTAAATTGAACCGTACGGACTCGATTAAATACCAAATTATTACTGTTTTACAAACAGCAGAAATCAATTGAATCCATATTACAAGATAAAAAAAAATGTGCTGCCTCATCAAGTTTAAGTTAATCTTCTCTAGTTTTATCGATCAACGTCCTAGCTCCAATAAAACAAAATATATCTTGCATTTTTATGAACATATCCTCTCACTGTTTGACACTATTCCGACCCCCACCCTAAAGGTCATATCGAATAGAACGTCATAAACGAAGAAATATGGTAGCTAACATACTCCCCCTCTTTTCTGTGCGCCCTTCGATACAATTCCCCTTTAACAGCTTACAGTTACTGGCAATTCCCGCGTGGTGGCAGTGTAGTCGTCGTGTGGTGGGATCGAGCATCAAACAAATGAATAGTGCATGAAGCAAGCCATGATGGAGGGTGAGGGGGGAGGAAGGAAACATCTAAACGACGGAAAGATCAGGGAAACAGTGAATTATGTATGTCGGGCCGCTGATTGTGAGGAGTTCTAGACTGAATGTCAGCAGATTATGATCGGCTGGAGGGAACTAGAGGTTACAATGGGGGAGGGGTGTCAAGAGTGCCTCGTCAGACAATGTGAAAAGAAATACGGTCAGGGACGCAAAGTTGTATGGTAAACAGTGAATCGTAAGCAAGGGAGGAAAAACTAATACATCGCAAAAAATAAAGTAGATTTATTCCAAACCTCAAGTCATGGGGTTTCATTTTGTTTAATGTATACTTATATTGAGTTAGGATACGTATATCAAATGTATGTATAGATTAATTATTTTATAATAGTATATAATATACATGGTGGCGCCAAAGGCAGGTTTCTCTTATATAATAATTGCTTCACCTATATGTGTGTATATATCCCTAGGATTGTTCACACTTCCTGATGAGCTAATTGTAGAATAATCATTGTGAAATTATCAAAAACACTCACAAAAAGACATATTAATACTATTCTTGATGTATTTATACATGCCCAGAACCTTTATACTACTACCCAATGATCAATAAAGATGGAGAGTTTGGTACATTTGAAAAGGAAGCACTCAATAAGTGTGCCAGGTGACCTGGTGGTCTAGGAGTAAGGTGTCAGACTTCTGTGCTGGCGGCCGGGGTTCGATCCTCGGTCCTAGCACAGATTTATCTGATTTCCAAACCCTTCCTACACCTCTGACAAGATATCTTGTGAATGTGTGGAATGCCAGGTCGCCACCGTGGTTTGGATTCCACGTTAAACTGTAGGTCCTTCATTTCATCTCACAATCACCCTACCATTACTCATTAGCGTAAGTGCGTATAACCTGAACGGGTAGTAAGACGCGGTGCTAATAATAATAATAATAATAAGTGTGCCAAATTCCAAAAAACGTTAAAATTGTGAATAGATACATGTGTATACTATATGAGTCGGGCCAGTTTTAAAATCTTTAATATACTAAAACATGTGGTTTATAACATACTCACTATATTTGTTTATATGTTACTATTACTAGAAAACTCAACCTAACTAAACCCAATAGTTAATAAGCCTACCAATTGGAGGTTGGGTTTTGTGAGGTTGAGTAATATTGCTATATTCATATTTTCGTAATGATAATATAATAAATAATTTTATTTAAATGCAAAACTGTAATTTATCCTACAAATCCTGTTTTACTAATAATCATCTGCAAAACCACGTTCATGAAAATAATCGGATAACTATGTTTATTATTACTAAAATAAAATGTGGACCTTAAATATCAAAATCAATACATTTATTTTTAATAAAAATTTTAAATCAAATAGTTATTAATTATTTTTATAGAATCTTTAAAATAAAATTCATAAAAATCAACTATTACAAGTTTAATTTAACCGTATTTGTTTTTTTTAACAAATTTTAAAAAAATATGGAAGCAATTTTATAATCACATAAAGGACAAAATTCAGCCAAAAACATTCAATGATAACAATTTATAACAAAATTTAAATAAAATTCTCAACTAAATGTACATGAAAAATATTAATTTATCATATAGACCTTTAATTACAATATTGATTTTTTTTTAAATATTGTTATTGTTTTCTATTATATGGTATAAAAACAAAAAGCATAAATAAAAACGCACGTCATTAAACATACGTTTTATTATGCTAGGTAAATTAATGTTCGTTTCTCGTAAATAAAAATACCACCCCTGTGGTCTAGAGATTAGCGTTCCTGACTACGTATTTAGATGTTTTGGGTTCGAGCCTAAACACTTCCAGGTTTTTCTATAAAACAGTGGGTCTAAAATGGGGCTAGTTCAGCATTAGCTGGCATCATCTTCGCTGTCGGACGGCGGCCGCCCGGTCGGTAAAGTGCGATTGCGGGCTCAAGCTACGGAGATTTTTCTGTATATAAATAAAGAATATAGTTTAAAATCGTCGTTAATAGTATGTTACTGTAGTAAAACTGTATCATTTATATGATTGCTTCAAAGTCGCCCTGTGATCTTGGCGCGGCTGGTAGTGGACAATTCAGGATAGTAGTAATAAAAAACAGTGCAAACAATTTCATTGGAAAATAACAATGTTTACTCTTAGCTTTCCGCAATAATACTGTCTAAAATATTGACACTTTGATGGCGGAGTTGAAAAAAAAAAAATAAAGAGAGAGAGGGGGGGTATTTGTAAAAGGAAATAAGTCAACATTTTTCCATGTGCGAGATAGGACGAACGTTAAAAGTACACGACGAAGGTTCCTTGTGTTGTGAATTCATCCATTATAGAGGAGAATTGATTTGTAAGACTAGTAGTGACATTAGGCGAGAAACTGTGAGACCGTGTTTGTTTGCGTGGGTGGTGGGGGTTGGTTTGGGAAGAAGGGAGTAGACGCTTCCCATCCAACTCTTCACAACCTTCTTCATCACTTTCCCTTTCTATACACTCCCTACTTCCGAGCGGAGTTGTAGAAAGGATGTTAAGGAGAGACTATTAGTGGAGACTTCATATCCTGGATAATATACCAAGTTCAAACCAATACAATGGAGACCTTCTCATGTAATTGTACTGAAATACCGTGCACAAATAGAGATTTTACAACCAGCTAACAAGCTCTCCTTAATTTAATTGCGACTGTCTTTTTTTGGAGCACCTTTAAAAAAATTCAGCCTCAAAGGAACTGTGGTCGAAATTAATATTATTACACTTTTTTTGTTTGTGTTATTTTATAGGTATTGAATATTTCGAAATTTATAGCTGCTATCACATGACTTAACGTATGAATACGTGAAATAAAATTTAGTAATTGCTCTGTCATATATATCCACAAGTATTAAATTTAATATGTACAAATAAACGGTTGTTTTATTGTCATGTGTATTCCACTTTGGTAATAAAATGGCCTAAATCGTCCCACTCACAATAAACTGGACTACCGTTGACAGGAAGGTTTTCGAATCTTAGTTTGGGTTTTCTGAGGCTGTTTTTCCCATAAGTAGTTTACCACTCTCTTTCTCTCTCTCTCTCTCTATCTCCCCACGAAAATTCAGGTATATTTCCTCTAAATTCTGCCGTTGACATTTTTACCAGACTAGAGACATTTGCGTACAACCCGAATGGGTAGTGAGACGCGTTGAAAAAAAAAAGTTGTGCATATTTTAACATTCGTCTTATGTCAAGATAAAGGTTCACTTGTATGCTACGTATTCACGTAACGTAACGTAAACCTCTAGAAAAAACACAGATATTGGATTAAAACCGTTTTAAAACAAATTGATCTATCAGTATCCACTCATTTTACATATCCAAACCATTTTAGGCCGTTTAGTTATTCTAATTATCAATGTAAAAATACATTATATAGTAATCTATAATGTTTAAAAATGAGATTAAATGGCTAGATAATTTTATAAAAATGAAAATATATTAAAATAAAGAAAAAGGAAATTGTGGGAAGAATCCACCAATGCACAAAAGTGACATTTTCCTTCTTTATTATATAGTAGAGATATTCAAACACATATTTTAATACCAGTTTGAACGCAAATTGAGTAATATTCAGGCATTTTTGCCTTTATAAAACAAAAAGAGTAGAAGGAATACATTTTACACAAACACATTATTAAAAACAGTGTAATTTAGTGTTTGTGTAAAGTGTACTTACCGATTATTTTTTGTTTGATAAACGCAACAATTCCGAAATATTACTCAAGTTATGTTAAAGTTAGTGTTTAAATGTATGTGTGTGACTACTTCTACCTCAGAAGAAAGAAAGATGTCATCTTTGTGCTGTACCGTCACTTCTCCTATCACGTAGAAAAATAAACGATTATTATTATATAATTACATAATTTATAATTGATGAGGGATAGGGAAAGAAAATGCAACCTAGAAATATATAAGTTTAACAAATTAGTTTATTAAAATGAAACCAAAAAGATATAAAATTACATATGAGTGAAAAGTTTTTAATCAAAATAATTAACGATAACTGTATTCTGTTATCGAGGTAGAAAACATACGGTTGGACGAATAGATATTAACACTTTGTAAATAAGGAACTGACAAGTTAGATAGAACATTTCGTTTAGTTTAACAACTCTGGAAATATGGATATTAGCTCTTACTTGAACGACGGAGCGTCTGCCACAACTTGGCAACAGTAAAAAGGGATTAAGTTTTAGGCAATATACATAAAGAGAATCTAGCCAGGCTAGTACCAGACTAATACCTGAGAGGTCTAATCTTGAACGATATTGACACAATTGAAAATATAAACATAACATCAAATCCTATATTTGTAGAGTTACTAAGGAGAATATTATTTAAGCTGGCTAGCTTGTATTAACCCTCATGGAGAGTGACGAAAAACCTAAGAATAGTATCCTATTAGAGAAGCTTCCATTTTACCAATAATAGATGGCTAACAATCAGGCATCTACACAGTATTTTACTATGGCCGGTCATTTCCTAATGAGTACTTCCAGAACAATCCATAGTAAATTTATACATTTACCCCATACTAGGGCATACAATAGCTAGTAAAAAATTTATCTGAACATTTATATACATTTGGCACCTGAAGGGGCCGGGACAAATCATTATCCCCGCGGGCCACTACTTCAATCTAGTAGTGCTCCCACAGGTTGACAACCGTAAATAGCTACAAAAAAAAGGGTTCAATCATGACCTCAATCAGTCACTGACCTAACTAGGCGCAAGAAGAAAGTATTATATTATCTGATTGTAGTCATAAAGTGATCCTAAACGTGACCATAACATTTAGGGTGTCATAAAACTATAACAATGCCTTAAAGTACTTATCATTTGGTTTAATATAAAAGTTTTCTCTTTGGACTTGGAAGTAAAGATTAGAACATTTTAAAATTTGATTTTTGGAAGACTTTCTGTAGGACACTGGGCCTTCTTCCTCGTTGTTGGTCTAACATGGAGCCAAATCTGTGGAGCTCTTAATTTAATTTATTTTTAAAGTGAATTAATGGTTGTAAATTAAAGTACAAGTAACAAATGGGAAGCTAAGTGTTTGTGCAAGAACTAGACTGTTTATTTTTCTTTAAATTTTGGAAGAATTGGCATTACTAAAGTGAAACAAATTTCTGAAGTTGGTGTTGTTTCAGCATGAACTAAATCATGGGTGAGGTCAAGCCAACTCTTCAGCTTTAACTCATATTTTCTTTTCTTTTATCGAAAATCAGAATTCTTGTAAGAGCTTTCAGAAAGACTATCTAATTCAGAGAATTAATTAACATTTCATTTTATGTATAAATATTAATTTTATTGATTTTTGATTCTCTTCTTCTTTTTTGTTTTAACGATATTATTTTATTTTTTTGTAAAATTAGGAATTATAACTATCCGGAATTCCATAGGTAGGATTGGGATGTGGTGAATAAGGAAACAATAATAAATCCACAAAAGTTCCAATAATTGTTATTTTATACATTTATTTTTATTGTAGTCTAAATTACTAAATTTTTTTTGCAACAATTCTATTTTTTTTTTAATTTTAGATTGTTCATGTTTTAGCTTAAGTTTTCCCAGTGGTCTCGAGTATTGATAGTCATCGTGCCACTGTCTGAATTATCCGAGGTAAATGTTTTTATTTTGATTATTATTTTTCTCCTAGATCCTAGGAATGGCGCCCAACAAATAGCACAATTTTTATACATCTTGACATTAACTGTTGTTATGTAAACAAGATTCAGAAAACACTGATACTAGACACAGTGAATTATAGTTTATACATTATAACATTTTATTTTTCACCACAATGTCTTACACTATGTTTATTCACCAACATTATATTTAAATTATACATTTGTGTGCTTAGTAATTTAACTTAATAATAATAATATTTAGCACCGCGTCTTACTACCCGTTCGGGTTATACGCTTTAAGTACTAATTACGCTAATGGATTAGGAATTGGGAAGGTTGAATTAGAGGAAGTGAACCCGCATTTGCGTTGAGGGAGAGTGGAAAACCATTTGGGAAAAACCACCCCCAGTTCACCCGACCGAGATTCGAACCTCGATCTCCCCGTCCTCAGCAGTCGATCTCAACACGACAAACGCGTTATCTTCACTTAATACATCTCATCTAACAATATATTAGAGGTTTAGTTTATAAATTAATTTATATATTTTTCCTAATGTTTTCTAAATTTTTAAAGCTGGAAGGTTTTAGTAATTTTAATACTTCATTACTTCCATTTCCATAAGACTTAACGTAGCCATAGCTATGTAAGGAGGTTTCTGTTCATCTAGGCGATGCCTTCGTCAACTTTAATCGAGGCTATAAGAATAAATCGCTAAACGAGAGCAACGTAAATAATGACAGGTCAAACAAACGGAACTGTTTGATTTGACTGTTTCTCGTATTGCTACAAGGTAGTGTTGAAACGGATACAATAGTGATGCAGTTCATTAAAAATAATATCCCTCTCAAAGCTTTCATTTTGTTTCCTTCTTGAAACTGGTTAACTTTGAGTGAATAGTATAGCAATTATATTTACCTCTGCCCGATAAAGTGATTTCAACTCTTCTTTATAGATCTGTACCCAAATATAATCCAATGTAATGTATTTGAGCAATTTATTTCAACATAAATTATTATATATATCAAAATAATTACAATAAATATAAATAATATCTAGACAAATAACTAATCTAATTATTTTATTTTGTACACATAATAGTTATCATTTAGACCCTAATTAAAAATACCTAAAATAATTGTCACTTTATTTTCCATGGCAGTGAACAGATGGTTCAGCTGTCAATCTCATTGGGTCTGGTTTGCCAATGATTTGGGGGGTGGGGGGGGATGGGGGGATCAAATCTTGGCTGAGTTGCTTTTTTTCTTATTGGTTTCTTACCTTCAACAAATGAGGCTACAATTTCTCTACATTTTACCTTACTCATATTTACCACATAATCGTGTTTAATATATGTTCATAGCTCGAATGGCTTGAACCTGTTGAAAAAATAATAAATATATTTATAAAATTTTGAATCAATTTGCTCATTATTAAAAAATTACCAACCTTAGCTGGGGATGCTTTTATATTTATTGTTTAAATGACTATACATCCTTTTTTAAATTATTTGATTCATACTATTTTTTATATTGATATTTAATTACATCATGGAATAATACCAGTTTTAAGTTTTTAAAACCAAAGTACGATATACGGGGACAAAAGCTTCAATCTTGTCATGTTTGGCTTGACCGTGATGGGAGGTGTGGACTTGAATTTTGACTGGGCGTACTTGGGTGTTTTTCTTAAATAATTTCTCAATCTTCCTCTACTAGAATCCATGTATGTTTTCTTTAAATTCTACCCTTTTTTTATCCTCTCTTAAATATTATATATTTACGGCTATCTGTGGTGGTAGTAATATTCGGAACAAGGAAACAAATAGCACTTTATTTACAAAAATAATATAGTAACTGTTATAATAATAATAATAATAATAATACTTAGCACTGCATCTTAGGGGGCGTACTTACTACCCGTTCGGGCTATACGCTTAAGTACTAATTATGCTAGTGGGTTAGGAATTGGGAAGGTTGAATATAGAGTAAGTGAACCCACATTTTTGTGGAGGGAGAGTGTAAAACCATTTAGGTAAAACCCCTCACCCCCAGTTCACCCTAGCAAGATTAGAACCTCGATATCCCCGTCCTCGGCAGTTTAGCTCAAAATGAAACTAGCGCGTTAGCCGATTGACTACAAAGAGTCGGGTAACTGTTAGAAAGCTGAGCTTTGAGTAAACCCTATATATCGTAAATGAGCGTATATCGTGAATCTTGGCTAGTCACGTGAGGTTAGATGGATACAAATTGGTTGATGGATTCAAAGTAGTAACACACCCATTCATAAAGTAAATAACTATCTCGTGTCTTACAAATCATTTATTATAGGCAGTTAGTTCCCGCGGAAACAACAAAAGAAAATAAGCAACAAAGTAAGATAATTTAGTAAAAGTAGATTAGAGTTGTGATCAATCATTTATTTATTAAAGATATTATATTTGTATCTCACATCGTTTCCACAACTTTGAGAATGTCACTGAAATAATCTTCAAACCTACACCTTATATTAATCCATGTATAGCCCTCACGTTAATCATCTCATTGGTATAGTGGTAAGCGCACCTGGCTATAAGCCTAGGCTCCCGGATTTGATTCTCGGCTGGTAGTTTGGATATTTTTCCTGAAAGGGGAATCATGCCAACGCTCACCAGTGTGGTTGGTTAGTCTTATGTTAGGCTGAGAGTTTTCCACTGGTACCACACTCTCATATTCGTTATCCCTATCCTCTCACTTCATCGAGACATGGAAAAGATATACAATCAGTCCATACGGGCATCACAGGCGACGGTACATTAGTACCAGCTCATCTTTCTGCAAACAGAGCTAAGAGTGAGGTATCCCAGACACTCATATACAACCCTCATGATAGAATGTAGTTGTTGAACAAGCTGGCATAATATTATACTTTACATCCATTACTGTTTCCAGCCTGTGGCCTGGGTCAGTTCTTTATTCAAGCCATATATTTTCCACTAATGGCTTGATAGGCCTGTGGTGGCTTCATATGCTTTATAATATAACTTAAGACTAGGACAGGCACAACATCCAGTCCCTGGCCGTTAATTTATCACAATGAAAAGGTAAACCCACATTTCACCAATTATTAACAAATACAACAAAATATATCCTTTTTTTCCCCCCCTTTGTGATGCGTTTCACTACCTGTTCAGGTTATACGTATACATACTAACTGACGATAGTGCGTTAGGGATTAATAAAGTTTAATTTAGATCAAATGTACCCGGATTTTCGTGGCTAGAGAGTGTAAAACCATTTAGGAAAACTATCATCGGTACATCTGACTGAGAATCACACTCCGATCTCTATGTCATCGACAGTCTATTTCTATAGTGATGCCTTAGTCCATTCGGCCACCAAAACAGCAAATAAATACTTAATTTAACAAATATAAATTACTGATGTCTTACTTGCAAATAAAATGGTATTTTTAATGTGTGTAGAATCTAAAATCTATGAAGCATATTATGATAAATAAGTGTATATATTTATTTGAAACAATGTTTACCTCACAACCACAAATGTATGCGTGATAAAATGAGTTAATTGAATGTCTAACACTTAATCACTGCGAGATAAAATCTTAGGCTGGCTTATATCGAGACTATAACGCATGGTTTGATTATTTACGCTGTGGTGGGGATTGTGTGGACTTGTTTCTATTAGGATTTTTTTAAAGTAATGTTTGCATTGATAGACATTGCAAGTGGGTGTACATTATTCCCAATATTACGCCTATGTCTGAAATTGTTTAGTTCAACTAATAAATAAACAGAGTTTTCCAGAAAAGTTTGGCAGACTTGAGTTGTACAGATTATTTATCGGAAAAATGAAAATACATAGTTCACGTATTACTTTATCTGGGATAACGGAATATTCATAATAATAGAGCCAGAATTAGGATGGTATAGGTTAAGAGGAATTTTGCCCAAATTCGTATAGAAAAAGGCTGGGAAACCATGTAAAAGAAAACACCTTATAACATCTAACCATGATTCAAACCTTTATCTCATCACCACCGTAAAACCATCCAATACGAGACGTTAACAACGTTCTCACCTTTAACCTGAAAATAAAGTAAATGTCACGTTTTTATAGTAAACTCGTGGTCGTGTTAACAAACAGCCCACGAACCACCTTTATAGAGCTTAAGTTGTTTAGAAGCCATTTGAAAATGTTAAGAAAATTCCCCAATAATGTTTGTGATCAAACATAAGTATTTTAATAAAGGAAGTACAAAGGGTTTTAGCAAAGGGATAAGGAAGGTTTTATTAAAGATAAAACGAAGGATTTTTACCAATGTAGAATGAAGTTCTTTAAAAAAAGCATGAGGTGTTTAAATAAAGATAAAATGAAGGGTTTTAATAAAGGGGGTATCTATGGTTTTAATAAAGGGGGTACTACCAGTTTTAATAAAACGTATACGAGGGGTTTTAATAGAGGGTGTACTAAGGGTTTTAATAAATAAGTACAAAAGGCTTTAATAAATGAGTACGAAGGGTTTAATAAATGGAGTACGATGCGTTTTAATGTATAGGATTATGAAGGGGTTTCAATAAAATATGTACTATAGGTTTTAATAAAAGGAGTTCAAAGGCTTAAAAATTTAAAAATCATATCAAAATCAATATATCCGAATCGTTGGTCGCATCATCTAACGTGTAACTTTCATGTTTGACTGGAAAGCTGGTGGTAGGGAGATAGGGGATCGAATCCTGGTTGGGTTTACTGAGAGTGATTTCTCATAGAACTCTCACCGCTCTCTTTTCAAGTAAATATGGGTACATTTCTTTATAATTCTACCTTACTCATTCTTATTCCACTTACAAAATAATTAATTCTGCCCATATCTCAAAAGTATAGCAAGACGTGATGAAAACATATTTTTATGATTCTCTTGAACACCCATTTTAAGTTACCAATAAAGTTTTGAATCGTGTAGTTGGACAACTTTTAACTCTCTTAGAGGAGTCAAGTATTGAGAATGCATTTTCCAAGAATAAGCTAAGCCATATTTACAACTAACTTTGTTTGATGTATTATTATCATTAATAATTTTGATAAATGAAAAGTAGTTTCAACGTTCTAAGAAAAACTTATTTGAAACAGGTTTATTTAAAAACACTAAGGGGGGTATGCAGAGCTTGACTTTATATTTGGATGCCTTGTTGACACTAGCGTGGATTTTCTTGTGTCGTCATACGTTAAAAGGTGGAGCGATATTGTGCTCGGGACTACAATATCGGTCCACTAAGAGTTCACTAAACGTTCCAACATACCGCCCTAATTTCTGTAGCTTTAACTTATTGTTTCTTTAGCACCACGGCTTACTAACCATTCGGGTTATACGCTTATGTAATAGTTACTTCAATGGTCTTAGGGTTGAGGAAGGTTATATTTAAAATAATAATACCCGCATTTGCGTGTAGGGAGTGTAAAACAGTTTTGGAGAAACAACTCTCAAGGCACCTAACTGATATTCGTAACTCGATCTCCCCTTATCAGCAGTCTAGTCTACTGCATTATAACATACGGCCACTGGAGCGGGTAATAGTTGGTAGTATATAAAGGTGGTCCCAAACTTCAACAACCAAACTTCTTTATCATATTCTATCGCTCAAAATAAGAATATAAGTCCAAATAA
Organism: Timema monikensis; assembly: GCA_902151445.1. NCBI lineage: Eukaryota > Metazoa > Arthropoda > Insecta > Phasmatodea > Timematidae > Timema > Timema monikensis. The sequence continues at coordinate 222,781 of CABFVZ010001108.1, forward strand.
ACACATGTTGCAAAACACGTCCTTTTCGAGGGGAGGCGTCAGTAAATGGACATCATTTTTAACACCTTAATTAAAACGTCTTAACGAAGTTGTTAATTTTCTCTTTCGATTTCTTTCAATACGATAATTTATTTTTCCATATTTTTTCAATAAAATCTTAAAGATTTTATTAGTATTGGTTTTTTTTTCTTAGCAATTTCAACTTCGTTGATTTTAGATTTTATCACAAAATAAACAAAATTGTTTTTTCATTAGCTGTTTTTATTACCTCCTGAAAAAATTAGGATATTTCTAGATGCTTTACCTCAAAGAAGAGAAGTTTTTAAGCTATTTTTGTGTGAAATCTTCTTTTTGAACTTAAAATATGGTAGTGATATTTGGATTTTGAAGTTGGGGGCAGAGTGTGTACATAACAACTTTATGCTGTAAATATGAATCCAATTGCTCTGTACTTAGCCTTCTAACCTCTGACAACCTGGCAACATGGTAAATGAACATTACGTTGAATTAAAACTGTTCCGACCGGCAACATTGTACCAATCTGGCATTTTTAAGCCTGGCACCTTTCTCTATGTTATCCCACTAAGTATTCGCAAAGCCCCCTGGGTAGACAGGGCTTGTTAAGTGCCAGTTCGCATGACACAGAGTCGCCTGCTATTAGTTGAGTGGCGAGAGCATCAGGACTAGTACCGCAAAGGAAGGCTTAGGCTTCTTATCCTGGAGTCATACACCAGCTCTTTTATCAGCAGAAAGTAAACGAGATCAGAAATAATTTTTTACTTTGAAAAAATATAACTTTGTTGCATGTTCGCATAGTTGACTATTTCTTTCCTTTTTATTATTTCTATCTCGCTTTTTAATCTTGCTCTTCTTTTGATTTAAATATCTTATTTCTCTCACATTTTTTTCCATCACTTCTTTTATATCGTATTATTATTTTCTATTATTCTTTTTTATATCTATCTTCTTTCGGTCCATCTCTCTTATCTTTCACCATCACTTTTCTCTTTTAATTTATATTTTTTTCTCTCCCACTCTCTTTTTTCTATCGCACTCTCTTTTGTCTCTATCTTTTTATCTCGTTTTATTTTTACTCGCTTTCTTTTTTGTTTAATTTTCTGTTTTCTTTTGATTTCCCTAATTTTTATCTAGCCTTATTTCACTCATTTTCTCTCAACCTCATTTATATTTGTTTATCAATTTTCTCTCGCTCTCTTTTATATTTCTACTTTCCTTTTTCTCTTGCTAAATTAGTTATTTCTTTATCTCTCTATATTTAACTATTTGTAAAGCTAAAAACACTATGTGTAATGTGCTCTATGTCTATGTGTGTCTATTTGAGGAAGCGCTTAAAATGATGACCATGTATGGACAATATTTGATACACAAGCTGCCTATAAACACCCCCAATATTTTATAGTATATGTTTTTATTATATTCCTCGTTTTGACTTCTGTCCAGTAGTTGATACAACTTAAAGAGAAGTGGAAAAAATGTATAACCCGATCATGTTTACTTTAAATAGAATTAATTGGAATCACTTCTCAATGCCGACACATATCAGTTGGATAAAAATTAGTGTACTCAACCCAATTTAATCTATAACATAGCTCTGAGAATTGATTTTAAAAATTGTCACATATTTTAAATCAATTTCGATCTGTTTATTTTTTGCTCACATTATCTTAAATTAGAATAATACTGTTTTATTTGGTACTTTGACTTTGAGATATGATTATAACTATCATGAAAGTAGTAATCAAGTCTATTACACGGCGCTATTCTAAACTGCCCCTTCTAAATGTATGAATACTATTTGTGTCTATATATGTCATGAATGTAGTATTCTAATATATCTCCCGGCACTATTCAACACAGCCCCTTCTAAATGTATGAATACTATTTGTGTCTATATATGTCATGATTGTTGTATTCTAATATATCTCCCGGCGCTATTCTACACTGCCCCTTCTAAATGTATGAATACTATTTGTGTCTATATTTGTCATGATTGTAGTATTCTAATATATCTCCCGGCGCTATTCTACACTGCCCCTTCTAAATGTATGAATACTATTTGTGTCTATATTTGTCATGCTGGTCACAGGGAGACTGAGGCACGAATCCTATCTGAGTGTTCTGAAGATAGCTATCTTAAAAGGTTTTCCCACCCTCCTTCTACACAAATATGGGTTCTCTCTATTTCGCTCCTAACCATTAGATTAGTTCATATTTGTATAGCCTGGATGTGTGGCAAGAAATGGTGGAATAAATCATGTCGGTTAACATTTCCAGACAAATGAAAATAATTTATCATCACAATGTCATGCATGATATGTGAAATTTAAAAAAAATTCATCAGTCCTGACTTTTTATTTATTGTTATTTTTCACATGTTTTAAACTATAACCCGCCTCTGTGGCGTAGTTGGCTAACGCGCTAGTCGTGTTGAGCCCGACTGCGTAGGACGGGGAGATAGAGGTTCGAATCTCGGTCGAGTGAACTGGGGTTGGTTTTCCTACATGTTTTTCCACTCTCCCTCCACGCAAATATGGGTTCACTTCCTTTAATTCAACCTTCCAAATTCCTAATCCATTAGCGTAATTATTACTTATGCGTATAACACGAGTGGGTAGTAAGACGCGGTTCTAAATAATAATAAAAAAAATTTAAACTATACATAATTTTAGTAAACTTGGTAGTGTTTATAGTTCAATGGAAAAGAAATTATATTTTATATTTTCCCTTTCACTCTCTACCATTTGTATTCACCAAATTAAAATATAGCATTATTGATTTAATTTTATTTGTTGCTTAAAAGTAGACAACTATTAATATACAACTAATGTTGGTCCCTTTTATGAGTAACTAGCTACTAAACCTTGTATTACCCGGGTAAATTTATAATAATATAAATATATGGATATATTAATAATATATATAAAGCAGAAAGTCAATGTGTGTATGTGTCCAAAGATAGATTAACTACTTCTAGATGGACTAGAAAAACTGAAATTTGACCAGATCGTAGATGCCCCAGAACAACCAGAATGATATCATAAAGGGAAATTTTAAAATTGGAGCACCAGGAATTCGGGGTTTTTGGGTGGGTATGAATACAGAAATAGCCTACTAGAGAAGGTTTATAATTTAAATTTGGCAGGCAGGTAGAAAAAGGTACCTTTCTAAATAACCAGACCAATCTTAAAATTCGAGATTTAAAAGTTGGAGTGGATGTAATGGAGAATGGGGGAGGGGTTCGAGACTTTCAAAACAAATAGAAAAAACTACTTACAAGGATGATATGAAATTTAAACTCTGCAGGAAATTTGACAGGATAGTAAAGGGGTCTGAAGTTGGAGTTAATGAGATGGGTCAGGGGGAATTCAAAACTTGCAAAACTTATAGAAAAACAACTTACAATGGCGCTATATAGCTCTAATATAGCAGGAATATTAAGCAGCTTCTACCCCAAATAACCAAATATAGTTGATAATTTCATATTTTAAAATAGGAATCTGAAAAAGGAAAGTTTTTTACTATCTTATGTTATCATTATTAATAAAATGAAGAGTTTATGTGTCTTTCATGAGCGTTGCCTGATTTCTACCCGCGGAGGTCTGAAATTTAAATATTAATAGCCCCTGTGAACAACACATGCACATTAAATCCGGAATTTTAAAATTTTGAATTACTTTTTTTAATTGATCAAAATTTGAAAAAATTAAGATATATTAACACCGTGAGATAGATTTTTAAATACATTTCAATCAATTGTGGAATGTCGGTTACGGTAAACCTTTAGGGTGAACGTATAAACCTGGAAGGTAGACTTTCAAAATACTGATATAGCCTCCTTTTTTTACTATATTTATCTTTTAACATTTTTACTTACCCTTTTTTCAGAAAAAATATTAGATTTTTACTTATTACTTTGTTTAATTTTTATGCCCTTTTTCCCCCTTTACGCCTTTTAAATCTTTTTTTTCCCCTAACATATTTATCCGGAGATTTGCCGTGTAATTAATGTATAATGGTGTGAAAATTGCAAAATAATAAAAAACAAAACTATAAAAAGGGTAAAATATAAATCTAATCAAATAGGGCATTTATACCAAAAGGGCAAAAATTTCAATATTGTTCTAAAAGGAGAAAATGTCAAAAAAGTGAAAATGGGCCAAAATGCACAATATAACAAAATGGTAAAAAGAGCAAAAAGATTAAAAGTGGTAAAAATGTGAAAAAGATAAAATAATAAATCTAATAAAAATAACAATGTTATAAAGGTTAAAAGAAGTAAAATAAATAAAATATTAAAAAGTAAAATGCCGCAAAAGGGCTAAATGGGGTAAAGAGTTTTAAGATGTGCAAAAGGGTATTAAAGATAAACAGAGTAAAATGGGTAATAATGTTAAAAATTGTTAAAAAGGGGTTTAAAAATTAAAAGAAGTAAATAACTTGAAATGGTAAAAAAAAAATCAGTAAGAGGGCCAAAATGGATAAAGATGGTTAAAAGGGTTAAAAGACTAAACAGGGTAAAATGGGCTAAAATGGTCAAAATGAAAAAAGGATAGAAAAAGTAAAAAAAGGGTACGATAGGAAAACAGGGTAGAAAGGTTCATAAATGTCATTAAGGTAACAAATGGAAAAACGATTTATTTTTGTTAAAAGAGTGAAAAAAGGCTAAAAAATTATAAAACGTGTAAAAATGGTTAAATGTGTAAGATTGGTAAACGGGGTAAATGCGATTAATAAATGCTAAACTAATTTTGATTGTATTTAATCACAACCCTTTAAGAACTAATTATTTATGCTCTGTCACCCTTATTTTTATTATCACCAACAGGCAAGAATTACAAGTATTGTATATCAAAATAGAATATGTCAGATTTTAGAACATGATCAGATTATATCTTTATTTTGACATTGTATATAATTCAGCCTTCTTTCACGTTTTGTAACACAATTCAAACCAATAAATGATCAATATTCAAACATAGTTTAAGATTTGAGTACTTTTCTTTGTGGTTTAGTGTATGTATGTGTATGTATATATATACTGAAAATAACAACGCTACTTTATAGATTCCCTGAGTGAAGAAAAGGTACACCAACAAGTCTTTTATAAATTCCTTTGTATTGAAGGCTGAAATTTCTCCTTGGAGAAGAATCTCAATATAAAATGAATCATGTAATTAAATTCTTCAGGCTTGTAATGTAGAAAGATTTTTTTATGCTCTTTGTACACCTTCAGTTTTCACTATGTACAGTACGTATGCAAAGTTTCATTTTAATAAGTCTATTGGATTGGTAGCCCCCC